>JPKZ01003219.1:334045-359094 GCA_000803305.1 Toxocara canis
TTCATAGTTCATATCAATGTGTAAGCTAGCTGCCAATATCCTCAAAATTTACTGGCTATTTCACGCCTTAAAATCTAAATTCATTTCTCGATGTGGTCTTGAAGCTTTTGATGACTGGTTATCGGTTGCATGTAACCACATGAAAATTTCGTCTGTTGAGTACACGTATCGGTTACGACAGCGTGTTGCATGTCTCCTTGGCACGTTAATTTGGGTGTCTTCGGTTCGTCGCATGTGATGCAGAAAAGCAGTTCTTGCTATATCTTTGAGAGATGATCCAGGATTATTCATTGTGATCTACCCACTATTCGTCAGAAAACTACTGAGCGGTGCCATAACCTATTTAAAATCTACTGCATTCTATTGTTAAATACTGCGTGCAGTCGTGGTTGCCGTTTTTTGAAACGCGAGGAATCGTAGAACCGATTCAGAATTACTTCGTGAGAAATATACTTTAGAAGGTTTCTCGAGAAGCTCAGCAAGCTAACAACATGTTGCGGGTATTTAAATTGCGGAAATTTTCGACCTCGAATCACTACAGATGTGTTCAGTTTGATTTGATTATTTACTCCCAGAATGTCAATGAATTCATGAGCGTACCATTTGAATCGATTTTTTCCGTATGCTTCTCGTGAAATTTTCAGTCACCTTATCGTCACAATCATCGATTATTTTTGTAATGAACTCCCGCTTCAAACTACGCCGGCTAGTATCCGCTCGAAATTCACTGAACGACCGGGAAAGTGCAGTTTTCAGGGAAAGAGGACCCATATAAGATCTTCAGTTTCGGACTGAATGTGGTGTTTTTGGGATGTTTTATTCGCCTACTGATTGGTCTGTATAAAGAGTTTCTTATGTTTCTTAGCTGCATTTCATTTTTATATTTAATTACATGTATTATTTTCCCTTATTTCGATTCTTTTTCGCTTAATAAAGACTTTCAGCATCATAGTTCTTCTTAGATTTGTAGAAAAATTTTTGGAGAAGGAGTGCATGGTTTCAGTAGAAGTAAGCTTGAATCTTAATCATTTTGCATGTTTCCTACGTCGTTCTTAACAGTTAATGTGAAGTCAACGTTCTGTTAAAATTGCATTAAAAAATAAAAGACGGATAAAGTTTCTAAACCAGCCTATACGATATCGTACTCCCTCACCCATGCCTCACTCACTGCAAACGGTAATTGCTTGTAAGATGTTCACAGTTCAAGCATTTGAGTCCCTAAGAAACGTTGGACTTTAGGTTATAAGTTAGACCGAATCCTTTGATGCAGCGATCATGCTCTCCCTGCCTTACACACTTTTTATCCATGCTAAGATCACTCATTCCATAAGCACTTTTCGTGCTGGTTTTAGCGGAGCATTAATTCGGGCTGTGCGAACGACGTACTCTCTTAACCCCTCTTAATATGCATTGCTACTAGCCAAAACACAGCGCTCTTACGCGTTCATCTCCAATGAAGAATTACTCGAATTATGCAGCGAGCGAACAAACTGCCTCTTCACCCAATTCGAAAATATGCAAAAAGTAAAAAAGTGAAAGCAATTACGTCGATGCATGGATGGCGCTTATAGTGATATCCGCATAGCTCGCATCGAGGCTGTGGATACATCTTTTTCGCCGAGATTTCCAACCAGTGCTACAATTAATTAACTATTCACTCAATGTTCAAGATTATGGAACGGTCCGATATAACAGTTGTATGGGCATCCTCTGGCTTCCAGCTGAAGTAAATAACGGGAAAAATTCACAATCTCCTGAACCATACTGACATTGTTCGACTTGATCTGTTCGTACGGTAGTGAAGCGAAAATGTTGCACGCGGACAACTGAATTTTCACGCAAAATACCACCTCCATTTCAAAAGCATTTCTTTCCATTTAGCGCTAGAGATGACAGCGGTTTCGAAAAAAAAAAACACATCTATCGTGCATTCGAGAAGCTCGACAGCTTGCTTCTTCTTCTGCACTTTATGATCTGGATTCCTAACTAGAATGTTTATGACGTTTTCAATGAAGCTTTCGTACTGAGCAACAAGCGAAATTTCACAAGCAGAAACAAGCGTACAACAAGGCAGCCGATGTGCACATACTGCATAGTGCCTGAGCACCGACATGGGGCCACCAACGGATTGCGAGGCGTTTCATGCACCAAATGGCAGATGCGACAGATGACAGCGGTTTCGAAAAAAAAAACACATCTATCGTGCATTCGAGAAGCTCGACAGCTTGCTTCTTCTTCTGCACTTTATGATCTGGATTCCTAACTAGAATGTTTATGACGTTTTCAATGAAGCTTTCGTACTGAGCAACAAGCGAAATTTCACAAGCAGAAACAAGCGTACAACAAGGCAGCCGATGTGCACATACTGCATAGTGCCTGAGCACCGACATGGGGCCACCAACGGATTGCGAGGCGTTTCATGCACCAAATGGCAGATGCGACATAGTGGACGACCCATCGACGATAGTGACGTTGAAAAACGGCCCGACACAAACGAACCTAGAAAGTGAAGTTGTTGCTCATTCATCACTGCTCTAGATGAAATGTCGTTTAATTAGACGATAACCATCTTTTACCAAATCAAGTAGGATGGAATGATTAGGAACCAAGTCGTGAAACTGAGCGTTGGTACGTTCATGTATAGTAAAGCCTATTACAAATAATATTAAGGACAGAATTGTCTTTTATAATTCAAGAGGTCGCTAGGACATTTATATTCCTAACAACATGCGAGATTAGTTTGTATTTTCTTCTCCTATTACAACAAAACTTTATGACACGTTCCCTTTTCTTTCATCATCCTTTTCGCGACCTTGATGCAAAAATAATTGCGTATATACACTGGGATTTGCAAGATTTAGAATTCTTTTCGAAAGCTTCTAAGGTTGTAAACGACATTCTGTGAGCGTTGTGACACAAGTGTCTCAAGCTTTTCCTTAAAACTTACCTAACCTACTGCCGACCCATTTTGGAATACTTCATTCAGCTGTATCCCCTCATCTTGTTTCTGATTTGAAGTTCGATGAATGCATTCAAGTATATAACTTTATCTGTATTGCTTTTCATAACATGTTTCTTGGATGTTCTCATCTGGCTATCAGACTCGTTAATGATTTCCGACCGTAACACTTTGGAGTACCGTAGTGTGAAAGTTCATCTTATTTTTTGCCATAAAATGGTGAAGCGTCTTACTGGTACTCCTTTCGAAAGTTTCTTTTCGTTCGCTGAGGTGCGTAGGCGAAGAGCATGCAGATATTAGTTGGCACGCATTAAGTTATATATAAATAACGTCTTTCACAATTTTTAGTTCAAAGTTATTCGTACTTGGAATAATGTTCCTCAGAACACGGCTGAAGCGCGAAATGTCTCGATATTTGACAGCCGCTCTGATTCATCCCACTTGAAAACCCTTTCTGATGTTTTCTACTGAACACCATTTGCAGCCTCCCCCTTCCGCATCCCCCTCGTTCGTACTTCATATGCATTTCTCTTTCATATCTCTGAGTCCAAAAATTCATTTATTATTCTTCACCAATTCGTTTCACTTTCACACGAACACGCGTAATTCACGTGCACTTGTGTTTGAGCAGCTGCATTTATGTCGGTCTTTGCATTGTACGTCATCACTGTCGTGCGCAATTTTCTCTTTGCGCATGTGAGCAAAGACTACTTAATTCAACTCAGTTAATTTCTTGTAAAAAAAAGCTGAACAAGCACATGGGTGGTCTCTTGCTTAAAACTCCTACTATATTTGCCTAGCAGTAATGTACTCATTATCGAAAAGTTGATTAAAGAAAACAGTGAAATTCGGAGTTGCGTTGGCGAATTGTGAGCGAGTTGCAGAATGATGCAAATGAGAACACGGCTAACCGCTTTTGGGCGTCAAGTGTGCAGGAATATTGGCTGCGATCACACAGTTCGGTTGAGCGGGCGTCAACAGAGGCAGTTCATCATCGGCGATCCTCGTCTTTACCTGAACAGCCAGAAACGTCGCGCTCATAAACAACTTTCAGCCAGTTTTTACAAACTAATCAGTCATAAACAAAACATGAACAGCATATTGCCTTGAATAAAACGTCTTCAGCTTATAAACGTTACTGAGTTTTTAGGAGGAGAACGAGGGCATTTGGCATGAAACGGCACGCTATTTCAATCCCGTCAAACTGCTCTGTACAATTTAAAATATACAACAGCTTGTCAAATTTAAGTTTAAAATGGCATGTTGGTACTATGGATAATTGACTGATTGCGCTCAAGATAAATGAAATCATCTGTAGCATTCGATGTGCACAGAGAACGACAGACTCTTGTGCGATTGCAAAGAATTTTTCAAGGTCCCGCAAAATATTTTTAGGGATTTGGATTTCCGCTTGGCACTTGCAAAAAACAGAATAGGCTTACTTTTGGTACTAAACAAACCGCTTTAAACTTCCTAAGTACTAGTTTTTCCAACAAATTTACTCCACTTTGCTTCTTTTAAATGCATGAAACGGCTATTCGAATACAACTACACAACAATGAATAAACACTTATGCCTCTTTTTGCCAATTTATGCCATTATCAGGAATATGCACAACATACAATAATCATGAGCAATGCGGTCGTCCATTTATGTATTCTGTTTATACAAAAACACACTTAGTTCAGATTGTATCCGCAAAGTTTGAAACAAAAGGAATTGATTGATTGCTTTATGGCGGCCTCTAAAAAAACAAACAAGCAAACAAAAAACAAACAACCACCCCTTAATGAATGAGAACAACTAGTTAAGGCACTTTGGTGCCTTGAATAAATTTACAAATCTCTTTTTTTGGTCATCCCTTCATAATTTCACTCTATTACTCTCATCAATCCTCCATAAAGAAATTTCCTCTTTTTTGTAAAAGTGCATCTGAAAGCTGTACTTGCACGACTTCTAGAATAATCACAGCGCATAGACGGTTGTCCGTATTTCTCATGATTACAGTGCGCTGTCATCTTCCTGCATAAGATGCCAAAACGTTAATTCAATGATACCCGT
Organism: Toxocara canis; assembly: GCA_000803305.1. NCBI lineage: Eukaryota > Metazoa > Nematoda > Chromadorea > Rhabditida > Toxocaridae > Toxocara > Toxocara canis. The sequence goes on from JPKZ01003219.1 coordinate 339,066, forward strand.
TACTACATGAGTGGAATCATCAGCAACAATATTTCCATACAATTTCTGAGGAATTTCATTCAAAAATTTCCAACAATCACTCCGCAGGTTTCCTGTGAAAGGAAAATATAAAAGCGAACCAGATCCTGATTTGCAGTTTCTGCAGCAGCCGATTCATCGATCGCAATGCCACTATCCTTGCTACTCGGTGAAATACTGATCACTTGGTGCAATGGGGAGTACTAAAATGAAGCGAACATTTCCATTTGAACATTCATTAATCCTTTGATTCGTCCAACGCTACGTAACAGGGTCCTCTTCGAATGCCCATTATGCCAGCCATATAAAGCATTGGTCGTCAATCAGATTTAGAGGATGAGGGAAGCCACTGACTCGAAGATATCTTACAGGTACAATTAAATTCGCAATAAAGTAGCTTTAAACTGGTTCTAAATCAAAAACTGATGAAAATTCGAAGGTCGGTGATTCACATTCCGAAAAATCTTTATCTATTACATTCACCCTGCCAGGGCAGTGGCTCAGTGGTAGAGCTCCCGCTTCATAGCGGCAAAACCTGAGTTCGATTCCCGGCTGCTTGCCCAACAAATCGCCAGCAGGCTGACCACCAGGCGTTCGGAAACTGGTCAGAAAAAATCGCCAGCGAACTGTCAGCTGCATCGATAAGGAAAATATGGAAAAACAACCTTTGCAACCCTTCGCAAGTTTCCCCTTTAACACAATCCCACTAGATTGAAAATGAGGCTGACACCTGCACAATTCTTTACACTATCCTACTGTCACTGCAAATGTACCTTTCGTACTTTATAAACCTTATATAATAGTGGGCTAATTGTTATTTTTGCACATGTAATATTTTCTCCTTCAAACATTTAAGTGAGGACGAGAAACTGTGGATTATTGCGTTACGTCAACGAACTCTAAGTTCACGCGCATAACAACACCGTCGTGTCAACAATTCTTTACAGTTTTTAAGCATTTCTACCACCATGTACAGCCTTTATGCGTTCGTACCGTTTAACTTACATCCAGTGCAATCTTATGCACGCACATTCAACGAAGCATTTACGGCATCTAAACGCTTACTCAAACTTTCTTCAATTCGAGTTTGAAAGAGTGGATTTATAAATCTTTTTTTTTTTAAAGAAAACAAGCTCGTAAATACTAACAACGCTTTCGGTAGGCAGTGAGTATGTTGAGAGAGAGGTGTTGACGACGGCAACGCACCATTCCGACAAATTCTTCTCGCTTTTCACCAGCTTCACCATCCCCTTAGGTAAATTCACTGGTAAAGACAGCAAAAGCCAAAACTTCTACTTTTTTCAGTGAATGCATTGATTTATTCGCAACGTTCCCTCCTCGCAACAAGCCATTTTCGCCGACTGATCACTGAGTTTTTAGTGATGTTGCACCGGAAAAGATTTTTCAAAAACCAGAATTTCAAAAGCAAGTACCGAAATACAAGAAACTGAAATTTGACGCCACTTCGGCTTAAACGCCTGAACCAAACAGCCATAAAAGCACCCGAAACTTATGTAAACCCACTAAAAGGAAGGTAGCTAATCAACTTTTATGCCTTCCGACAATTCTTCGAATAAACCGTTGCTTTTTTTGCATGTAAGCTGTTCCATATCCGTTTTTTTTGTTGTAAATTTTCGCATAGCGCAATCGACAACGAAACATGGGAATTTCGGAATCTTACATTCTGAAATCGGAAAGCAAATTGAAAACACGATGATTTTTCGGTGAAAAATTCGAGTTGAAAAGAAGAAGTGAACACTCGAAAATTCAGCTAAGTGTTTGGAATCGTAATTCAGTTGGCCGCAATCTGCCTTAATTTTCTGTTCGCTTTTCTATTCACGCACAGAATGCGTCATTCATTGTACACATTCACTATTCACTCTCCGATTTACAAGAGAAAAACGCTGACTTCTTGCATTGATTTAAAAAAAAAAAAAGCAAACAAGGCTCTCGTTAAAACGGTGAGCGTCTACAAATATAGTTGAGGTTTTAACCACCTGGTGGGTCAGCGTGAACTCTTGCCAGTACAGTCCTTCGTTTAATTTGAAATATAGATGTATTTTTCGTTTTTTGTTTCTTATATTTAAGAGTTTAGTCTGATGGATGAAGTTGCAAAGCGCGTTCATGCGAACCACTCTGACATGATTCTTATTTTTCACTGAGTTTACTTTGCTCCAGCAAAGATCGAAGTTGCGTAGAGAAGTAAATAAAACTAAAGCATCAAGCATTTGAAAAAAAAAGAAGTAAAATGCGTTTCTCATCGCACATTTTCAATGCCTTTTCCCTGAACTTGCAACATCCTACATCCTTCGATACTTTGTTCTTATCATTAACCTTCCTCCAACCTAACAACTCCGATGCCGGCCAGTGTGCTTGAAATGACCGCAATGGTCAAGGAGAAATCGAGAGTTTTGAAGGTTTTCAGATCACCGCATCTAAATTTCACTACAGGGATTTTCAATTACACAGATGTCGAAAATGATTTTTCCGAGCTTGCTAAGAGAGCAGGTATATCCACCGCCACGATCTGGTCAAAAAAATAAAGATTTTTAAAAAATCACTTTCGGCCTCCTCTTGCTTGAAAATTCCACTGGTTAGGCATTGCTAAATTCTCATAATTCGGACCCTCCGCTCATCTCATGGACAACAGAACCAAGGTCTTTGCAGGTCAAACGCATTATTTCATTAAATGGCTGTCTTCATGTTTTTCACAGAAAAGATAGCAATTTAGCAACATTTTTCCTGCTTAATTAAATTAACTCTCAATGTACGCTTTACAGCATTTCAAGCTGTAACTCGTTCTATTATACTCTCCCAAAAATTTATGAATTTAACGATCAGCTATGGTGATGAACACTTTCTAGCATCATATTCTACTTTAAATGGATATGAAATGAAGCGTAATTGAATAAACGGCTTGGGGGGTTGAGAAGTGGAGATGTGCTCGATGAGACCAGCTGCTCTAATTATGCTCGTTCTGCAGCTAGTCCGCATAAATAAGGTTAACGAAACAAGATTTACGAAATAACAGTTATCGACATGATGCAGAATCGAATAACCTAACTATAAAAGAGATCATCATCACACCACTTATAAATTACCATGCACTACATCCCTTAGCGTTCTTGCTCATATCAACGCCTTTTAACGAATGAGTGTTGCAAACCACTATCCGTACCAAATAAATCGTCTGTTTCTGCACGATTTTCTCATAAAAGTAAGTAATGTGAAGAGAGTTGAGCTAGAATTTGCCTGTTCGGAGGTGAAGGAGTGCTAGATATACAGAAGGTTTTTGCACATATAATATGTCTGCCCATTACAGAAATCGCAGTAAGATGTAAAATAAGAGCATTTCGATTTAGTTCTAACATACAAACGCTGGATGGGACCGTACCAGTTCGTGCTGTCAATCATCGCCTTAAGCGAGTAATTTTCTATTCGAAGTAATTCGGCACGAGTAGGGTCTGGAAACGACAATAGCGATAAGAATATGAGAGAAGTCGCACTAACGGTTCTATGTCTGAACATGAAAAAAAGGAAAAAATGCCGCGAAATTTTGGTGGTTTCAATGAAAAATTCAGAAAGACTTCGCAAAAAGTTTTATTTCCACTCTGAAAGTTTCATTAACACATATCCTTCGTGCCTCTTGAGATCAAGTGAATGACTGACTGTCTGTGCCAATTTCGTGCCTGAATTTTGGAATGAAATTGTTAAGAACATTTGTGGGTTTGAATTTTCCAACTCATATTTCATATTATCATCGACCAACAAAATCACTAACTTTGTTTCACGGAGTTTTGTCGCCGATTTTGTTTGAAATTACTCCCGTTGTCGCGATGATCGCAAAAATTTCTACAAATACATTTATTAGATCACAGCTTTTCATCGTTCAAACGTAAAAATTCCGTCATATAATAAACACGTAATAGTTATTTTCTAACTTTCGAGGAAACATTTTGCTCGGGTCTTTTATTTTGCCCTCATTTCTGATATATGAGAGTTCATCTAAACGGATTTTTCATGCAAAAAATGATGTTTTGTTCAAGAAAGCATTAAATAATTGCCATTTTTAGTAAGTGACGAATAACTGCTTGAAATAATGCTAAAATCAAAGTGGCTGCCAAATCAGTGGAACAACTAGAGTTACACGACTATTGACACTGATTAGAATAATTAATTGGTTGAATAGTCATGGTTCAGCTTGAAAGTCAGTTCAATTTCACTTGCTCCTCCTATATCATGGATAAAAAACGATTTTATCGTTTTTTATCTAGTCATTCAGTCGTCTTCACAAACACAACAGGAAAACAATCTGTTAGAGAACAGTATCAGTGTTTTGTACGATTGCTGTCAACGAGGCAGCAGTGCGTATATAGTTCGTCCACTGTTTAATGCGACTTAATTTCACAAAATAATTTATGTCTCATACTTCGTAACCGTATGCGTACTCGACTGTTGTGCAACATCGATAGTATCTAGAGAAGATATACAATAGCAAACGATGCATGGCTTCAATGAAAGAGTCGTTAGCAGTAATTGCGCCCTTCGGGACATTTACCTTCTTTAATTTCACAAATTTACGTTTACTGTATGAAGTGATAGCCGAGAACTTATTAAACGCCGAAACGTCGAATAAACACTGTATCCTCTATAGCGCAACTGGTGTTATTTAAAAAAAGTTATATAATTCTTGAACCTCAGTTACTCCCTCGCGACAATGTGACTACTGGTTGTTATTGCACTGCAGCTTTACATCATACAAAGCACAGACAATTCAAGTGTATATTCCTAAGTAACCAAAAAAGCGGCCTATCAAAATGTAGTCATAATATTACGTTTCTGCGATCGACAGAAAATATTCCACACCGAATGATCTTTTTATATTTATTGTCCGCATTCACAAGCAGCAGATTGTTCGAAATGCTGTTCGCAATCCTCGCACATGGTCAAGAGAAAAAACTGTTGTTTTTTGAACTTCCGCAAAAGTGAACAAACGGCGCTTGAACTTCATAAAGGAATACGCGCCGCAACATCAGCCGTCGGCGTTGTTTGTCCGCAAAGCACCGCTCTTCCAAAAAAACGAGTTTTTGTGAACGACGCAGTTCCGAAATTAAGGCACGCGTTACAAGACAATGACACGTGAAGAAAGTAACGTATGTGGGAAAAGGCGCATCGAAGTCGCATGTGCCTTACGTTTATGCGATTGCCCTATGCGTTAGATTTATAAAACGCGCCCTGAAATAAAAATTTACGCCACACGTGCGAAAACAAGCACCAATTTTTTCAGTTCACGTGAGTAAGATTTTAGAAAATGGTTTGGTTAGCACATTAAGGCTTATGTCAAGGCCATAGTGTCAATTTTTGTCCATGTGATTTCCCACTAGACGATGCCGCCATTGGGTTCACTATGGAACGCCAAAAATGGACACAGCATGACTTTTCGACGTCGCTTTAACACCGTTTTTACCATTCATTACTCGCATTTAATTTACATTGATTACGAAATCAGCTGCTTTTGCTTGAAGCCAACAGAATATGGCCGGAAATTTGCATTAGCTGAAACATAGATGGAGGATGAACTGTTCGAGCACAAAACGAAAGCAACATGGCCCATAATGGATAATGCCACATGTACAGCTGGGTTGATTGAAACCCCCCACATACAATCGAACGCACATCCGACCATTTGGAGAGGTACTGATCGTTTGTGGTGAGTGGCTCGAGCGCATAATGAAATATGGATGAGTGTTGGAGGCACGATTGGATCAGCAGCAAGAACCACCTTTTCGCCTTCTTATTCCCCTCCCTGTTGCACTGTCCACCGATTAGACCATGCTTCAAAGACATCGTCTTGTTGATTGTTGAGCAACAACGTTGCAAACGTTTCTCAATATTAGCTCATAAATTTTAATATTATTACTCATAACGCCTGTGACTTTTTATTTCATCACATTACACAACATATACTATATTATACCACCACAAAAGGGAGCTATGATCGCCAAGTCGCATTCAAGTTGCTAAATTTTTTCTTACGACAAGAAGAAAAACATTCATTTCCGAGATGTTGAATGATGTCGCAGCAAAGCTATTTTAACTGCATTACAGCGAAATATACGCCCTAGAATGAACAGCTGCATGTTAAATTCACTAGATTTACTCACTAATAATTTCGGCTCTCGTTGAAAGAAAATGGCATATTTGCTCTTTGGTCGTTAGTATGTCACCGTTTCTAAAGATCTCTTTCATCTGTTTCAATCCATAAATGGCTCATTTGAAGCAGAAACAGAAATAGAACTGCAAAGAAATAATGAGAAAAAGAAAGAAGCACTTTGAGAATGTAAGAAGACTTCGGAAGCTTGCATAATTGAACGCTTCACTCGCATATGTTTTCCACTTCGTTGATTAATTGAGCGTTATGTGCGATGTGACAAACAACTCATGCAAAGGAGCAACTACTGTGGAAGGGATTCGCATGATCGAGGAGCGTTTAAATTCTGGATGGAGACTATATGCTATTATAAATTGCATGATACGTTACGAATCGCGCTTTATGGTGATTAATGCAACTGATGTGTAACAAACAGCAGGTGTCATCGTTAAGCAGCGAAATGCATCAAATCCCATCTGACAATGTGCATTTTCAAAATGCATACCAAATTCATCAGTCAATAGTCACGATCAGCAAGCATGAACCTGCTTACCATCTATTTCATTTGCATGCTGCTCAACTGATCCAAAAATGTCTGCTGCCTTAAAAATACTTTCGAAAAGCAAAAGAAAGCGCTCTTAAAATGCTGTCCAATATCCTGGGTGAGTTCGCTGAAACTTTTGGACATATTGAAAAGTAAGCGACTTGCATCTCGTTTTACCAAGCAGCATCGACAAGTGGGCAATATATGTTGCGAACTAATTGAACATGCTTTAAAACGTCGCTTCTGTTTTTTTTTCAAAGCAATAAAGGATGGTACTCAAGTAGGAACGCATAAAATACTAAGACTGCTTTAATATCAGCTCAGAAATCGATTAAAGTATATTTTAGGCATCATTACTACTAGCACAGAGAAGAATCAAAAGCAAACGTTTAACAGAATTGAATTGTAAAATGGAGTAACTGTTTGCTTTGATTGCGACCACGTGCTTAGCATCATTCTTAAACTATTGCAATTGGAAGCAGCGTTTTTAATTTAGAAAAAAAAAAAAAAGAATAATTCATAAACTCGTTAGTTGATTCGCTGAGAAACGTCAATAAAATATGTTTTGTTTATGTGGCACTCTTTCTTACATAACACAAATTGCTCCATGAAAAAATATGTTCGATGTTGTTGCATTGCCGCAATCGTTGAGGCTTTGAAATCGCAATTAAAATTTTCTTAACCGTTCAATCTTAACATTACTTGGTTTCTCCACCGTCGACATTTAGCGAACAAGCAACTGACTCGCATCTCATTTTATCAAGCAGTTATTACTAACTGTAGCATTAATTACTAATTATATCAAGCAGTTATTAAAAATTTTACTACTAATTAGTAATTTTATCAAGCACCTTCTCAAGACAATTTTTACAAAGAAAATGCGTCGTGAAAAAAGCAAAAAAATTTTTTTCAGACAAAGACCTTTTCAAACAATTGCCGAACCACTTAGAAGCAGATTCTTGTTTGAACATCAACCAAAATCGATGAAGAAAAATCAGAAGAAATGAGTTAGATGACTAATTCAACATATTTTTTTTGAGCGCTTTTGTTTTTATTCAAATAGCAATAAAAAGAGGTTGAAATCGAATCCTTTTCAGATCAAACGAATGTCAGTTACAATTTGAGCTGATTTAAATTGCATTAAGATTAGAAAAGCTAAAAGGCTATGGCATAAAGTGAAACCGCTAAACTTGATTTGAAATTTTTGGGATCGTTGAAATGTTTTCGTTTAAAACGCATCGCGATCTAATTGTCTTTTCCAGAACCATTAAAATCCGATTTTTTGCACGGAACTCATTCAGAAGTTGACAAGTCCAGCTCAGCTCATACAATAGAAAGTGTTGTATTCAAATAGCAATAAAAAGAGGTTGAAATCGAATCCTTTTCAGATCAAACGAATGTCAGTTATTTTGCTGGTAAATGACACAATTTGAGCTGATTTAAATTGCATTAGGATTAGAAAAGCTAAAAGGCTATGGCATAAAGTGAAACCGCTAAACTTGATTTGAAATTTTTGGGATCGTTGAAATGTTTTCGTTTAAAACGCATCGCGATCTAATTGTCTTTTCCAGAACCATTAAAATCCGATTTTTTGCACGGAACTCATTCAGAAGTTGACAAGTCCAGCTCAGCTCATACAATAGAAAGTGTTGCTTTAAAATGCGCATTTTTTTTTTCTTTTGCGGAATGTGACTGCCAGTAGATCGTTGAAATACACACGCATCACATTAAAACATCCGAAGAACACCGATGAGCAGTAAATTCGCTCACAATTGATGTATAGTTCGATCAACTAAAAACAAATTCATTTTAAGCTATACTTTGCATTATCGATGATGTGCCTCGAAATTTAGGATCATAGCTTCAGTCTAATCAAAGAACCAAACTCACAGAGCATTTATGCGCTTAGAAAAAAATAATTGGTTGGAATGACTTAAATAAATGCGAGAAATTGTTTCAATAAATGTCCACTCAGGAAAAAAAAAAACTTCGTTAAAACAGAAGCATAGTTTGCTGTCTTTTGTCTTACTATTTGGACACCTAGTTGAACATTGTAAATCGCCTCTAATCAGCCTTTCAATGAAAAGAAATCATCTAATATGATGCTAACGTATTACCAGCATCAACTAAATAGCCGATACGATCACAAAACGCGCATTGAAAACGGCGCAATTGAGCGCTCCAGTCGATCGGATATGCGCTGCTGCGTTTCGTCGAACGACCCACACATTCATAAACAAACTCACAGAGCATTTATGCGCTTAGAAAAAAATAATTGGTTGGAATGACTTAAATAAATGCGAGAAATTGTTTCAATAAATGTCCACTCAGGAAAAAAAAAACTTCGTTAAAACAGAAGCATAGTTTGCTGCCGAAATTCCTTCTTGGTTCTTATTCTTTTCTTCGTCTTTTTCAATAGGAGCTTTATGAAATATTTTTACTTTTGCCTTACTATTTGGACACCTAGTTGAACATTGTAAATCGCCTCTAATCAGCCTTTCAATGAAAAGAAATCATCTAATATGATGCTAACGTATTACCAGCATCAACTAAATAGCCGATACGATCACAAAACGCGCATTGAAAACGGCGCAATTGAGCGCTCCAGTCGATCGGATATGCGCTGCTGCGTTTCGTCGAACGACCCACACATTCATAAACAAATGATTATTCCAGACTGCTTTTTTCGCATCATTAGCTATATTCAATTAGAAGAACATCGACGTTACATGCAAAATCGTCTATTTACGAGCACATTTGCTACTCGCTTATTACGATTGCGGATTTGCATAATCTTTTTCGGTGTTATAAAATGCATCAAAATGTATCGTATAAGCAATGCAAAAAAAAAAAAAAAATGCTTCTCATATAAAAGTATAAATATTATCATACAACTCAAATCCAAATTCTTAATTCAGTATCTTGGATGAATTTAGCAAAACAAAAAGGTATGTCCATAGCAGCTTTGCGCTTATCTTGTTGGCATTTTTTGCAGTCTCCGCTCATAAACGCAACGATTTTTTGTTGCGCATTAGGTCACAACTGAAACGACGCCTCGCTATTTCATAGGATGAACTAAAGTTGCTAGATTGCATCGAATTTGCTTTATTCAAGTTTGCTTCATTTCTGTCATGTGAAAGACGCCCCATGAAGATCTCTTCATGGAGCGTCTTTCACATGACGCTTTTCTATTATGTTCAATTAAATTAACTATATTTAATAAATTTGCATTCTTAATCTTAATAATATTTCTATTATTAAGATTAAGAAAGACGCCCCATGAAGATCACATGACGCTTTTCTATATCTATTTCTACACATGACGCTTCTCGCTTTTCTATTCATGGTAAACGCTTTTCCATTAAGCTCCTTCGTTAGTAATTAAATGGGATCAAAAAATGACTACCTGCCAAACAGTTTATATATGAGAATGAAGAACAAATAGTAATATGACCAAGTATAAACTGCACAACTCCTCCTACGCTTTCAACTAACAAACGTTAATCGCCTTCGCAGAAATAATAAAATATGTGCTGGCTTGATCACTGTCTACAAACCAAGTGCACAATAAGTATGTAAAGAACGAGCATAGGATTCAGGCTGGCACGTGATTAAGAAAACAGCACAATTCACGGAGCAGCAACAAGTACAGCGTATTTAACCACACAAACATCAAGAGAGGACTCTAGAACGCACACCGTCCGATAGGTTTTTGATGTGCCCCTTAGAACGCGCGCATATCGCTTCTACGATATTTGATTTGTTTTTTGTTTTGCACCACTACTCATTTCTTTCGCTGCTAATTTTGGGATAAAATTTCAACGCATAGCATCAAGAGAATCGTTTTGCTCATCATAACAGCTTACAGCCATAGCTGACCCTTCAATATTAAAAAACACTTTGTAGACATCAACCCATTTATCAAGAGGAGCAGTTTCACACTGAAAGAGAGGCTCCCATTGAAGAACTCTTTTTATTGGGCTCCATGAACTGCATCAAGCAACACGACCAGCCGCAACCAGATGACGATCCATCCCCCAACAATTTTTTGCAACCCACTTGAACACGTCACTTATCCACAACGAACGAATAAGATCATCGAAAGATTTTTCACGAATCGCATGCCCAACCAAAGTAAAAAATTTTGTGTAGAACGAATTTCGGCACTGCTAGCGGTTAGTAGTTCGATTTAACAATCATCATTTAGCGACCGCTCAAAAAATTTTAAGAAATTTCTATGAGGCGATCGAATAAAATTTTCACGTAGGTGGCAATGTATGAGCGAGAAATGCAAAAATTGTGTTTATAGTTCAAAGTTTCAGTTACACGAAATAATGCAATGTTTTCACTGTTGTTACCGTGACGATCCACTATTTCGTAATTACAGTGGCATGCATTGCACATAAACATTTACATCATCGACGCTAAAACTAAAACGGTATTGTTTAAAAATAACTTATGAACTATAAAATAGTTTATAAAATATATGTATATATAATGCCTCAAGCAAATGTGCAGAAAATTTTTGTACGTTCCTATGTGTGGACTGCTTCCTAGGAGAACAATAACATAAATCCGCTCGTAAACAAAGCAAAAATCGAAATGCACAGCTGTTCTTTTAAATGCATTCTCATTGTGTGCGCTGTACGCGATCGACGACCATCATGACCTTTGATACACTGAAAACCAATACCGCAACAACACTACGTACACCAATGAGCACTTCACATTACAGCAACTATCAACGGAAACACTCACCCAAGGGTTATGCCCATTGTAAACGAGTTCAAAAACATATGTACGAAGTAAAGCATATAGAGTATATGCTCAGAAATACATACACATTGTAAACTGTTGAACAGAGTCCCCTCTTCTCTCTAATATAAGCAATCTTCCTCAACAATTTAGTATGTTTCACTTCGAAAAGCCGATGACTGATGCGCTTTGAAAATTCGATTAATTTATGCGATTTCTTAGTTCCACTAAGCTTACTCTATAGAAAATCGAATGACATGGTGACGACTATGGTGACCCAAAACCAAAAACGGTGATTTGTTGATAACTAGTTAAGGTGAAGCTGGGCAAATGTCCAAATTCAACACGACAATTCAGACATTGGGTTTTCGCAATAGGCCAGAGAATGAATAGAACGGAACATAACAGAACTGCATGATAATGAAACCTCATCCAGCAGACAAGAGGAAAACGAGGTGCGTATGTAATGTATTATGATGCAGATGCAAAAGCGGCAGCTGGAAATAGAGGCGTATCAGCTGTGTGCGGCGAGGCAGTGCGGATTCGTCGAATATTCATGACGCCAATGAGGCGTCGCCAGCGATGCGTTCACATATAATACGGCTTATGCGCACCACTACTCCGCAATTATGTGATACTTACGCCTAATGTATAGACTTGCTGCTGCTGCTCTTCCCCCATTGTTATACCACATAATTTCACTTTCTTGGGATTCCCTGAATTGTACTACATAATGTACCGTATTTCACAATATTTTATAGCCTACAGCATTTTTGAAGCAGTATTGTACTTTAAAAGCGTAGTATAGTTAAAAATAAACTTTATGCTGTAAACTGACGCTTCGCTATCGCACTAAGCGACTTCACACTGCTTAGACGAACATGGCCGAGGTCGATATGATGCAGCCAAAGATGGAGCATCTTCATCCTAGAACAAACTTTTTTCGTTTTCCGTCTTCCACATGTACAAATTTGTGCTTAAAGAAACGTTTTTCGTAGCGTACGGCCCTCCCCATTTTGCTTTTACAGTCAATTGCAATATACACATATGGAAAGCAAAAATGCGATATCTGGTCTGTTCTTGCTCTTGTAGTTTATCTCTTTACATTGATTTCACATTCGATATCCACAGCAAAACCGGCTCACAATTACACTCTAGACGGTTAGTCGAAATTGCTCGCAATAAATTCTGTAAATTTACATGCGAAAAGAACTGAATTTTCATGTTTGAAAAAATTGGCGATTTGCGATAGCAGCAATCATACAAACCTTTTGAACAACAACGACTCTCTTCAGATTTCAAAGTTTTCAAGCGAGCGACGATGTAAACACAATCAATAAACGAAGCTATAAAAGTCCAAACCACTTCCTCGAAATATGAAAGTGATTCACAAATCAGTCTTTTTCAGAGGAAATAGTGAGTTTTCAATTACTCATAAATTCATATTTTTTGAAACAATTTCTGTGAACCTGATAATTATGGTTAATTTGCTCCAGCTGTGGTTTAGAAAAACTAACAGGAAATACTAGTGCATACTGTCAAACTGAGACCGAGATATACTGATTGAGCAAAAATTACTGATAAAAAAAAAGACAACGTCGCTGGTATTTTCACAATTTCATACTAATATTTCGCGGCAATCCCGTTTCCCAATGCGCTCTCCGCTGAAAACCACTTCCTCGAATTTTTTTACTCCTCGTTTTGATGATGCTCTAATCGGTCGAAATGCTCCTCCTGAATATGGTCTTTCCTCCACCCCTCTTCTCCTTCAAACGATTTGCTCCACTACGCTTCAGTGCCCCTGCACCCCCTTATGTCTCGCTGGAAGTGACTCAGCACGGAAGACTTCCAGCATCCACTTAGCGATATACATTAACAACAGCGAAGACAGTAGTGTAGAACGTAATTGATGCTCAGTGAATTTAGAGCAAAAGCAAAACTTGTCGAATGGGGGAAAATTCAAAAGATCACCATCTTAGACAAACGACTGCGAATATGCGGTTGCAGCTGTGAAGAATGCTCTTTGAGATACCTGAACAGCAATCACATCCCATCGCAACGGTGTGAGCAGTACACATTATAACTGCCACCATCAACTCAACAATCGCACGATGTGTCCATTCACCAGAAGCTTTGAGAAAATCATAGCAAAAAATTTTTGTTACACAATGGCATTTACCACCAAACGGTTGCCATCCATGTCTTACCATGTATATAGGCTGTATGTCCAGTTGAAGGCATTGATATCCAAAAACATACAGCACACTAATAGTTTGTGGCCTAAGCAGATGGCCTATCTCGCAAATTGTATCGCTAATTTGCACTGTTGCTGAAAATGCAGCTGAAGAAATATGCAAAGCGTCAACAAATTGAGTAATTATGCTTTAAGCTCGAGGACAGTTATTTCCTAATTCATAATCACATAATGGCGGATAGAGATCAAGGATTCGCTCATCGCATATTCGAAGCCATCTTGCTAAAACTTGATCGATAGCGTTGAGCGGCGAAATGAATTGTGATCGATGTGGCGTTAATTTAAAACGCTATCTAAATGTCCGATCATTGGCCCATTTCATTTCGCTGACTCCCATCTCATATGCTTTGAAATATTATATCAATCGTATTTAGAAAAAACAATTCCGATTCTGTCCAAAGATGAAAAAGGCTTTCAAACCAACAACTATCAACTATTCGCCCATTCACACAACATCTACATACTTGGGACTACGAATTAAAGCGCTCAACGATGAATTCTGCGTACTTGCGATGGAGACCGCGCTTCGTATTAAAAGAGGCATGCGTAACAAAGAAAGGACATCTATTCATTGGCTAAGCGAGCAAATTTCATTTTTGTTAATAGCAAAGAGCATAAATGTTACGAGTGATTTACTGCGCAACAAGTCGATCATATCAAAATGTATCGCGTGGATGCCCACTTCCATAGACGATTTTCGAAGTCACTATCGCCATTACGGTTACCAATTGTTTGTTTGCACGTTTTGCGAATGAGATCTATTCCTTAGACGTTCAAGAGTAACACTGAAAAAAGTACGACGTGCAAACATCATTACTGATCGATTGGTGGCTAGCAGATCATTGAGAAACGACATATACTGCATTGGGAATTTCACTCAGATCGTCGTACAATCGACAAACAACCATCGAGCACAGGAGCGCATCAACACATATGCAGATAGCGAGAAACACAATGCGGTAAGAGGAGGTAACGCGAAGAAAATTGACTCTGAAATTTACAAATGAAAAAAGATAATCATCATTTCAATTGTCCTTTCGACGACCACACTTCTTGCTAAAATATCTAAACTACTAATTATGGACTCAAGCTTTCCTGCTCGCTAACTTTTGATGCTCAGATTGAACTCATGCTCAACAGCAAGGCACGGACAAATGGTTCAAGCGATGCGCTGCACATTGTATGAATCGAACAAACAAAAGGCTTCAGCCGTGTAGGTAGTACATGTGATGGGCTGTACGCTGGAAAAGGTGGTAATGTATGTTGGAAGAGAGAAATGAATACTAGCAGACAATTTTTACAACAAAACGATTACAGCGAACACTTACAAACCCCAAGGACTATATCATTTCGACTTTTCAAAGGATGGCAGAATTTAATTTGAGTATATCGTTGAATTTGAGGAGGCGCTTATACAAAGCGAAGAGCTTAGAAAAGAGGATGCTGGTGGCAGCATATACTATTTTCCAATTCAGCAAACGTTCAATAAGAACGTTTCTCTAACTCGTTCTGCAATTTTAGTTTAGCAAAGAAGGCACACCTGGACGTTAAAAAAAAAAAAAAAACAGAAGAAAATTTCTGTGACGCACTCAACTCGCGTTTTGTGTGTGCGCTTTACGAGAAACCTTAGAGTAATCATGAAGCGAAGGAGCCTAGGAACGCCGCAGTCCATATTCACGGGGTTCCCTTTTGCCTGAGGGAGGGCATATAATGAAGGATGGGCACGCAATGAGGATGCTTTACAGAATGCATATTTAAGTTGGGGAGTTAGTCTGAATACAGTCCTCGAAACTGCATGTTCTACAACGTTCTCGAGAAAGGTCTGTTCGAGAACGACGGGAATGACAGGGCGATGGAAGTTATTATTTCGTCCCATGTTCCCATATGCAAAAAAGTCAAATCACGAATAATGGATCTTGCCTAGAAATGTGCAAAAAATCTCCATCCAACTATTCCGATAACGGCCTCACAGTTTTCTTATTGTAATCCATCGCAAAACAATAACTGTTTCAGCAAAAAAAGTATGTCTTGTGCGAATACTTTCCCACATCAAACAAGCCAAGCTTATCTACATCACTTCGTCATCTTCAGCTTAGCTCAAATATATTTCCATAGGTGATCATGAAATCATGGCACAACAAGACTAAAACGGGTGCAACTTCGTCTAAGGAAACAAAAAAAAACTGGGTCCATTATGAAGATTGTTGTGGAAGCAAAAAAACGTTTTGGACGAAAACACGTTTTCGATGGGGGCATGCGGTTCAATTCGATATACACACAGTGCCACTGCTTTACAGCATGCATCTACGTTTGAATGCCGCTGTTCATGTGGTCAATTTTCGGGAAACGAGGAAAAAACGGAATCAGTAGAGGAGTGCATTAGATATTCGATGCAATTTCAAATTATAGGTAATTTTAAGTGACAGTCTGCTCATGAATGAATAATTGCTTAATTTAAAGAAGTTGTAAAACATACGAAGAAGCTGTCACGATATGCGCTTTCAACAACCATAATTTCAACAGTGCATTGTGTTCAAACACCCTATGAAGCATATTAATTTGAGCAGAATTTTATACAAAGCGGTTTTACAAATGAAAGCAGCGGAATCCAGGACACGCAGTCCTCTTCTCGAAGTACGACAGAAGACGGAGGTGGACTTGCGAGTCAACCTAGTGCCCCAATACTACTGAAAATGTGAAAGTTAGGCTTTCGATAACGAAGGCAGGCTGTACCACTTCTGCGTGGATGATAAAAGACTTCGGAATACGCGCATCATTAGGTGACAAAGTGCGCCACTTGAAAATAAGTATCAGTTGTTATGAAACTGAGCATCACTTGCATGCACTAAGTACGGTGCAAGTTTTTGTGAAAAAAAAAAACAAGCAGTGATGAGAGAGGAAGAGGGGGAGGGGACAGGTGAACAGCCGGACCAACGACG
Source organism: Toxocara canis (assembly GCA_000803305.1). NCBI lineage: Eukaryota > Metazoa > Nematoda > Chromadorea > Rhabditida > Toxocaridae > Toxocara > Toxocara canis. The sequence goes on from JPKZ01003219.1 coordinate 355,727, forward strand.
GACGATAACAAAACGCACTTTTACGGCTAGAGGGATAATGCAACAGCTAGATAGCCTATCAGCTTTTCGTAGCATTACTATCCGAAGAATATAAGAAACATAATTTATTTTGTAAGATTGAAATATTTTGTGCAGCGATCAATTTCGATCAAAAATACATTTCCAGAATACTTTCCTTCGATGGATCAGATGAAATGTTCGAATATTTGAAAATGTTTTGCGGTTCCGAAATTCTTTGCTAAAAACTGAAAATTCATGTTCCTTTGTAATTCAGTGGAAATAACACTTCATTCATCGTGTTATGGTTAAATATCGGCCTGGATACGGATTTCGATCTTTGGCACGTCTGGTCCAATAACAAGCTCAAAACCCTTTTCTCAAATCATTTCAGCTTCAAGACACGTCGACTATGGAAGCCCTTGACGGCGTGAATTCTTTAGCACAGACGAGTGTCTTAGCTTCTTAAACCTTCGAAAAGTTCTGGAAAGTTTGCTCCACCACTTTATTACGTTTTAGAGGCAGGTGATCGGCCAGAAAACCTTTAAGCAGGAGCGAGAATTTTGCTGGGATTCCCCTGTTCCATATAAAGTGATGAAATCGACGAAAACTGTTTGGAATATTGTCCATGTTTCCAACTTCAGTTTAAAATTGCAGAAACCTTCAAATGCATCTTCGTGCTTTAAACAAATGATCTTTCCTTTAAAGCGTATTATCTTATTTCCTGATATTGGAATTGGAATGGATTGAAGTGTTAACAATTTGCATCACATGTATTTGCAAATAATATCTGAGAGCTATATTTACAACTGCGTCAAGAACTCTACTTGATATATGCACTTCCAAAAAATTGTTTGCAATAAGCAATGAATAGACTTCATTTAATTACCGGGAAACCATTTTGCAGAATAGCCAAATTTTAATAAAATAAGAGCAAACGATTTTGCCAAAACGTTTATAATGGTGAGGAACAAAACGTTATACAAAAAACAACAAGGCACTTTGCGAAAACAATCATAAAAAGTAATTAAAAAATTTAATCAAAACAATAGCAAGCTATTCTGCGAAAGACATGAGCGCTGCTTTCATTCGAGACAGTAAAACCTCCCAAAGGCGCTGAAAACTGGGCACGACTTCCGGAGAAATTTGTGGCAATGAGCAGAGAAGGAATGAATAGTATGTGAAAACGATTTCCTTCAAAATCGTTATGGAATGACCTATTTTGTGCACTGAACCTTATCTCCACATTAAGTAAAATGTAAATGTAAGTAGCACATCGCTGTTCGCCATGCAAGTTCTAATTGCCAGCTTAATACAAAAAGAAGCAGTGAAAAATAAAAGCTTATTCCTAGGTAGGAATCTTAACCCTCAACAGAGTTGCCGCCCGTACTTCCTTCTACACGAAAATTATACTCTATGCCTCACCCGCACCTATGAGGTTGAACGAAGATGGAACAGATGCGAATAGAAATGTGCAAGAAGGCGAACATCGCGCCGTATGCGTTTGATGCGAAAGCAGAGAGATGCAATTATGCAATTCGGCATTTGCCGCACCACCATTTCTGTGAACCGAATGGAATTGAGAATGGAAGAAACAATTTCAGAGCCCTTCGAGGAATTTCTTCTGCTCAACGGAATAACGACACTTCTTATAGGTTGAAGACGATTCAGATTAAAATTAAATCAGTAAGTCAATCGACTGGCATACCGGATCAAAAGATCAAAAGAAGGTCATCTCAGAACCATAATAATCTCTTTATCTTCCTCTCCTCTTACTCCCTCTCTCTCTTGCTCTGTGCAACTGCGAGAATCTGATCATCGACACCGAATGTACTGGAACAAGTTTATGTTTATTTTCCAAATACTAAATGTTCACAATTAAAAGGGCAAAACTGAGTGTAAGATTGCAAGAGCAGTGATCGTGATGTTCAAAAAGGTCGACTGACCACATCGCCAATGAGAATCGGTGCTCTACTTGTTGTAGGCGGTATGGTTGTGCACATGTACACTGTTGAAACACAGCTCTGGTGGTGATCTGCTCGCTCTCTGCTGACCATACGTCAGGCCGTCGCGTTATAGTACGGTCAGCTTTCTTCGTTGTAACTTTTGTCATTTCATCTCGCATCAATAAGCACACTGCTTTACTCCATCAAGTTGATATACACTCTTTTAGTTTAAAAAAACTTACTACAAATCATGAGGAAGTGTTTCTAGTATGCAAAACAGCGTTCTCTGAAGATTGCAGATTCTCTTTCCGCTCCCCTCCCTCTGCTGCCGATATTTTACGAAATTATTATCGTTGGGAGTCTCATCGATCCATCAGCCTTCCACAAATTCTAAACATGGAGCAGCCATGAACTACCTAAATCATAAAGAGTTCTACTGTGCAACTTACAATGGTGTGCATAACAATAGCACCTGTTTTTTCGCGCTTCGACAACCTGTTTACGTATAAAATTGTCCGTGCTCCTTTCCGCATGACATTTCGACGTACGCGTAAATAACTGCCGCCTTCTTAAGATGATTCACGCTCACAGTAGGAAAATCTACGGAAGTGTAAATGAAGTGCGATTAGATTAAATGAAATAGTGGAACAAACTAGTGTTTGAATGGTGGGGAATGTGAAAATTTGTGAACAGCATTCCAAATCGATCAAATTCCACAAGCAGATGCAAAATATTCACCTTAGCCCATTCAAAAAGCTGGTTTTTTCACGCTAGAGATAGTCGTTTCCTAGGAAGTATTGCTGACGTGATCAAACAAATCTTTATATTGTGTAAATAGCTGATAATCACGAGGTCAATCACAAGAGCCGAAACGCGAAAAGAAAGTTGCGAAGATTTTCTTGCCGAGCAACATTCGCCTTGTTTCCTCGTGCCATCTTATTGCATTGTTGAAAAAAACTGTTCAGAAAAATTGCCGGGTCAAGAAATATGGTCTGTCTAGTTGATGAATTTATGTAAGTAGCATCTTTAAGAAACAGCGACAGAGAGGAGTGAAAGCAGATACGACTACATGATATTGCCTTTCGTCATTTTGAAAAACGCTTTTCATCATGTGATGCGCTTTTGATCACAGTGATCATGTATTTTTTTCCGACCTAATCTTTTGTTTTTTATGTTCCGTACGTGCTGGAATTTCTTCAGTTTTCTTAGGGGACTATAGACCTTACTACTACTACTACTACCGCTACTACAGATACTACTATTGCGACTACTGCTAATACCATATATCAAAGCAAGGAATTAATGCTGATGCATTTTCCAGTAAAGCATAGTAATTGGCGTCAATAAAGGCATAATTTTCAAAGGGGATAGCTGAAAGAACCCCAAAAAACGACTTGGTGGAAAAGTATGGCGTGAGGTGGAGGG
>JPKZ01003219.1:359122-383061 GCA_000803305.1 Toxocara canis
TAGACACTGAGAAGAAAGTGGGATAACATTGGGTGACGGTTGCGAAGTGCGTTTATGGCATCTCCTATGACTCTGTCTCCGTATTACGTGTGATCCATATCCCGAGTAACAATGAATTTAGTTTACAGTAACCAATCGTCACCTATGGTGTTGTTATAGCAGAAAGTTGAACACTAATATTGACATGCGAGACGCAAATCGATGCAAAGATAGCGTTCTCGCGGGTCGCCATTTGTGAATGGAAACCCATAGCGAACGGTATTGCGTTCACTCGCATAATGCAGAACAGCTACTTCAGAGGAACTTAATAGGAGACACTGCTTAATAAGAACATCTCTTTGCATATATCCCGGAATGATTCTAGACAAATTGCAAAAAGGCTTCTCGCAATTAATAGTTTCCTCATATTTCCTGCTTGATCATTTATAATTGGCAAAATCAAAAGGGGTTTTCAGCATGAAGGTTTCATAGATTGTTAGAAGGAACGGATGGATGAAGTCAACTGAATATTCTGCAAGTATTCCTCGCATTGACTATAGTTGGGAATGAAAACAATTCTCATCCCTACCAAACAATTTACGAGTCATTGTTAGTCAAAAAAAACAGCATAAAGCATCACAGAAACGTAGAAGCATTGGAGTAACATTTGCAATATCGCTGTGAAGTATGAAATGAACGCAAAGAAACAATTCGCAATACCATCTTACTGCAGCGGCCATCACACTTTGCGGCTGTAAATTGTAGGCGATCGCAGATCAACTAGTCCGATTTACTGCTCACTGTAAAGCAGCGATCAAACATTTTGTTCACCGATCGCAACAAACTAGACTTCGCTTCCTTAAAAACAAACGTTTTCTGTGAATTGCGTTAGCTTTTCATAAAGTTTGCTTATTTTGTGTTGTTTTCTCAAAAAAAGAGACGAATTTTGTCACAAAAACCCAGCACGAAGACACTATAGAAACGTTCCTTTCGTATTTTAATTTTCTCCTTTTCTTTTTCAATGTTTTTTTTTCTTCTTCGTCTCATTCTATAGTCAGTTTAAAGCTACTGTATATTAAGAACGATCCAAACTGGTCTGCATGCTGTCACTGCAATCTGTATGCATGAAAAGGGCACCGTAGCCTCCGTATTACTGTTGGTAGTGAAACTGGAGCAGTAGCGAGTAGTTGCATTGCGGGTAGAAAAATGTGCGGATTTGAGCTTCAGGGTTGTGTACTAAGTAGAGCAGAGTTGCGCTAGCGCATGCAGAAATGCTCCCCATCACGTATAGTTTTCAAATTAGGAGGACGTAATGCTGCAACTGTTTTTCTGATTTCTACACACGATAAGCTGCTTTCGTAGAAATTTTTTACGATTCAACATAATATTGCCAATGTTTTCGAACAAAATGCCATCTTACAAGCAATCATATAACATTATCGACGACAGTCGTGTGTCCGTTGAATGTTTAAGTTCATCACTATTGTTGTTTGGTTTGTTAAAATCATTAGGTTTCTATTTTTGGACGGAATTCTTAGTGTTCAGAGGTTCAGAAGATCCTTTTGAAAAAAAAATTGTGGCCAGAAATTGGATTGGCGGATCCGGAATTTAATCTTGAACTTTGGTATCGACCCTAGCTTATACATATTTTTGCGTTTTTAATACAGTTTTTCTGCTTTGCGAATTGAAAATAACGGACATATTTGCAGAACAATGCGGCTTTTCAAAATATGCAAATAAATAATTTGCGAATAGCAACACACCTTTCGTTTAAGACGACCGTTAAACTAGTTGATTCGTTACATTACTATCATATGAGGGAGGAACTCTCTGAAGAAAATAAAGGCTTTTTTAAGCGAATCGTGAGCGTTCTTGTTTACAGTAAAGCATTCATTCTTATTCCACCTTAAGCGTTCTCAGTGTTCAGTCGTTGATTGAGAATTTAGGCCGCAACCATGGAAGTAACGGTTTGTGTTATGTTAGCGGCGTAATGTTTACTTTATTTGCCAGCCACGTTTCGTTATAAGCGTGGAGAGTCAACGTCTGTGAATCGCAAATTGAATGCGTCACTTAACGACGTCGCCTTATAGTGGTCAATTTAGACGGCACTTAGCAAACAACATTTTGTTTAGTCGTCCGCGAAACGTGCTCGCCAATAAATGCGCTAATGTGCGCATGTGTTCACGCTCGATGTGAGTCGAACGCATTGACTGATCAACTAACCACTCAAGTCATTCAAAAAATTAAATATGTTCACCTCAAGTCGAATCACTAAATGTTTGTATACACATTTGAGCCGGTACTGTATAACGAAGCAAAAGTGTTACTGTAATGTTCTTCTTTGTTATCTGCTTTTTAATTCAACCATATCAAACGATTTTATTGCAGTAATTAGCCCTAAAAAGAATAGACTTTTTTTGGATGTTCTGTTCTCTGTATGTGACACTATAGAAACATATCCAAAATTTAAGGAACAATGATAGATTTGTCTCCGTTCAAAAATTATCCCATTTCGGCACATTTAGTCTAACCGATATTTAGATGAGGCCATTTAAAAGTTTTTGCTGCTCAAATCGAATTACCTCCCCCCCCCTCCCCCCTCACACCCTTTTTTTTCACCAGCAATTGAGCTTATATGTATCTTCCATGCATGAATTACTTTTATATAACGGCAAACTGCCATATAGCGACAATTAAACTCTCCATTCCCTTAAACTCTCCATTCCCTTTATTAATGCATGTTCTTGCAGCCCCGATAAGTTAATTAGGGGAGGAGTTTACAGTTGGGCACCAAAAGGTACCAATACTGAACCGTTTTCATTGTGCATGAGTTTTCAATTTTTTCTAGCAACTCTGGATCTCTGCAATATTGCGATGTATCCTATTCGCTTTGAAGTCCCACGTTAGTTGCCATCCTGTTCCACTTTCTGTCCGCTTATAGCTACCTTAGCGGGAAGGTATCCTTTTTTCTCACATCTTCATTTCGATCTATGCGGGATGAAGATTCTTATTATGTGAGCAATTATAAAATTTTCTTATGCTCTCGGTTCATCCACATAACACTGAAACCCGTTTGGTAACTCAAAATTCTAATATTCATGGGCGAACTTTTTGAGACTTTTTCACGATGTCGCCAAATTCGATCGAAAGAATCAAGATCACACTAAATCAGTACTTTTTTATTTATGGAATGAAAGGCAATGTTCTTTATACGGATCCGATTCGTTGATTAGAAATCGCACATATTTAATTGAACGAGTGCAAATTTACCAACGCAACCTCTTTTTTGCGGGACGGATGGTAACATTTAAGCGTTATTCGAAAATCTGGATCAAGGTTTTAAAAATGCTGCAGTTAGAAATAGTGCGTGAGCGCCGCATTAACACTGAGCAGCATATGACAACGTGGAACAACAGGAAATAAGCGAGTAGCTGTTTACGCGATCAAATTTATGAGTACCTCCGAAATGACCCTCGAACTGAAAGGTGTTGTGGTATCTGGATGATATAATCAGTGATCGTTTAAGTATGCCAATTGGCTGAACACATCAAAGCTTAATCACCTTACTTAACAGACCTCCCAGATCTGACTTTAAAAAATTAAAAAGGCATAATGATTTTCTGTAGAAATTCTGCTTCCGTGAGCCGAAAGATGTTGCTTGTGTAGTAAAATTTTCTGCACCTTTTGTCAAAATCCATTGTTTTCGGAAATGGATCTTTTACGGTGATTTAATAGGCGTAAACAACCAGCATAGGCTATCGTAAATACTTCGCGTTGTAATACGTTATGGTATCTTGCGCAATTAACTTCCCCTAAAATGGTTCACAGAAATGCATCGAACAAAAGTCTAATTGCACTCGTTCATATGCAGTGACGTGATTGCGAAATCTAGATTGCAAAAGATCTCGAAAACATCGATAGTGCACATGAAATGCAATCTTACAGATATTCTTACATCAGTTTGACATATGCGACAGCTATTGTATCGTTAATGTGAGTCAAAAAACAGGGTAAATTTTTAAAACTTTTTACTTGCTCCAGTTATTTGCACAACAAATCACATTCTTTCGTAACATTCAGTCCAACTCACAAGTGCAATTCCCCTAAAATACGCGGTCAGCGGCACTTTTTCTTATGCGTTTAAAATGCGTTTTGGCTGAAACGATATTTCAGACGTAACATTTCATGAGGATTAAAAACGAAGCAATTCCAGTCAAAGAAATTTTGAGCGATTAAAAAATTATTTCTTTTGAGTTTTTATGTTTTTCTTATTTAGCATTTTTGCCACCCTTTTAACGAGCTTTCTCGTAGATAAGAGTCACTTGAAACTCTCAAATGCGTTGCCGGGTGGTGTTCGTTCACATGCACAAGTATCGCACCAATAATGACAACAGCTTCATAACAAATAGACGCTCTTGCTATTTAATGTTTACTGTTTGCAAACTCATCATTGCAATCTGAGGAAACCTCATGTATTTCGTAGCGCTCATAAACTCTTAAAGATGGAAAGGGATTAAAGTGAAGAAAAGCATGGTAAAGCAAAAGCCAGAAAAGGGTCAAGCATGCATGTTCCATCTTTCATTGCTTAATGAACTAAATAAAGACAAAGAAATTTTTAACAGCCACGTTGTCTTTCTGTGGTTAAAAAAAAAAAACAACACATTTCGGTGACGAAATACACCAATTACAACAATTTTCGACACTGTATATTAGATCACAAAATTTTTATTAAGGAATTTTTCATACAGGATGTTCCAACATAATTGTTCTGTTTAAAAAAAAAATGGCATATATCTCTGCGTACGAACCACTAAGGCAAATTTTTCACAGTGAAGTAAGTGTAGCAAAATATCACATTTAATTTCTGATAACCACTTTTTGCTGTCATCTGATGCCTTAGTTCGCTTCTGAAGGCACTTGCAGACCGAAAGCGTCGCGCGCTTTGTAGAATTGTTCTTTATCCTCGCTTTAGACATAATTTTTTTTTTTAAATCTGTTGACCAGGTTATGCAGTGCATACTGGTTTTTTGGGGTTCGATAAACTGTGCGATTCGCAGAATCCACTTCTAAAGGATACGTCGTCGATTCCAGGGAAGTGACACCTTTTGCATTTCTCATTGCTCCAAAACGTTAAAAACTGAAAAGAGATTAAAGTGTGGAAATGCATGGTTAAGTAAGAGCGAGGAAGTGGGACAGCGCTTTCGTGCAGTCGGTTGAGAGTTCGTTCATTCTTTGCCTTTAAACAATCTGACAAGAGCAGCTCTTCGCATGATGAGACATTCATGCTCATTTTTTAATGCCGCAAACACCTCTCACATCAGCATTGATGCTCCACCTCTTGACACCATGGGGGTCACTAAGTATCGCAGTTTAAAAAAATCTTCAAAAGCTCTCACATCGGTCGTCTTACTTCTTCACGTTCTGTTTCATTGCAATTACTTCCTAATCAGTGGGAGGTTGACAGTGGGATTTTCCCATCAGCGAGCAACTTGTAAGATGATATGGACTTCTAAGGGTTGACTTTCAATTGGTTCTCGAGTTTTGACAAAGATATGAAATATGAAAGCATAAAGGTGAATCACTTTTTTTTATAATGCAGCTTTTTTATAATGCAGCTAATCTGATTTCTAAAAACATCGGGTATTTTACGGAACTTTCTGCTACTCTGTGAAGGATTTTGCTGAAGCTGTAATCCAGTTTGCTTGATGATAGATACTGGCGTTGTAGTGGGCAGACGTTCATGTTGTTCTCTTGTCTTAACACCAACGCCCGCTTGGTTCTCGTTCTTTTTTTATAGCATTTTACAATTCATCATATGATATTTTCAATTCACGCAGGCTCGAGCACCGGAACTATCTCGTTCATCTGCTTCTCTTACAAAAGTTTACAGCGAGAATTGCTAACTACCATCTTTTCATGCCCATCGACCATATGACCGGTACAGTGCTGGCAAATACGGCCAGGACACACTTGCATAGAAGGGTCCGCGCTTTCCGTCGAAACACACTTAACGAGTTCTCGAAGCTCCTTAATTCCACGGTTAAGAAAGGACAATACCATCATTTCGAAGCTTAGGGATCTGGGGTCAAACCCGGATTTCTCGGTAACGGTACGACGGTTTTACCCTGCTGAACAACCACCTTACATCGTGCAATGTCTCTAACAAGTTCTGATGCCAGCAGTTGTGAAACGCCTTAAACAAGTTACGAAATGTTTCAAGGCGCTGGCACGATAAACGCTCTCCGCAATTTAGCGTTTAAAAAAAGACTGATTGGTTCAGTCGATAATGGAAAACCAAATGAATGATGATTGCTGTACATAAACGATGCAGATTATGGACGATCCAGCAGTTGCTCTTGAAAAGCATTTTGAAGTGGTGCATTCACAAAACTGAAAACGCCGTCGATGTTAGAGAGAATTTCGTGAAATTTTCGCTGTTATTTTCTCAAAATTTTCTTCTCTACATTCAGAAATTGTGTTTGACATACGCGAATGCTGCACATTGCAGTGCTAAATTTCAGAAATTCACATTCAGAGTATGGCATGAGCTTAAATTTTGGTCCAACAAGTGGGAGTGACAGCAGCAGCCCCTCATACCTCTGATGGCTGCACGCCTTCATTCTGCTGTGTCCAGCAATATTCGGCTTCATGAAATGTGATGTCAAAAATGGTAACAACAGCACTGCGAGAAGTGGCCTTGGCTTTGAGTTTCATCTGAGCCATGCAATACGTAGATTTGTGCTGAAATAGATCAATGTTTGTCATGAGCTGATCTTCATGTTATGTATAAAGCGCACTCCACTGCACCAGTAGCTAACTTGTCGTAGCTGAAAGTGGATTTTTACGGCATCCGAGAGCTGAGACTTCATAAGGGCAAATTTCAGTAGTTAGTAAGACGATTCTTATAAAATTTAGGGTAAAGAGAACATGTTGCGTAGAAGTATCTCGCTTAACAAATCTTATCAAGTCGTCCTTTCGGAAAACTTAGTGCAAAAATTCGGCGAACGCCTGCCCACACATCACTTTTCTTAACCCAGTAAGGTCATGCTCCAACGTAGCTGCAGGCATGTTATGCCGAAGATGAAGAAAAGTAATGAGATAGATGACGTTTAACATAAATCGCATAAAGTACCGTAATGCTGTGTGACATCTCTGACAGAATTCGGATACCATGTGTGGTATTAACAATTCCGAAGCATCAAATTCAAGTTAAATGGTTCTCCAAGAACGTTGGCAGCTACAGAGAGCACACCGCAAAAAAAAAAAAGCACTCATAACGTACCTTCTCTAAGTGATCCATTTGAAAGGTTATTTGAAATTATTAAAAGGAGTTTTAGTTTATCGATACGTTCCACAGTCTAAGCAAACATTAAACCGATTTTCTTGTATTTCATTGAGTCTTTAATAGAGTCACTAAAATTTTCAAACGCTCTACTCTGTTCAGAGACAAACAAAGAAAAACACCAAGTGAGACTGCAACGGAGCAACTGTGACAGGCATATTTGCGCCACTCAAAGATTTTATAGCGTTATCGAATCTCAGTTAAGAGTTGCAGCAACATATTACAGCTGCATGATATTAAATACACATCTGATTGTGATATATGTGGCCGCATTTTGTTTGCATGAACTTCAAGATTCCTGGTTTATTTGGTGCTAGTTCTCTGATCGCATGACATTTTAAGCCGTTTGGACTGAAATGGACTGGACTGGACTGAACTTCAGTTGACTCGACTCGAGTGAACTTGAGTGGACTGGAGTGGACTGGATATCTAACTGAAAAAAAAAACAGCAAAACTTGCACCGAGGCGCTTGACGCTTCATTACGATATCATCAAACCTACGAACGTTTCTTTTGCATATATTGCCTGCTTAATAAAATTCGTACAGTTTCTTTTCAAAAATAATTCGCTTTTACTGTTTATTTCCAAGCATTGCAATGATGCCAATATTCACCGTATCTCTATGTTGCCGTTTTCTTGTCTTCTCAACAATTTTCCACTGTTTTCTTTTCCCATTTCATTGTTTTGTTGTTCTCTTTATCCTCAGCTTTCAAACGATGCACGTATTTTATGTGTAACGACAAACAACCAGTGAATCTTCGTAACAACTTAAAAAGAAAAAAAAAGTTCGTAAGACCCCTTCACAACCTGATCGACTTAAAACGATACCAAAACAAATGTGCTTGTTCAAAGCATCTTCAGATTTGTTTTGTAGTGAAATAGGAAGCATCAAAAATTGGTTCCATTACTTTCTCATCAGATGGAAAAAAATGAATGATGAGATGAGAAAAAGTTCAGTTTTTGCGATTATTATTAGGCAAACGAACATCGATTTATGCACATTGACGATCCGAATATATTCGTATTAAAAAAAAACAACTGATAAGCAAGCTACCGCTGTCTCTGTGTTGCTTTTGATTTTGTGATTGTTTTCGATTTTGAATAATTTACACCTTAGCTGCCGATCGAAGTTTAATAGAGAACATTGCGATGAAACCGAATTTTTATGAATCGATGACAAGTTGTCACGCTTTTCGTCCACAGTTTTCTTCATAAAATCAATAGCTTATTCTCGATAGGCTGTAAGCATTAAAACTTTTTGGGTTACCGTTCTGGGTTTGTAAAACTGAGCTATGCAACTGCGTCAAAATTCTGAGGTAATTACAACTATCGACTTCTACTTTGCATTTAAGCTTTGGAAGTTTTGTGCATGGTTTCATTTACTTAAAATCTTTGCTTCTTTCATTTTTAATTTGGCTTCGACTATCCGCTTTGAAGCCTTAATACTTCTGGGGATTGAGAGGCGCTGAGAAAGTGTTGGTTGAATAAACTGGCTAGAACAAAACAGAGCAAACTTAATTGCTTTGTAAACCCCCACACAGCCCTCCCCCCCTCGCTCCAAGTCGTAGGTGGATGAGCTTAGGTGTCAAAATAAATACCACCGAAGAAATATTGCTTTTGACGAGAACATATATAAGGCAACACTACCAGTAATGAACGGCATTGTTCGACGGCTGTTAGGGACCTATCGAGTGCTGCCAAATGGAACTGAATTTGCCAATATATTACTCGAACTGCGAATAGCGGTACTATCAATATCTTGTTGGAACGCGTGAAAAAAAAAATCTGGAAAAACGCATAAAGTTCGAATCGTCGACAACAAATTAATGAAATTTCTTTACTTGAGAATTTTAAATGATCAGCAAAATTCATTTTTCAAACTAGACTTCATTTCGGATGTGCCATCATCTTTCGGGTATATGGCGTTAAATTTTAAGAGATGCAGCAGCAACTGTTGGTTGTCGTTGTGATCACATTCGCGCTCACCTACTTGGTAGTATCATCTCCGATAACAGGTAAATAAATATTCTTCATGAAGTTATTGCCGTTGAAATATTGTTTGAAATTATTGGCTTTTATTTTGATGAGCACTCATCATCAGCTCAGTGACTTGTTGCAAACAACGTTTGTTGATTATAAATTTACTGAAGAAATAATATCGCTATTACATTTAACAAATGGAGTGGTGTTGTTATCAATGCGTTAACAATCCATGTAAGAGTGATAAGATTAAAATAGATTAACGTAGACATTCAGCGAATGATGTTTCCAATACACATATGAAATATTGTCGAAGCATTTAAGAATTGACGTTATTAAGGCCATCATAAAGTGATTTAGCCAACACGCTCAAGAAATATTATTGTTTTTCATTTAAGGAATGTTGATGTGAAAGCCTTTTGGATGTGAAAGTATGTGAATTCATTTATTCATTTGAGTTCACTTTAAGAAAAATTCTAAGAAAAATTTAAGAAAAAGAAAAAATTCATTTAAGGAATGTGAAAGTATGGACAGTTCATTAAAAAATTCCATTTATTTGCTCTTTTGCTCGACTGCTTGGGCGATACTTTGTTGCACTGAAGTGATACTTACTGAGAATTCATTTTCAGGCTCATAGGCTCACTCTGTGGGCACAATCCACAATCATCCTCTTCAATCGACAGTCATCAATGATCGTTGTTGGCAATCACGTCACCTTTAACCGTAAACAACTGGCAATTATCCTGCGAAAAATTCCGTAGATGCAAAGTAGACTCGCTGATGACCATTAGGCGCAGACAATGCGAAATTGAAGTGGAAGAAAACATCAGATGTCAGCAAGTGCGATGCTGACTGAAATCGGGGATATTTGGGAAATCTGAAACAAAAGCCTTTCACGTTGTTAGTGCAAACCATGAACCCTAATGCAGGATGCAGTGTAGTGGGCGCAAATGGATTACTCATTTGTCCGTGCAAGCCTAGTACCGTTGCAAGAAATTGTTATTTAAGATGCCTACATGGTCGATCTGATGGCATTCGGTTCGTCAATTTTTCTCTTTTTTGAACACAATTACTTTGAACAAAACAAAAAAGAAATTATAATATTCAGCGGCCTGGTGAAAACACGGAGATTCCTCACTTACAACAAAAGAAAAAAATTAGTTCTGATAGATCCCCCCGAAAATTCTACCTTCTCTTAATGGTTTGTCCCGAATAGAATTTATGGTACGATTAGTAATACGAAAATATGCGCAATGTTCGTTAATATGGAACGAAACGATCCTCTTAGGACACTTTCTTGTGAGTGAGCATTATAAAAGTGTATCGTTTGACTTTGCTCACATCAAATCGAGTCCATTTAAAAGCAATCAAACGGTGCAAATTGATGTTTTCAGATGCCCATACGATCAAGGCACAGCAAAATGTCCCTTCTATGGCTGGACGAGTGCTTCATGTGATCGAATTGTATGTTCATATGGTACTAGCATAAATGATACCATATACGCATGTGACTTTGGAGTTGTCGGAGAGTTATGTGCAGAATGTGCACAGTCGTTGAGGTAACTGTAGAATATTTGAGTTCTAAAGTAGTACCTTCTTTTGGCACTCGAACAGTCAACGCTCCATGAATAGGCGTATTTCACAGACTGTAACCAGAATCATGCTGCGATTTGCGAAAATGATTTCTATTCTTTGTTTTGCTTTCGTTTTTTTAACGGTCATCTTCATAATTCCTAGCATATGCTGCAAAAAGTTTCTAGCTATTCCAACATAAAGAATATCACGTGAAGCGAAAGTGATTACCTAAACATTGCAAGATGAAGTTGTACTGCACTCGGGTTTCCAGATTTCCGACTAACATAACACTGAAGGCCGTGAAGTTGTGTTGCTTGTGGTCCCAGAGATGGCCTACGGGTTGGTTTGAGAACGCCGCATATCTGTGCTTTGCCAAACGCAATGAAACATTAAATTCATTAAAGTCAAAAATTTTTTGGTCCATTCGATGCATCTGGCTCATACTCATCCGTAGCAGTGATTCTACATTATCTGAATTCAGTGGCGCATTGACAATGGCTAGGAGTTCTAAACGCCATCCAAAAAGGCAACAAGTACCAGAAAAAATTAAAAATGGCCTCAAAAACACTATTATTTGGCTGGCTTCATTCACGTCACCCAAAAATTTTCGGCCTGACTTTGCTCGTCTTAGGTCAGTCAAATTCATCTCGAGTGCAGCATGCCAATTTCGATATTTGACAGCCTGAAATTTTTTGGTAGTTTGTCAACTTTTGACGAAAACGCCGAATACTTATAGAAAATTTCTAAATAGGTACACGTTTGTGCGTCCACACAACTCGCTTCAGGAGATGGCAGCAATTTTGCGTAAAATTTGAGCGATCACCATCAGACGAAACAAACAAAGTCGAGCACTTGGAAGATGCCCTCATCAAAAATGATACACACATCTATCACCTACTGTGCTTGATCGTCATTATTTTTGCAATCGCATTCTTCTACTGGAGCCGTCTGACTGCCATAAAACACAAGGGTTGGTCGTACTTTCGAAATAATCATGATTTACGCTAAAGGCACACGCAAATTACAACAATCGAAACAACGGATAAGTCAAATCTAATGAGTGCTATCAATGAGGCATCGAATAAAAGGTCGCTTTCTGCCAGAAGAACTGTTCATAATAGCATATTTGACAATGTCAATTTTCATGCTAACAAGAGCAATTAGAGTAATATTTGGTAAGTTTAAATGCGAATGGTTTCTTTGCGCGAAGATTGGAAGCGATCAGTGAGAAGGAATTTTTCGAGCAAACAGTAATTGACTTTGATTGTTTTATTCTGCAACGCTAAAATATCCCGAACCATGAATTTATGACCACATCAAATAGCGTTATTTGAAATCCCGTTGTGCCCACCCTCAAATAAAAATCGCAGCTAAAAATGAATGGTCGCCTTAGTAGATTCTGAATCCGAAGACCTTCTAAAAAATCTCTAAACCTTAACTCATATTGTTCGATTGTTCGCACTGGTGCTGCAAAAACTGCCCTCGCCGCAAAACAGAGCGAATCGGTTGACGAAGTGAACAACACGCGTAAACGGATGCCACCAGGCATTGGCCTTTGTGATACGGTTTCGCACCTTTTGCGTTTCGTTTTCACGTTTCCCTTTGTGGCTATTGAGATACGGTTTCGCACTATGTATACTTCAGAGCCACATTATTTTACTGTGTTTTTCTTTTGTGTTTTATTTTGGTAGAGGTGGGATGATTCGTGCCCGCCCAGCCAGTTCCCTGTTTTCATGAAAAGCGATAAGGTTGCCCCTGGACTTGGCTCCGCCATCCGCTACAGTATATCCGCTTGTCATTCACAATATATCCGCATCTTATTCACTGTCGTCGTCGCGCGCAGTAAATGCATTGGACAAGCCGAACAAGGTATAGGACAACTCCCTTATCCTGTAAATTCATAGAAAATTGACAAAATTTCCGTTGCGTCACTGAAAGAAACGACTGCGACCAGTAAAACTAGACGGAATTGTACGAACTTGAAAAACACTTGCAGGTGCTCACTGTAAATGCGGAATGAATCGTTCGTACCTGGCGCTTAGTCAAGTGGTAAGTGTCAAATATTTCTTAGTCATTGAAAATGAAACAGCGTTTAGAGATTCCCGTTGCATTCCATCCACCTTATCGTTTTATCGGAAAAAAGGTAGCTAGTTTCAACATGCCGAGATATACGCCTTTTGTTTTCGAAATGGTAGCATGCATTGAGAAATAAAAACCGCCGAAATAAAAAAACAAATGAATTCTTTGTGGTAATTTTTGCATAGTGGAATGTTGAAAAATTAAACAAATCGTCGAACATCAATTGAAATTCGTTAACTTAAAAGAAAAAATAAGCGAATTTTCTAAAATGAACTGAAAGTGAAGTTTATGAAATTAAAAAAATAAAGGAAATTCGAAAAATCTTTTATTACGCACCGTGCAGCATCACGATGCAATAAAATAGTACGGAAAAGTTATGTTTGAGTCCCTAGTTCCCTATTCTTCGAATACGAGACATTTGAAAATGTTACGATCGATGGCAATGCAAAAACGTCGTATTTTAAGCTTAAGGAACGTTCGATAGAAGAATTTAAGTTACGATGGAAGCGGACGTTTCTGTAAAGCGGCTGAAAAATTCCGGCAAATTATACTTTAATACTTTTGTTTATGACGAATACGGAGAATATGTTCAGTTGCGCCTGATTCCAAATATGCCGCTTAGTCTAGTCTACAACTATATATGTCGAGAGCGTCCATGCTGACGTAAAACCACTGTTAAGGGCAAGCACAAATATTCGCCTTCAGGATTTTTAAATGAACCGCCCCTGTAAATTGAAGTATTGCAGTCTGAAGACACACCGACATGTCTTTTCCATGCGAACAGTACATCCATTTCGAGCTATGAGGACATGTACAGTTAAGAGAAACATCAACGCCACCAACAGGTGTAGGCTAGCGATGATCACATCGTAGCGGTGCCTTCTCGTGTGCCGATAGTGAATATGTGAATAAATATAAATGAATGCCTTGCAAGGTTGTTTGCGTTTGACGACTCTTACGACAGCACTCTAGAAACCGTTAGTGTTGTGGGAGCAGGAATTTCTGATTTACTGACGCCAACTGTGCGTAAAACACACTTCGCTTATACGTTTGATTGTTCAATTAGGCGCAAATTTGCGTCCACCTAATCTCAACCGCTAGCAGGCCTAGTTTGTTTCGCACAACAATCAAAAAATCTGGTAATCTTCTTTTTTTTTATAGTATAAAGGATCGAAGTTTTCGAGAAAATTGTCTTCATCCTAGACACAAAGTTTTTAGCACCTTAGGCGGCTTCTGTGCCAGTTCAAAAACTTTTTGAGGTTAGCCTTCACTCCCTCACTCCACCTTCCACTTTATTCTACATCCACTACTCCCTCCATTGCTTTGTCGATTGGCATCAGTCAGAAAAAACAATGTAAAGCTTTGTGTGTGCAACTGAAGGTGTACTTCACCGAAGTGCGACCTCAGCTACTATCGCTCACATTCGGGACTTCCACATTTTATATTTCAAAAGGGATTCGTGCACAACAATTCCTGACATGCAGGAACAGAGGCGTTTTTCATTTGAAGAATGAATGCGCTTACAAGCGGGGCAATGTGAGAAACGCGTAACATTAAATCCTCTTAAACGCCACTTCGGTTTACATAAGTTTTGGTTTTTGAGAGTTCATTGAGAGTTCATGAAGTTCTTATTACATCAGCGGAGAGTTTTTCAAGCGGACTGCACACAGTGTACCAGCAGAGGGATCGCGAGTCTCAGCAAATCGAAAACGTAACGTGCTTGCCGGACGTGTAGAGCAGTAGAATCGCACCGCGCCTCT
The DNA here is from genome assembly GCA_000803305.1 of Toxocara canis. NCBI lineage: Eukaryota > Metazoa > Nematoda > Chromadorea > Rhabditida > Toxocaridae > Toxocara > Toxocara canis. The sequence goes on from JPKZ01003219.1 coordinate 373,838, forward strand.
TTCACGTAGCAACACGATATGCGCCTTGCGTTTTCGAGATGCTACAGAAGCGGCTACACTGCAGAAGTGTACGGTTTGACAGTTCGATGGCGTGGCGAAAGGGGTGAGGGCTCGAAACTGTTGCGCGATTGCAAATATAGGTAATGGCATTTTTTTGAGCAAACGAGAGTAAATTGTAAAGTAAGGTTGTGAATAAATCGGCTAATCGAATCGGACTACTTTTGTGGAGTGCCAAGCGACAGCATTATTAAACTGCTCTATCTGTGACGAAGATGGTCCGATTTCTCGTAACTGGGAAAAAAAATTAGCCTGCGGCTTTCAAATTTCGTTGTTCCAAGTGCGGTGCTCACAGCTGCTTCAAAATTTTTGAGGGTTTACAATCGAGGAGAGTGTGTCATTTTCCCAAACGAATTGTGTGGAGCAACAACAGAAGTCAAATTCTTTCCAGGCCTTCTTAAAACTGAGGTTGGATCGAGGAGCGTTCGTTTATGGAACCGTTATTTGTTGCCGATAAGGCTCAAAAAAAGAGCGCCAGAAGTTAATAGGCCTCCACTTAGTGTCCAAAACTTTGGTATCAGCATTTCATTAAAATTTGCCTACGAAGCTGTTCCACACACTGATTACGAATATAGACTTTGGTTTCCCCAATACCCTCTTCTGGATCCCCTGCAAACTCCGGTACTATTGTCGAGTGCCGCCGTTGCTTGTGGTACTTGGGTGTGTCGAAGCCATGAAAGTGGGTATGTCATGAGAAAAACGTACAGCATACAACAGTCAGTAATCGCATTCAGCGTAATGCATAATCAATCGGAGGTTTTCGTACAATTGTGAGGCTCAGTCCCACGAAGCCTTATGATTGGCACTAGCTTGCAAACGTCTTAGAATTGGCTACAGCGAGAAGTAAAGGCGGTATTCGTGTTCAGCATAACGAATGAGTAGATTACTTAGACAGGTGTCGGTAAAATTCTGAGCTGGCATTTTGAAGTAGGACTACATGGAATGAGGGAATTTAACCAGAAGGGGACATATAATGGAGATGGACTTATTAATCACTAAGAGGGATACATACCGGGAGTTGAAGAAGCTGGACTCAGTCTTTGCACTTTTTTTATCCTCCTGTTTACTCGACAGCTAATAATTTCTCAGAAAACATATATTTATCTAGCTTGTGTAGATATTTCGTTGAAATCATGTCAACTTTTTACTTATATAGGTGCGCAAAAGTAAATGAGCGGTTTAGATGTGTATTATCGTCACATTAGCAGATTCCAATTTAGTGAGCTTATCCTTCCCTGCACCAGCATCTACTTTAATTAAGAACCTCTCCAAATCATAGCAATGCTTGATGAAGTATGGAAGAGAAAAGTGCGGCTAAACTCACTACAGTAATTGAAATGTAGCACTGCTACAAAATGCAATTCCTGAGAAATTCTAAACTATCACGTATCAGGTAAATAACTGTAGAGAAAAAAATTTATGTAATTAATGTACTCATTGTTAAGATCCATATTTTAAGTACCCCTCAAAAAAACCCTCCAAATGAAAACTCCTCCTGGACTAAACGCCCAACTATCTAAATATGTCTCGTTTCACTTAAATGCCCATAATCATCCGAGGCAGTGTGCATGATTGTGAATTAAAGCGTTTGAACTGATTGACAGCGGTACTGAAGCGCTAAGCGAGTTACTGTAACAGCGCCTTGCTTCAAACCTCAGTTGCGGCATTCGGCTGCATTCCTTCCGATCACAGTCGCTCGTGTATGATGTTCCGACTGGTGGGCAGCAGAGTGAACAGCAATGCGAATTTGCGTTTGCGAAATGTTGTGGTCGATTTTTGAATGGCTTTTTTTTGTTTTGGCGAATTTCAGATGAAATACTTTCAGGTCTTGAAACATACAGTTTGGATTGGACGACAGAGGTGGACAGAAGAGAGGAGGAGGTTCTATAATGAAAACTATATGACTGAAGGAAGGACAGGGAGTGCATAAAGGTTTCGAATTGAAGACGAATCGGGAGGCGAACGGAAGTAAAGCAAAACGCGAAAATGGAGACGGCGCGAGAAAGAGCCATGGATTGTGAATTATGCGAGGGGGAGAGGCTCAGTGCACTTAACGCAGAAGACTGGAGCGCTGGAGAAAAAGCGGAAATTTGGAACGATGGAATAGGATCGGAAAAGGGATGCTATAAAATGAATACGGAAGAACAGAATGAGAAGCGTGGACATCGAAGTAATAGTGTAGCGGTGAGCGAGGGGACAAGACCAGACGGTGAGGATGAGCTGAAGGAAGAGAAGGAACAGCCACGAGAAGAGCAGGAAGACAGTTTGGCAGAGCACGAAAAAATGCAGTCAAGGGAGAAATCGTTGAAGCATCGAGCCAAGGTATTCTGTGTTGTTTTTAGCTTTTTTTTTTTTGACGAGAAAATTGTGGAATCATAAATTGAGTGTTATTGTTCAGCATTGTCATTTGCATTATTTTAGCTCTGAGACGACACAAACGAGGAGGGGAACTCTTTGCGACCTATACTTTTTTTTAAAAATTCTCTCAAAAATACTTTTTTACACGTCGCAAGTTTAGAAAGTTAGTTTTATGTTGCAAAGGGAAAGGGGTTTGGATTCACGACCGAGTGCAAATACTTCGGTTCGATCATTGATCTTTTTCGGACTGGGTGGAGAAGAGTACCTCATCTCATTTCAGCGTCCAAAAAATATTGGCTTCCCGTTTCTTTTTTTGTGGCATGGGGTTAACAACCGTTTAATGCTTATCTGTAAAACAATTTTTTTTTTAAAGGGCAACGAATATTTTGCTCAAGAAAATTGGAAAGGTGCAGTAGAGGAATATATGAAAGCGCTTGATCTTTGCCCTCTAGTCTACAAGGTGGAGAGGTTTGTTGTTTTCTGAATTTTTAATAACCGAATTTGATTTGGCTGTGAGCAGTGAACGCAGTTCAACTCGGGGGAGAATGGAGGTTGAACAATCTTCATAATTTAAGGGAAATGTTTTTTTTTCGTTTTATTATCTCCAAAACTCTGTTGAACTTCACATCTACCCTGCCGTTTGTTAGGAAAGTACGTTTTTAAGGGATTACCAATGGTGCCACATTTCAGTGACTTCAACGCCCACTGGAAGTCGAACTTTCCGATGAAGGGACACCAGCCTATTGCAGCCCTCTCTGAAACATCCTATTCAAGAAAAATCAAACATGCCCCTACCAAACAACCTTTAAGCCCCGTACGAATAGTGCAGGACAAGGAAAACCTCTTACCAATGCATAGCGACTGAGTTGTCTTCGAGTGGTCATTGAAAACAGAAATTTTTGAGTTTTCTTGAATATCCCAAATTAGCAGTTCAGCTGAAATAGCAAATAAGGCCTTAGATTCTGTGGCTCCGACGTTTACGTCCAAATGTAGCAGATTTTGGGCGACATGGTTGGCTTGGAATCGTTCATCTTCTAAAATACTGGAAATGAGTCCAAAGTTTGTTCGACATTCTTTGCCGCTAAAATCTCTGTGTGAAGAAAACGTTTTTTCTTAGGAAGGTGAACTGCCGCTGAAGTTCGAGGTTATTAGCCTGCGAACTTAACGCTGGAATATCTAGCGGTCCCCATGACCGAATCGAAAATATGACAGCATTTTCAATGTTTGCGCGAAAGAACACTCAAAGTGACACGTCTGGTCGTTCGTATGTCCTTTTCTCTTTAGTCTTCTCCTCCCTTTTTCGCCTCTGCTGCCTCCGCCGCCCTAAATCTTCCTAAATTTTGAAATCATCGATTGGGGGGTGTTCGTTCCAGGCTGATATCCGCTTTTCTCAGTAAATTCATTTCATTTTTGTCATTAACATATGTGTACAGGTTGTTGCCACAACAAAGATGAAATGAATCTAGAAAAAAAACTAGCAAGGGAAGAGAGTCGTGGAATATATCACAAAAATAAGCGTCACAGCAACTTACTGTTATCGTTCGATAGGAGTTTTCTGCCGACCTGTTATGCGTGGGATCGAGATGAGTCAATTGTGAGAGGCTATTTTCATTGGTTTTCGTGGAGGCTTGAACAACTAGAGGATGTGATATTTCGTTTAGCAAAAAAGGGGTGTGTATAAAATTCTACATTAACCCTGGGACCGCATCATTCCCAGACCCACTAAAGAAATTCGTATGGTTTCGGTCGTTTTCAGGGCTGCGCTTTATGACCGTCGAAGCGAATGCTACATGAAATTGTCGCTTTGGAAAGAAGCTGTTGATGACTGTACACAGTTTCTTGAAATTGGTAGGCCTCGTTTGCTGTTGTATTCCCCATGCTCAACTTTTTTAAAGCATGGCCATAGTAATAGGAAAGCGAAGACAAATGTAAACGTTGATGGATTGTTACATGAAAGGAATTTTTAGTGGATGCTGCAGAAACTTTTTCAGTGTGCATCGAGGAGATCCATCAATAAGTAATTGAATCTTAGTGTTCTTCAACACCCTCATCTTTTCGAACATTCGTTCGAGAGAGAAAATAATTCCATATAGCGCTATGCAGCGGGGTTCTGTTTGCCCAAACGCTGGGTTGAGAGCACGATTCTTTCCCTGTGGGAACAGCTTTTTCTCGCCATGGGTATTTGGGACGAACTTTTATCTGCTAAAGTTGACCTCGTAGAAATTTGTCCAGGCGAGGCCCACGTGGACAGAAGATTTTCACTTTATGTACTCGTTCATGAACTTTTCAAGAAGACAGGATTCCTACTTTCTTTTTCCTTCCTTTTTCAGGGCATTTTTGAAACGGAGGCTTTTCGTGGAAGTTCTGTTGTTTTGCACAGGTGTCATCTTTCATTCTTATGACTCACCGCCAAAGTTTTCCGGCAGGAACGAGCCGGGACTATTCTTGTTCGAGTTTTTGTGACTTATTGCACCCTTCGAGCCTTATTTCATCAGCAAGTGTTGTCCAGTGAAAGGATAGAGTTGCCGTAGTGAAGCCGAGATCTTCAGCTGCAATTTAAAAAGTTTCCTCTCATACAGTGATTTAAAAGCCGAAAAATACGAAATATATTTACGCTCAACACGCTTTATAGTTCACCACAGGTTAACTGAAAGTTGGGATAGGTGTAGCACCTATTTTAAATTCGCTAGAGGAATTTCGATTCGCCTACATAGGTCGATTTAGGCTCGCAAGCATTAATGGGATCCTTCAAGTAGGTTTGCAGAGGGATTTTAAAATGGTTATTAGCAAATGTGAGTTTGACAGTTGAGCTTGCTCCTGTTCTGGCGCGAGGAAGTGGTTGCTTCAGTCATTGTGATTCCTTACCTTCGCTCATGAAGTTATATCATCTTTTTGAACTTTATTCCAAGTTGCAACGCTTATAAATATCTTATTTGAGACCGGCGTTGTGCAACAATTCGAAAACGCCGAGCAGTATGTTATGCCAGTTTGACAACGAGTGCTTTCGAAGCGTTTGAAAAATATCGGATGGAAGCAGTGAAGAAGCCCGTGGAGACGTACACTAAGGAACTTCATAAGATAAGGATTGGTTCAACTGAAACGGAAGATTGCGTGGTAGGTGAAAGCGGTCATCGAATAAATCTGTGTTCTATTTGTTAAGTCATGTGATAAGTATAGGGTTTTTCGTTCGATATGCAACACTGGAATAGGCTAATGCTTCGTTTAATAGTGAATGTTTTGATAACTACAAATGAAACCTAGGTAGCCTGTTGTTTACATTTTCTTAGCCAACCAGCCATTCGTTTAAGTGTTGCTATTTCTGATACTTATTAGAACTCAACGCTTGGCATAAAAAATTTGTCCATGGCAACTTTAGTCGTTTAGTGTGTTAAATGAATATAATGTTGAGAAGGCAGACTTCCATTCCATCGCTTTTTTACCACCTCTTCCGTTTCTCTAAGTTGCTTTCAAATTTATACGATATTTTAGATGCTAGTTTGCAGATGAAAATGGTACACCTTAAGGACAGTATGATTTCGGAGGATTTGCGGAAAACAGGGAACGAATTCTACAGGTGCGGAAAGTTGGAGAAGTCGTTAAGGATGTATTTCGAGGTATTCTTTTGAACAATGTGCAGTTGCTGTGAAAAACTCCATTATTGCAAGATTGTAGGAATTTGATAAGCATAATTCATTTTTTGTTATCAACACTTAGTTTTCTTTATTGTTCCCTGCATTACGAGAATATCTCCGCTCATTCCACATAGCGCATTTCTTTATTATAAAAGGGAAGTTAGCAGAGTTGGCCCAGAATCATGGTCAAGCGTTGACAAGGGGGAGGTACCTATCGCTTTCACTTCTTCGCTTACATAGTCGACGGAAATGACGAACCCTTCACATCCGTTCCTTTAAAATGATATAGTTGCATGGCGTAGCATGCTAGAAGCCCGCCCCCAAGCATTCAGTGACAGTCTACATGGTAGGGGTCTACAAGCAGCCAATGACTGTTCAAGTGAGAGGGGCCGCAAACAAGCATTAAACCTTCGCGTGCGGGCAGTGTGCAAGCAGTCAGTAATCATTTGCGTGAGAGGGGTTAGCAAACAACCACTGACCCGGAAGCATGAGAGCCGATGGGCTCTAATCACTTTTTCATAGATCTTAGAAAAGGTGACATCGGTTGACGGAGGGTTTCTATCTTCCACGAGGTGGGTACGGCTCGAAAGGATACTGTTGAAATGTCCAGGTATAGCATTGTTCTAGTTTCCGGCATCCTGGCTTTCCTGATTTTTTATGTCCTAAAAGCTGTTAAGCGAGCAGAATGCCAAATTTCGGGTTCTGATTCATGTCTGTAATCGTGATGAGTGCTTTATGCCACTATAAGAATAATTCATAATTGTATTTTTAGTTAATTTTATTGTTAAACGGGGGATGTGCAGCTAACGCTTTTGGGCATTTCGTATACATCTGCATCCAGCTACAACGACTGGGTGATATTAGTTACAGTAAGTTGAAGATTTGTTTTTTTTTAAATAACAAGTAAATTAAGTAAAAGCATTCAAATAAGGAGAGTTAGCAGGAGAATTAAAGCTGACACTGTTAAAAGTGTAGCATTTCGTCACTGGACAAGTAAAGTCTGCGCAAATCCGCTCGATTCTTTCCAGGGAGAGGGAGACTGTTGCTAACGAGGTTTACAGAACGGCTGTATTCTACGTACTGCATTTTGAGAATATGTTAATTGCGTCAATCCTTAATATTTCAGGCGCTAGATACAGCCCCACAAGGGGATCTGACATATTATTTGGCGATGAAAAACATTGCAACGGTGTTGATGAAGATCGGCTTTCATAAGGTTAATGGATTGATGATGGAATGGGTGAATTATTGTACGTTTCTGATTTCAGTTCAATCTGTAACTTTTGAAAGAATCAACAAAGATTTGCCCTTGTTTATGCTGGCATATGCTACTGTTAATTGTTTCAATTTTTTGAGTGCGCCGCGAGAGGGTAGTGGAGTGAGAGTGGTTGGTGGAAGTGAATGGGAAGCACTAGAGACACATATGCAAGTTTTGTTCTTTTCAGCGTTAGGGTCGAGCAGAAAATTTGCAGAATTTTATCTTCTAAAGTTTTAACTCAACGCTTTTACAATAAGCAATTCCCTTCTAAACTTTTGTAAAAGATTGCGACGGCAAGCAAAAAATTTTTGCGTCAAACATCATAAAATGGTGCCGATGAGCGTATCTTTTAAAAGCTTTTTAATTTCCAGGAAGCGTTGAAGCATCTGCGTCGACTTCTAATTAGCGCAGAGAAATTTTCGACTAACAAGGTGGACGGGAAGTTGTTTCGGTGAGCTTCTTCAAGGCTGCAATCGTTCACTTTGTTGTTTACTCTTTAGATTTTTTTGTTCGTTAGTATCATTTATTAATGGCGCATTCATAACCGTCTGTCAGAGTTTGGAAGGGCACCAGCCACAATATAATTTGCCGTTTTCCAGTTTGTCCTACAAATATTGAATTTAACTGCAACAATTAGAGCTATTTAAATTCACAACGTCGCATCGTATATATTTGCATCCATCATCTACGTTTGCCATAGGGAAAAGCGAATCGGTAGTGTTATGTGATCATATAATGTTTTTAGCGAGCGAATCAAGAAATGCGAAGAGACTCCCGAAGTCAAACTATATGTACCACCCGAACAGACGCTCTATAAAGGAGCGAACAGTATTTGTGCGCAGCTGTCGAGTGCGGTACGCATTGCCTACAATGAGACTAGAGAGCGCCATTTAGTGGTTAGTTCAAACTGTGCTTTGGATAGTCTAGTCTTCGTTTCATCAACCTTTGGAGTATTTGCCCGTCATTATTTGATTCAGTGATCAGTTCCTTTTAATCATTGATGAGTGGAACTGTGGACAGAAACAGTTTCATAACGATGTTGCTCAGTTTAATAACCTACTGTGCAGTGTTCGGCACATTATCGTTATTATTAATGTGTCTAATGTCTGAAAGGTCTTACAGTTTGCAGTTTGTCAGTTAAGATGTACTTTACACATCAGGCAGGGCCGGGTATTACAGATAGCTTGTTTTTAATGAGAGTGCTACGATTGAAGTTGGTATGGGAAGAGGAGACTCCTTTGCGCAGAGTGGGAAAGAAGGTTGGTGAGTAGATGTTTTTTTTTTTCTTTTTTCAGTAACCGCTTCCCCCCATATAGAGGTTCAGCTGCCGTCTAATTCGACTGCCCTTCTAGATAAGCAATTCCTCCAATTTGTTCTTCCCCTCTTCCCCTCCGTCTGCGTTGCTAGGGAAAGGCGTGTTTCAGTTCACGAATGTTTTTCATGACGACGTAGGGTGTAATCATTTCTTCCGCTCTCTTACGCTGTGCTTTGTGCTATATTACCAGACAGTCTGTGTAGGCAGCCGAGAGGATCCCAGAAGGCGCGGTTGTCGTTAAAGAAGTGCCGCTTGTGATGGCATCGTTGAATTGTGTGACGACGTGCAAGTACTGCAGCCGATTACTTCCGTTGTCATATTTACCGTTGGTTTATTTTTCTTAGTCGCTTTCACTTAATCTTTTCATTAAACATGCAACACCCGCTACAATTTTGTTTGTATTATCGACTGATAACCCTCTCAGTCATAGGTTGTCTTTTGGGATTTTATTTCCCGTTGGATGTCATTTGTGACGCTTATGGCATTTTAAACTTTGTGATACTTGACTTACTTCACATATGGACTTCGGTTAGTTATTTGCTGTTGTGAATCTTATACTAACTCGCTTGCACTAAAATCGGTCTATGTTGAAATAGAAGCGATA
>JPKZ01003221.1:0-23849 GCA_000803305.1 Toxocara canis
TGATCGTTTCCATTAAGAAACTGATCATTAGCGCAAAACAATGCCATATTTTGCCATTTGCTGTTATTATTCCCTGCTAAACTATACTTAAATTCGTAGCGCCGACAAATTCAGTTCAGATGAATTTTTCTTTATGTTGTATTACTTTCACGTACTCTTCCATCAAAAAATACTTTTTGACGCTTGCAAAATAGTAAATACAAATCAAAGCAAACAATCAGCGTAACATAAACACGAATATAAGCAAGACGACCAAACGAATTAAGAGTGAGGCGGCATGAGCGAGCTGACTAACTGCTCAAATACGGACGTTTATCGACGCTTTGAAACCTAATTAGAGTACGAGACGAAAGAAACAGCCATGACGATTGCTTCTTTTCTAAACCACAAATAGAATCAGCTCAACCATGCAAGCCAAAAGCTGTCAGAAACGTCCTTAAAACATTGCCGATACATCCATCATTATCGTGCGTAGTTTTGCGAACAAAAAATAATTGGGATCGGATTTCCCTTGTGAATTACTAAAACGAAATGGATTATAAGAAGATCCCAAGATTTCAGAGAAGGGTGGATTGCACAGAAATGGGGAAAAAATTGGTGGACGAAAGATGAAAGGAAAATGACAGCAAAACGCACATGAAAAATGATATCTCTGAATGTGAAACGAATATCTCCTCCACCTCACGTTTGGATGAGTCGAGCGTGTTCAATGGTTGTGTATGAGCCAACAAAGGTGACTGCTATGAGCGGTGCAAGCAGACTAATTTGCTCTTTCCTCGAGCCTATAAAAGCATCGATTCCGTCTCGTAACGGTGCGCACAGAATAGAACGACGGAGGTGTCTCACGAAAAAATTTGCAGACAAAATTAATTGGTAGGCAGTTTGAATGAAATTAAATTGCCAAACTCTCTGCAATGTTGCATCGTCTACGTGAAACATATTAGATCGCAAAACAATGTGGCAGTATTTTAACTCTACTTTAGTACAGAAGCGGAGAACGGGACGAGCGATGGAAATCAGACAATCGGAATCAGTGCCCACCTCAGCTTTTCTGCATGGAAAATTTCTCACGTTTAAGCAAATTTCTGGGATTTTTTCTACCATGGAAATAATGTAAGAGATGTTTTACTTTTATTGATATCGGTGGGATTTTTCACTCTCAAAAGGCCATTTTTTGACTTCCATTTCGAAGATCGGTCCTAAGAGGAAAACCTGTCCTACATAAGGCACCAAATGTGGTGCTTCACTACCAAAATGCGAAGTCAAAAGTACTGCAAAATAGAATCGAAACAGGAGCAAACAGCGTCTTTCAAGGCATTCGAAAATTTTCCTCCAAGCACCGTAGTCTAAAACAATCAGGAAACAACAGCAAGGTGGAACAGTTCCGCCAAGACGATATTATTCTGATGCCGCAAATCCCTCTCACAACTAAGACCGCTGTTCTAACAACAAAATTATATTCCTCATCTCGGTTCGCTCTCGAAGAAAGCACACATAGTGAACTGCTCTAATTCCCCAAAACCCTCGAAGAAAAAATTCATCTCATTTAAAAAAAAAAAGAAATGGCACGATGACGTCAATGCATCGTCGAGTATGCGCAATGGGAACGCGGGGGTTGCAGGATCATTGCCCAACATCTCTGGCTGTGATAGTTGTCGACTATGGGCTCTAACACTGAGCAGTGGCGAGAAAGCGTATCGGACAGGAGGCACACCAATACACAAAAATAATGCCACTCATCGAGGCGGCAAACCATCGTGCTGTGTAATGGTTTCAGTTTACGCTTAGCTTAGCCTACACTTCATATGCCGACTTGCTTTGAAACCTTTCCCGCACACTTTACTATATCTCGCACGCGCTGAATGCTCATTATCTCATTGGAGAGAGGAGTCATTCAATTTGAAGCCGCACGATACCTACATAAATAAACATGAGAGAAAATGCTTTGACGTATACAGGTGACATAATGGTTAGTTTATAGGTATACAACACTTCTTTATTGGTAGTTCACAGGTATCATACAACACCTTTTGCTAAATAGTAGCAAGCAGTAAACAAAAAAAACACTCGCTTTCTGATGAATATTTGACTTAAAAAGCTATGCTTGGTATGCCCTCTGGCATATAAAACCACTACGTACCACAAGCAATACGGAGAACGCCAGTTGAACTAATTCTCTAACGCCACCTGTATAGATAAGCTAGCAGAGGTATCATTTCGTTACAGGCTACACCGTCGCTTATAAAGCGAGTAGAGTTGTTTTATACTCTCTACAGCATTCTCAAGTGCATCGAGTTCATTATCTAGAAAAAAATTCCTAGACTGCGAAACATTTCAAAGGGTCAACTAATACGACGTTTCACAAACGCGTTGACTTTTACTGCATAGCTTATCCTTTGTATGTCGGCGAATTCAATAGGCGCGTACAGCTGCGCTGTATCCTGAATTAGGAACACCAAACCCTTCTACACATGCGATGACATTCCACTCGCATAATTCTCGAGTGCCAAAAATCGGTATTACAGCCGCCCCCAAAAAATTAAACGAACATCTCACGAAAAATTTGCTAGAGCCGTGAGAAATTTTGTACATCATTCTACAATGCCTTTCTTCGGCTTCTTCAGTGTAATCTCTTAAAATGAACAATACCATTGTAGGTCCATTTTCTATGCCCTCTAGAACTAATGATCTCACTCATCTTTTGGAGGTCTCCAGTGGCCACATCTCATAACACAAAAAGTCATGAAGAGGGAAATTCGCTGAAGACTTTTGAAATCCCCCAAGGAAAAAAACTGGAGACAACCAAGAAAGAAAAATAGCAAAAAGTAGACAAGGCTAAAAAGTCAAAGTAGACGAGTATGGTGCGATCCCAAAGATTGGCAATTCTCGGAACAACACTCAACAACGCTGATGCATATTATTTATTGGCAAATGAAAAGAGAGCATCGAATAAGATTTGTTTGAACGCAATGATGAATAACATCTTGCTGCCACCTCTCAGCAATGCTTTGCTTCCATTTTAAAATCCCCAAACAAAGATCGCAAACGTTGTGAATCAATTGCGAATGGCGGCATGATTCCCTTAACTATATAATACGCACATCAGTTATCTTAGTTCTTATGGCTACCACCTTATCTGACAATCTGACCATCGACCACCACTTGAAAACTGTGTTCTTCTTTCCTACGTTCGAATGCATTACTCTTTAGCTAACATCTTGCGGTCCAAGACTGAGGCAACGGAAAAGAGGAGCAGACAGCAAGCAAAGATTACGAGTGAGTCATTTGCTGCACTCTTGCTCAAAAGATGCCTTACCGAAAAAATATCCATCAACAGAAATACTATAATCCCTCAACCGCGCCACGACGTAAAAGCCATCCGATTAAACAAGTGTCGAAAAAAAAAACAGCTGCATTATAATGCAACATTTATGCTAAGTAGCATCTAGTCGTTTCTGAAGCGGATGTGTTTTACACGTGCGATTCGCTTAACATATCGAGTACAAATATGTTTCGACCCTTAAATAGACTGTTATTCGACGTGCGTAACATAGCTGCTTAAAAATGTTGCGATTAATGTTGGCCAAATACACGAAAAACAGGCAACTTTCCATTGATAGCAAATTTAAGTAAACGTAAGATAAGGCGAAATACATAAGTACTGCCGCGATGGCAGTATAAAAAGGCGGAATTTTTAATGGCCAAAATGTTTGATGATGGATGTCGAAAGTGATGAATGGCGAGAAAAAGGCCTGTAAATTTTGGCATTCCTGACAAATGCCATATGTTCCAGGATGTATTTTAAAACGTACGAAGACCGCCGTCAAGGTCATATGCGAAAAATATTCACAAAAAGAGATACCGCCTTCTGGCCACTCCTTTTCTCATCTCACCTCATGTTCCCCCCCCCTCCCCCCCCCCCCCCCCCCCCCTCTACCCTCCTCCTAACAAAGTAGCTGTAAAGCTCTTTCCTATTGAAAAAAGTTAGTTAAAAAAATAAAAACTTGAATTTTTGCAATAACTGAAATCAAAGAGGTAGCGATAACACCCTCACAGAACAGAATAACCTGCAATAGTGGAACTGCTCAATCAAGCAACGCAACCACTCAACAGCCAGACATAAAGGCAAACAAAGCCATATTTTCAACGAACAAAATCACACACGTGTGAACTTAACTGATCGCACTCCCAGATCAATATTAGATCGAAGTGTACGCTTGAGCAAATAATATAAATGAGATAACAATCATCGCCAATTGTATGGCTCATTGTATGGATAAAAGGAACAACATCTGCCGAAACGATCAGAACGCATAGAGAGCACTGTATGGATAAAATAGCAAATTTTACTGATCGAAGACAACAGTAGGGATCACTCGAAACAAACAAAGGAACAACATCTGCCGAAACGATCAGAACGCATAGAGAGCAATATCTCGCAGCATATGGCACAAAACGCAGCAACCACGCAAACAATAAAAATAAAATCCGCCTTTCAACCTAATCAACTGACAATTCATCCGTGCAGCAAACATCCCCTACATTTACTCAAAATATCACCACTATCGTTCTAAGCTTGTTATCATAACAACTTTCATAGAATCAATTTTGTTTTGAAGTTTTTCCGCACAAGCTTATTGGAGGGATGTTTTGGTCAAGTTTGTTTGTCAACATGATCGAATAATTTTGTAATTTTTAAGAAGATTTTAATAAACCAAATAAAAAAAAGAATTCTCTATACTTGCGGCAAAATGCACTTTTTCTCTTGTTACTCAACATTAATATGATTATTGGCCGTTCACAAACGACGTTAGCGGTTACCTTCATCTCATTTTTCAGTTCTTAAAATTTTTCTGGAACATGGAAATCTTTCTGGAATATTTTTAATTCGTACGGAATATAAGTTGAAAATGAATTTTTCGCTCAGTTTTATGTCGTCTTTCGCTTATTTTATGTATAGGAGATGTGATCAGTACGAGCGTCACTAGATTTTTCAATAATTTGCCATCGTGTCACGTTATCGAAAAACCGAGCAAATTCTTTTAATGATCTTCCCAGAAATGTTGTCAGTGCAGATAATTGCGCAGCGAACGCAACCCTCCTTTTGATCTGCTTCAAAATTTTTGACCACAGCGATAGTCTAGAATAGTGGAGGAGTAGAAGTAGTATCAACGGAATGGTGCGAATGTGCGAGTGAATGCTTCCGTATGTTATCTCGTAAAATCACACAGAAAAGTCCCTAGTGTAAAAAAAAAGGAAAGAAAGGAAGAAAGAACACTTTCTATTCTCCTTTTAGTTCCCACGTACAAAATATTAAAAATATCATTGCATTGCAATCTTTTCCGCGTTTATCAATCGCACAACGTATAAGTCTCCATTTGTACTTAAAAAGAACCCTCCTCTCATTTCAAGCTTCATAGGACAAGTACCGCAATCGAATAATAACGCTTCTTTTTCAACTTTTGTTGAAATCGAAAAAGGCTTAAATATCTCATGAATGACTAAGACAACCAGTCATTGTCGACCGTCGACACTTCCTGAAACTCTCTTTAGTTTTCATCCTCGCCATCTGAGCTAATGTTTGCAATGGTCGACAAACGGAAATTGCCAACAGAAATATGATACGAAAACGCTCACGCAGTCAAATGCACGGAAAACGCTCCAAATAGAATGCCCGAGAAAAAGTTGCCAAAGAAGCAATGAGAAATAGGAAAATTAAAGGCAAAGACAAGCACATTTCTCTGAATATTACGGTGACAAACGCTCATAAAAAGTTTCATTTATTGAAAATTTTATTGGCGATGAATCAACACTATTGACAATTTAATAAAACGGACACATCAGAGGCTTATTAAACTCCACTCGGCACACCAAAATGGAACGCTTTCATCGCACTTCGACGGATTTTCTGCAGGAATTTTCCATCAACTGACTTCCGTATGCGATGTATGAAAGAAATGAAAATGATTCATAGCTGTTTAAAAAGTCATCACATCCCTTGTTACTTTCGCAATTATCTTAATTCGTTATCAGTTCTCTAGTTCTATCATAAACCATTCTATCACAAATCACGTTCTACACAGGTTCATGAATGCGATCGTATAGATTAGGTCAAAAACGTAGAAAATCAAAAGAGAAAAAAGTACAAGAGAAATACACGTGTGGTTGATGAATGTCTACTCTATTCCAGTTGATACAACACTAGAAAAAGCAAGAAAAAAAATTAATTTGATGAAAAATTTCGCTCACCTTCTGACAGCTGCTTGCATTCCGATAGCGCAAACAAAACTGGCTCCCATTGTAATCATTTTCAATGGTCAAAATTTATGGAATTCTTCAATTTATGTTGAATCAGCAGCGATACATTTGACATCTTTAGAACATTATAGAAACATATAATCATAATTTGCATAATAAGAAATTATTCGTATCCGAAATAATACGAAAGTATTTGAATTCCGCAAAAAAAAAGCAATTTCACAAACACTGAGTGAAAGTAAAGTGAATCCAAAATCTACGATGAGAGAAATTAACAGCTAATATCGATGAGCTGCACAGATCGCGTTCGATCATAATTGGGAATAGAAAGGTGTTGTCATGCGCTATCGACTATCGATATATAAGGCAGGTACGTTTATTGTTGCAACAATCGAATGCAAACCTATCAGAAACATCAACGCAAACCTCGTATAATTCAAATGTGTTATGCATACAAAAGTGTAACCAAATGTGAATCAACCCATAAGACTATTTAACAGCCACTTCTCTTGGTAGACTACTTACTTTGTTTGGTTTGGAGAACAACATTTAAATAACACATTGCTTTCATTAGCGCACAAATATAACGCATGGTTACAAGTCATTAATGCATGAGTTCGTCTAATGTGATCCGATTTCGTAACCCGCAATCGCTTACCATGCGAAAAATGCTTTGCTGCCCCCACCGACGTTCAATTTCATACCGTTGTGGGTATTTAGACTATTCCCCTCATTTTTTAGCTGTAACTTTGTCGGTGATTAGTAAAGAATGGGCAAGTTCTCGATCTAATTAGCGCATGATTATGGGTAAAAAAGTTATTTAGCTTAAACGAAAAAAAGTTTGAAAAATAATATTAAACAACATTCCTGAAGGCACCATAGCATCATTTTATCAGCACTGATTCAGCATTATAAAAAAATTCACTTACAATTTTAACTAAAACTGGTTTCTGTAACAGGTACTTACTTCCATCTTTATTTAATTTAGCTGACCAGTGATGCGAACAGAGACTTTGAAAGTATTTGAAAAGAGCCTCGTTCAACGAATTATTTACACTTTCGTGAGTTCACATAATTAATGCTACTGGCACTCATCTTTGCCCGTTACTTGTCAGAATTTTCACTTGTCGTCTTTAGGCTTCGTTTTTTTGTCTTTATTCTTTCAACGAAAATGTCATCTCGAACCTTTCATTGGACATTCCAGCACTATTCGACTTGACAACCAATTAGTAATCCTTTCGAATTCTACGACAGCTTTTTTGAGAACGTCGCAACAGACCGCACCTCCCCCATTTAAGAGTCCTCCACTTGCATTACTCGCCGATTTCCCCATTTTCCGAAATAAGCATTGCGGCTTAAAGGAAATAAAGTGAAGGGAGTTACAAAGAATGATGTAACTTCTATGGCAACAAGAAACTCCAAACTGTACTGTACATGAAACTATACGTGGTTTAGCAAGTCACAAAGAACAAATCATGCTTGTGAACGCTGCAAAAATGAGGGTGTGCCATAACGCGACGCGTCACACACTACACTCTCCCCATCCGCAGTAGTCGGATCGACGCGCCGCAGCAGCAGTCATAGCTAGAGACAACGCGACGCGCTCACCGAGATTCGAGGCCGATCGGTGAACTTGCTGACGATTGGCCATTCCACCGGAGCGAGTGTAAACGTTGAGAATGCCCAACCATCGAGCATTTGTGCAATCTAAGTTCGTCTCTTCTTAACATTCCACAACGATATTTTGTCTCTTTTTATTCTGACGGTCCCATATAACGCTAGCGTATCAGAAGAAACTTGTCGCCAAATCGACGCGTAGTGACAGTTCCGTACCGCCATATTCGATCAGACATCGAGAACTACCACCACTGCAGCAAAAGAAAGATTTCTTTTGTGCCCCTAAAATTCACGCACGTACCTGCCACGTGTTACCTGCAACCGCCGTTGCCTACCCGTTTGTTTTGTTTCTTCTGACATGGATCGAATTCGCCTAGAGGGTTAAGCGATATCATCGAATTTCTTATTGCCTAAATTCATTATTGAAATAGAGTTAGGGATAGGAATGTAAGTAGTGCAGAGTTCTGTGAATTCCTCAATCGAACGCTTGGTGTCTTGAATCAAACTTCTTTTAAAGGCGCATGCGTCGAATGCTGAGAAAGCACGTGCTTACTTAACTTTTGAATGCAAACGTTTATAGATGACGATTTTGCTAAATGGGAGTGCTAATGTTTTTACAGGAAAAAATCATCGTACTAGAATTAATAACTTTTATAAGCGCGCAGAACAGCCGTACTAGAAACTGTGAGAAATTGCTAGAGAATTTTTTGTTTTTCGTTGTTTTGGAACGAATACAGCGGAAATGCTAACGTGAGACTCAGCGAATCACATAAGGTGTGATCAGTGCGTAGTGAACAAGGAACGAATCAGCACAAACATGCATACAAAAAAAAATTCGTAGAAGACACCGGACCGCCGACAATACAAGTCGACAACGGAGAATTAAATACGTCATGCTCACTCGCACAACATTTCGCATGCGAACGTTCTCCACATTTTCAAGAAACCCTTGCTTGCATGCAAAGACTCTCTAAACGATCATGAAATATTTCAATGCGTGGGATCTTCAACTATCACTAAAACCTCCGCATTCAAGACTTCTTAAAAGATTACAATTTCAGCCACGCTGTAATTTCGTCCGTAAATTTCGATACTCTTAAAGCCTTCAACCATTTCGCCGGATGACCTAAAAAAGCAACCAATAGGAATGCGCGCCAGGGGCTAGCACGATATAGACTTTAGCGACTTGTCCATGAAATCTGCAGCTTTCATAAACTACTTACCAATGGCGAGTGCTCAGACTTTATATGCCCAGCCGCTCGCGTATATCTTCTAAGGATTCGTTTTTTGTGACATCTCACGATCTATGCAAATCGCCTGGATAAGAAATGCATACAAACTTTCCCATTCTTCATGAAATATAAGTTCGCACGAGACTGATGATAAACTGGTTGGAAGGTGAGTGCAGGAATTAGGGGTTGGGCGTCCTTCCTCCGTCGTTTCCCAACGCGACGAAGTCGCAACTCTTATCTTCAAAGGTTCCCGAACTGACACGATTCCACACACATGCGTACTCCCCACACATAGGAATATATCGATGTCGCCACAATGCGCTTTGCAAATTGCATATTTTTAAGGGCACATAAAGAAAGACGCAGACGACGAGAGAACGATAGAGTACGAGAGCGAACGATGCAACGGGATGAATACGTCAAACAAAAACTGGATCCCACTAAACGAGCTGGAATTGAATGCAAAAATGCACACGGTTTTTTCTGTTTATGAAAAACCTTATATCCTGACGGAATGACGTCAGAGTTGGAAAACTCAAGAAACACCAAACGGGAAGAAGCAATTAGAATCGACTTGGTATAGATTCCAAAAAAAACGTTAACATTTCCGTTTCGGGTGCACTCCTCTCGAGCTAAAACTTTGGGTATTCACCAAAACTCGGCTGCTGATGGAACGTTCAATCTTTAGACGAGAAGATACGGACGAGAAAATGGTGCAAAAACAGTGTTACCAGCCTTGCTCAAACTAAAATATAAGAAAGTGCAAAGTAGAATAGCGACATCGTTGTTCGCGAAACATTGCTCAACAAGTTGATTGAAACTGCTTGGCGTATACAGACCACCACTAAGGCAAGTTTGAACTCAGCGTTTTAACGCAACTGTCTTGTCGTCATCGATAGTGCTGCTGAGCACGTGCAATGTCATTTCCGTTATTAAACTGCTCCGCCGTAGCAAAGACCCGCGAGGGGCAATTTGCGTTATGGCCATTTCCGCGGCAGAAATTGCCGCAGGTGAAGAGCCCGATAATGAAGAGAAGGCATAGAAAAACGCGCGTTGGCTGAAATGACTTCGTTTCGGTGATAGCCGAAATAGCCCTATCGCCACATTTTATGAGTGCTACATGCGCTCCACCTAGTCTTAGTTCGTCACCGCAACAGTGGTAATCATTCGGCATGCATACAGCACAGTCGTAAGTTTAATATACATAGGTATGTATATTTACACACATATACATCTGTATATAATATGTAATATATACATATACATACACATAAACATATGTATATATATACATATACACACAAATATGAGGCGACAGTAGCTCAGTGGTAGAGCCCCTGCTCCGCATGCGGGGAGAGCAAGGTTCGATTCCCGGCTGCTTCCCACCATACCCCTGACAGCCCCGCTAGCGGATGGTACTTAACAAGCAGCTACAACAGCCCAAGGGATGGCTGTGCTCGGCGTGCGATTGCCTCAGTAACATCGAGACAACGCACTGGCCCGAGCAGTAAGAATAAGAATATACACATATATATACATACATACACATATATATATATATACATATGTATACTCACTTATATGTATGTATATACATAAATATGTAGTCCTCGAGTTACGATGGACATGCGTCACGACGACCTCTTCGTAACTTGAAAATATCGTAAGTCTCAAAGTGGTCTAAGCCTACCTACGAGTCTCATAAAATGTTGATCAGTACGGAGCAGTGCTATGTACTAGCGTTTGACAAGGCGAGAGATGAGTACATCCTGACATCGTTCCCAACGTATCGTACTGCATGCGGTGTTACGTTTTGCCTTCCGCGCGAAACGAAATATTTCAGTTTTGCTCCGTGGTAATGTGTTTCTCGTTGTACTGACGTAAATGTACTTCTCACCTATCAACTCCATGAAAGATTCGATTCGGGCATCAAAGTATGACATTCAACTCCCGGTTTCGACAGTCGTTGTGAAGAACGAATGATTCGCTTACTTCATTATGCTGAATGATTCTGCTTTTTCTATGCACACATGTGCAACTCGTTTTCTTGCCAATACTCGTATGCTCGTATAAGTGCACTTGTGTCGGTACCGCTTTGTTATATATCTTACTGCCTTACTGCCACGTGCAGTTTTCTTTATTCATGTGAATATAGACTATTCTTCGTCTTCATCTTCTTCTTGAGCCAAAACATGGGCCCTTTTTATGCAGCTTTCGATCTCGATGTTAACATGATGTATACAAACAAATGATTCCATATATACTACCATTAAGGAAATAATTGTCGTATTAAACTGCAACGGCAAACAGTCAACACCGTATATCGAATAAGGAAGAAATAAACCATCAGCAAATATTTATATAACCATTAAAGTATAATGAGCAAAAAGTGAACGGAACTTCGATCATTTTTTGTGTTACATGCATCAAGGGAGCATTTTGAGGCATTATGACGAACGAATTCACAGCATGTCACTGCAATTTGTATCTGTTGCTAATGGGGGGGGGGAGGTCGTTGAGGAATAAACAAAGCCTCCTCGGTAAGCAAGCAAGACACATGCACTCTAGCCTTTCTATTGTTAAAATAATGAACATTACATATATTGGGCTGGAACACTGGGTTGCAATTTTGAAAAAGATGAAACGTGGAAAAGGCAAAAATCGAAAAACAACTGAACGAAGACGAGGCCAATTAATAAGGCAAAAGTTTTGAAGATGATCGGCATAGCATAATTCTCTGAGAGCGATCCATCGGCTCATCGCCTTCTGAAAGCCGCTTTTTTGATTTAGAAGAATTCTTATTTTGAAAAAAAAGGCATGCTGATCTTCGGTACTACAGGAAACCATCCTGGCTTACAGCAAATGACTACGACTAAACTAAACTAATATTACGCAAGAACCAAAAATTTCATCGAAATACAAAAAATAACAAGTAAATAAAACAGAAACCCAAGCAAACCAACAAAGCAAAAAAAAAACAAAGTGTCAAACACCATTCTGTAAATAGTGCATACTCTGCCTGTTTTCAAAATATAATTAATGACTGGTCGCCTAGTATGGAACGTACTCGTACCCATAACTTTTGTTTCGGTGATTATCGGATAGCGATGTTTGGCATGCTTGTGACTTACGACAGCCAGTAGTGACATAAATGTACAAAAGAATGAAAAAGTTAAAATAACCTAAGTGACATCAAAAGCCCGCTCATGCATCTGATGGAAAGCCAGAAGCACAAAATGCGCAGCGGATTTTCGCGAACGACATCTTTGCAAACAATTCGAGCCTTTCATAGAAGGGAACGTTCTATATGGTACTAAAGTTTGGTAGAGCTTAATATTCGGAAAAAAATGAAAAATGCACTTCAACAAGGCTTACACTGAACGCTCAAGTGAGCTTATTGCGAGATGAACCGACGCTGGTTTTTCTTGCGACTTGCAGTGCCACCTTTTCGTTTCGTTATGACGGGAGCTTGTATTGTATGAAGCTGTGTGGGCGCCTCCTAAATAAACAACAGCCCGAAACTTCGGCCTCAGCCCGTAGCAGGTAGGGAAACTAATTAAAGTAAACTTTGTCAGATATACATATATGGAACGAACGCAGTTCATCGTGATTTTAGTAAGTGCAGAACCCATATCTTTGACTCAAAACAAAGAAAAGAAAACGCTTAAGTCTTCTCGACGTCGACTAGCTGACTAGCTGAGCAAGGACGATGTTTTGAAGCTTGAGCGTAAACTGGATAAAATCATGAATTGTCCAACTTATAGAGTTAAGCATCGATGGATAAACAAAATGTCAAGAAGGCGTAATATGCTTAGATCCGCACATCTTCACTAGCATTCGCTCAGAATCAGCCGTTCTATAGCTGTTGTTGCAGCAAGCAATACATGCTTCGCGGCGGAAAATCTATTAAAGAATAGAACGCACTTTCGATCCATGCAGAACGTCACCTATACTATGAGCTCATATGCGCTGACTAGCGGGTAAGCGTGGAAAAAAAAGAAAAAGATAGGATCATAAAAACACGACCATAAAAATTATGTTGACCATAATAACCATAAAATCCTACAAATGAAAGGACGTGGCTGTATACTGCAACAGAGGTAGGGCCAGACTGGGCACAATACGGATTGCAGTAGAGACTATGAAATGCCCCGGGGCAAACTGTGCCTCGTACAGGCGCTATCATTTCTTTCGATCTTACATTCCTTACCTGTGCCCCTCCACCAGACAGTGTCAATGAATGTTCGTTGCAGTACGAACGCGCCTTCTACATAAACGATTGGGTATTTTTTATAGCTGAATGACGTTAACTAAATGAAAGCCAAATCAAGCTTATGCAAAATAACAAAGCATACATCTGGAGCTGCTCCTTGCGTTCTGGCAGTCCTTTGCCTTGACGTGGCAGCATTTTGCGAACTCACTTTGCGACCACGTGGAAGCGATTGCCTCGAGCGTGAATTTTGCGAGCTGACACCGCGGCTAACGGATGTCAAGCGTGAAATTCTCGAAGCTCCCTTTTGAGAGCTAAGGGCCCGTCTGGCGGGCAACAAGCGGGACTGTCGCGAATGCGCCTTCTGCGAACTGAGACTGCGTCTAGTCGAGATAAGAGATTGTCTTGACATTGTCTTCTGAGGAGTTACGCTACGTCTTGATGGTAACCTTGCTGATAAAAGCTTTGTGGTGGTCGTCTGGGAACTCGGACCATGCATCGATGAAGAGTGTAATAATTGTCTTGATGTGGTTTTCTGGGAGCTAATACCTCGTCCCAGCGATGATA
Source organism: Toxocara canis (assembly GCA_000803305.1). Taxonomy (NCBI): domain Eukaryota; kingdom Metazoa; phylum Nematoda; class Chromadorea; order Rhabditida; family Toxocaridae; genus Toxocara; species Toxocara canis. Next base: position 13,885 of record JPKZ01003221.1, read on the forward strand.
GTCGGGAACGCCTCGATGTCGTCAACTGAAAAAAAAACGTTCCAACAGCAAGAACGAAGAAAAATGTTTGTTAAGTTCCATATGCTGCTAGGTATGATGTCGTCAACTGAAAAAAAAAAACGTTCCAACAACAAGAACGAAGAAAAATGTTTGTTAAGTTCCATATGCTGCTAGGTAATCAAACGCTGAACCTGTAACGTTGTGATGTTTTATCGTTCTTCTTCTTGTTCTTCGTCTTCTTCTGCTTCTTCTGCTTCTTCTTCTAAAGCGAGAGAGAGAGGGAGAGAGAGAATATCGAAACGAAACAAGTGTTGCTGTGAATAAGCAAAAAATACTAGAGTGCGTCAAAACTGAGAGAGTTATTTTAGACAATGAGTAATAACGATGAAGCGAATATTTGTTTAGATAATATGATCGAGCGAAATGACAGCTCATATGGCCTTAAAAATGTTATTTTCTGGCCAATTTTGTTTTTGCATCCAACCTCAGCATGTTGCACATTCGTAACGCTGCATATCAGATGCAAACGGATGCAAAGGTAGCTGTAATTTCATCGATTGCCGTATCAATGCAGCTAACAACCATGCCCACGCATGATTGTTTTGACCAGTTCCCGAACGCCTGGTGGTCAGCCTGCTGGGGACTCGTCGGGTAAGCAGCCGGGAATCGAACCCAGATCTTCCCGCATACGAAGCGGGAGCTCTACCACGGAGCTACTATCCACTGAATATGAGCTAAACATTTCATTTTGCCTCTTACAGCCGCGTTCTACTAACACATTAAATGTTACCTCCAACTGAAGCCATTGAGTTTGTAATGCTCGCAGTTTGAATGATGGGATTGTATTGCCGATTCGACTGGACGTTACTCATAAATCTAATCTATTGGTTTGTCGAGAAAACGTCCAGCAGCAGTCTTGGGGTAAGAAGGGGGATATCTGAGAGGCATCACATCAAAATCCTTCCAAACCTGTCTCAGTACCAATTAAGCTCTAATGACATGCTACACTAGAACCTGGTCGGTGAATCGTGTGTGAAGTGTGCTGAGCAGCTGTATGTTAAAAGTTGAGACAATGGCGCCAATAAAAGTGCGATGAAATATGCACGACGGCTAAAAATGAAAGCCTCAAAAACCCTCACTGGTTAAGCTTGATGGCGACCCGAGCACTCCAAGCAAGCACATACTCATATCTTGCCAAGGTCGAGAATTTTAAAAAAGAATCTCCTTCTGGTATCTATTCGCTATGTAGGACTTGGATAGCCTCCAATCCGAGAGGCAGGGCTCGGAATAGCTGCTATCCGAGCCTGACATAGCGAACACAGCGATTCTATCAGTACAGTAGTTCAAAGCTTTTGAAGGAGATGCTGAATACGAGACGAACGAGCTTGTACGAACTTGCATCTTAGAAGGAAAGTTGGAGTAATTTGACGGAAAAGCAAATTTTAAAAGTAGGTTGTACAGCTTGACGTGTACGAGTGTGAGCTACACATTAAGATAAACTGAATTCAGCAAGCCTTTTTACGCACATACTCAGCAGACAGCGCTACAAGACTGTCGCTATGCCCTATAGCTCCGTGTATCTCCGGTGAAATTCAGATACACCCGATAAAATTCGTCAGAATTTTAACAACAGCTGCGGAATGAGACACTTTCCAGAACGCGGAAGAAATTCGAAGACTCATGCTTTGTGCTCCTTCAACCCCTCCTCGCTCATCATTCCTTCATTCGTCGCAAAAGCGCCCAAAATGAAAGTATTAGCCAAAAGTAATGTACAATGCCAAATTTTCAATTGATTTACATCAAACTATGCAAAAACTTCACTCTAGATGTGCAAAACTTCGTCTATTTCAAAAATTTAAATGCCAAAATTTTAAATGATGGCGCATTAGTCTAATCGCCTCACACCCTCCCTCGCAATGAGCAATTAACAAATTCACAGGGCAGTAAATGACAATACATTACTTTGTCTGCATGTTTGCCTGGCGTTCCTCGTTTCATTGATTTTATGGCTGATCGAGATCGCGCATCGATCACACCCTTTCCGCTAGGAAATGTAGGAAGTGATGGCGTTTTTTGCGAAGGAGTCGAAAAAGTGAGAATCGAGCTATCATCATATCGTCCACGTTGCGTTCGCTGCAAAACTTTCATTACTTACATATATCGATATACCTTATATCGTCGACCAGTTATAACTGTGTCCAATGCATAGCTCGATCGATATATAGTTTCTAAGCAGAACAACTTTTAATTAAAATACCATTATATTTCTTGACCAGCATTTCTGAACTCAGCAGCTGTCCCCAGTGTAATCAATCATAAGCTGGTACGAACCTTTTTTTATCACTGTTTCAAGATTTCAGAACCCTTCATATTCCAGATCAAAAAAAAACATGTGCCCCAGGCGCATCATATGTCACTGTCTCCAAATGAACAGAACGACACTGATCCCTGAACTCATTTTCACCTAGTTAGAGTGCTCGAAAAAGTCGCATGCTGATTGCGGTACTAGCGATCGCAACATTGTGCTAACAACGAGCGCTGGCGCAGTGGAACTAAACTTCAGTCCGATACTTCGAAACGCATGATATTATCGTGTCTTGGATTACACCTTCACAATACAACGATTGTTGAAAGGTCGAAATTAAGTGTACTCATGCTGCTTCTGTGATTTTCATCGACATTATCAGTGCATTATAACTGTTCATGTTTCAACTTTGGATTCCGCATGGCTATGGTGAACGCTTTATTCGAAGACGCTTTCGAAACAAATGCTGGTGAAAAATGAAAACATCATAACAAGAGATCCTTTATTCTCTTGCAGTAACCTATCATTTGCTTTCTTTTCTTCCTGTAGTACCTTTCTATTCTTGCCAAAGAACTATTAAAATTTGCTCACCGCCACACTTAGTTCACTTTCCTTTTCCTTCACCTCCGCAGATGTTTGTGCCTGAATTACTTTTGTGAACACGATGTGCACATGTAACTTTATATGTGCACGATGTGCACATATAACTTAAGTTCGCACTCAAATGCAAGCTTGAGATGCCAAGTAATACTAGAGAACTCTTCTGGAAAGTTACATTATATTAATTCTTTGCAACAAATCAGCGACGTTCAAATAAATGATAACAACTTCTAGGAACAAAGAGGAATAAAGTGATGTAGGACGGAGAGTTGAAAATAAGTGCGGGTGGGAACTGTGTAGTTTGGATGATGAAATGGGGGTGTTTTGAACGCTTTTACGCATTTGCCTTTAGTTACTGAACTTATGAACTCTGTCCATATCAACATCAAAATTATATTTCTATGCTTTTTTCGCTCATAAACATTAAGTGAACGAGGAGTGAAGCAATCGCATGCTTTATGTTTACCATTTGTTACAGCTTTAGAATATTACGTTGAGAAAATATCACGGCGTTCTCGTGGATTTACGCTACTAGCACATAACATGGTGGAAGTCACGGACACTAACGCACATTTTAGTTATCAAAATATCCCCTCCCCCACTCACACACCCTCCTTAAGACGACCAATTTAAAAGCCTTTAAGACTATTTTTGGTGCGAACAATTCTCGCCTATTATAAGATATTCCTAGTCTTTTTGTGCCGCTTCACAGTGTTCACAGACTGCAACTATCAGGACCGAAAGATTCGTTTTTTTTCCCCAAACCTGTTCTATTCAAGATTACATAATATCGGTTTCTAGCTGCTGATAAAAATAGATAGCCCTTTTTTCGTTTATTGCGAAGAGAAGTGGGCTATTGACACGATTGTTCATGTAACACTGTTTGTTACTACAGATACAGAGTCACTTTATGTCAAGGAGATGTCATACAGCGTCACTTTTTAAATGTCATCAACATAGCGTTTCTAGACCTGTCTTCCTCCGATGTATAATCGAAAGAATCGAAGAGGATAGGATTAAAAAAAGAATAGAAAGGAAAATTTTTGATAGAGAAAGATGGAGGACTCAAACTGAACTCACAGTGCTACGAACAGGCAAATGAGAAGGCTCAGTCGGATGCGCGGTTCTCTGCTGAAACAAGGCAGCTGGAGTGACTGTTCGAGCTGGCGAGATGAAACATGTTTTCTGCGTTGGCATTTGAGACGAAGTTGGTATCTTTAGTGATGGCGGTTTGGCAATGACCGTACGCACTGTCTCCTGTACCGGCAATTGCGCTGCTTTTGCTGTTTTCCTTGCCGCCGGTGATTGAGAAACTGTTGTGCACTTCACTTTCTGCGCTGATGGATCAACCCGAATAACGGGACCAACCAATTTCTGTAGGGATAGTGGTTTGGGACTAGCGGTACCCACTGTTTTCTGTGCTGAAGACGAGAACGGAACGTTAGAACATTCCCGATGGGGTAGTTCCACTGGAGATGCAACGTTGGATTGCATTGTACTCTGAGCAGACTCGTCGGTTGTTTCGCTCGCGTTCTGAAATATTATGATAGCATATCACACAACTTTTCCTGTGATAATTGATGCATTGATGCAAAGCGCATAAAGTGTCACTCGCCAATGGAAAAACACCAAAACTTTGCTCTACTTTTCTCTACCATTCTTACGAAATGTGGAACATTTTATAAAGATGGTAGTGGAAAGTTCGTAAAACCTGTTCTATGAACGGTGGCTTCTACGGCTTCCCGTTCAGAGCAGTCCGTATTTTGAAAGGAACCCCGTAGAATCGTTGAGGCTCAGAATCTTCCCGTGTTCATGAACCGCCTCCACTCATTTGACCTCAGAACAATTGCTCATTCAATTTACTGAGTCACATCTCACATTCGTACGCTTTACCTATCGTATCATGCTAAATGATTCTGCTTTTTCTATGTACACATGTGCAACTAATTTTCTTGCCATCCCTTGCTCATTACTTGCGATTCTTTCCTGTACATATGCGCAATTCATCTAAACGTGTACTCGTACAACTGCATTTATGTCGGTACCGTTTTTTTATATATCTTACTGCCGCGTGCAGTTTTCTTTGTTCACGTGAATAAAGACCATCCTTCTTCATGTGGATATTTTGCACTCTTAAGTCATCTGATGTCACCGAAACTTTTTCAAAATTTATACTTTCAAGAGACTCTTATTCAAATGATGCCATACATTCTTTTAAAAATGGTTTTATTATTTTTAAATGACCAAACTAGATGCTCTTGAACTAAGGAATGGAAGAAAGAAGTGGATTGCCACTTCTTTAACTCATGGCACCAGTTTTCTGTAAATGACTATTTTTCACAAAATGGGATATGAATTAACTGCTTGGATCATCGCAGGCCAGGCCTATTTTTACTGGACCTTTCCCAGGTTGAATTAATTAGGTCCATCAGCTTTTAATTAGCTGCTTGCTTGAAGGTATTTTCAACGCTTTCCGGTCGGTCTGATAGCTAGGTGGTTGGAAAATTAACTGAACGGACGGAAACAAACTATCTAAAAGAAAGGAAACGAACTGACGGATTTACAATTGCAAATTCCCGATCTCCAAAGCTGCCAACGCCACGAATAATGAGCAGGAGATTTAAAAAAGTGAGAGGAAGTAATACCGCCGAAATTTTGCCTCGCTTGTGCTTTTTGCCCTTTCCGGCATGCCTTCGTTGTCTTCGAGTAGTCCTTAGCTTATGCGGTTTTGTTGTCGATGTGCCCTTCCGTATAACGCCAGGTACGCTGGACGTTTTCTTTTTCGGCGACATAATGAGTGATCTCTGTGTTGAACCAGTGCTTTCCAGTGACTGCGTTGCCTGTACCACCAACGGTTTTTTCTGTACCTGGACACCTTCGGTCTTTCGGGAATGCGTCGACCCAGTTTTAGCTACTTTCGACTTTGACTGCTTCTCACTTTTCTCGCGTTCGCGGGAAGTTTTCGCTTCGGGTGAGAGTGTGTCTTGACGTTTCGCAATTATCAAACGTCGACTGGCCGTTAACTCTCGACGCGGTTCGCCTTTTGGAGAATATTCCGGTAAAATGGAGCGCTTCAGGTCTTGACCTCCTCTTAAAATTTTGCGTTCTCGGCCAACAACGGCCTCCTTCTGTGTTTCTGTGGATGACTGCAATCGTGTACTTTGCGCAGCTACTGCTGCCTCTTCCCGGTCACGCTCCTCGTTAAATCTTTAAAATTTTTATTCATTATTTTTCGACAAAATTTTATTATGTCAGAGGAAGCCATGAGATAAAATGTGGAAATTTGCGACATTGCATGTGAAGCACGAACCCAGAAATGTCATAACTATTAGTGACTATTATTTTAAAATGTTTGAGATTTCCGAAATCTTCAGCACTTGCAATTTTAAACATTTCATGAGGTCGATAAGGAATGAGAGGAAGCATAAGTTTCGAAATCTGCATGAAGGTACATGCCTATGTACGTATATATACATATATGTATATATAATATACATACATACGTTATATTTACTAGCATTTCGTCCACTGAACCACCTATTACCTGCAGAAAAATCCGACTCGCCTTCCACGACAATACAGTCAGCTGGAGATGAGCAGGTTGTGGAACAAGGACGGTGCAGAGGGGAGGAAGGGGAGAACAAGGAGAGGATGGAGCAATGTCAGCATTTTCTTTTGGAAGCTAAGGAGTCCATTTTCTACCACATCGAGTTCTCTGTTCATAATAGACCCGCTTTCTTCAAAGATCGCTCCCCAATATCCGAATATCACCTTTCAACCTCTTCTCCATGTATTTCTGTAAAGAAAAGCGCGATAAGCCAAATTAGCATCGGGGAAGCAGATCCAGTGAGGGTCTCAATAACTGACTTTTGCTTCTTGAGTTCGATCATATCAGCTCGGATTGTCCTCATCAACATCAACGAGTTCTTTGCTTTCTCCTCATCTTGCATTCTGAATCGTTCCACTCGTAGTATGAAACTCACTAAAACATTCATGCCCTTTCCCGAAGTCATCATTTCAACATGCACAATACATCTGCGTGATTACTGACTTCATAAGAACTCCTAGAAAACCCAACTTTCCCTATGTTCCTGCTTCATGCGATTAGCAGTAGCAGCTGTTATATCTATATCTCGAGTAATACTTGCCCGAATGTGCATTAGCCCCTAGTGGCTTTTATTTACATGGACCTTAATTGCATTAGCTCTTTCGCAACATTTCCATGGGACGCGTTTGCAGGAGCCCGGGAACAGCAAGCCTTCCATCCCTCCGTGGGATGCAAACCCAGTACTCGTTTGACAAGGGACCGGAAGAATATCACTCCTCCCGACTTTTGTTACAATGATTGGTGTTCTTGGTGATTCGTTTTCTTGCCGTTATCCCACACAACGAGAGCGCAACTTTTTCAAAAGAGGTTGCTACTTGCCCTTGAGCCTTTAGGCGGATGTGTCTCCAAGCTCTACAAATACTAGACGTTAAAATAGCAATACTTCGTCGCCTTTATCAGCTGAAGGTTACTCGAAGGCATAGGCAAAAATATTTCTCACTTCAGGTGTCTCACAGTCTACATAAAGAATGATGACTACGGGAAGACTGGCACTTTCTTCGCATCGCTTCACTAGCCCTCATCAAATGTGACCGTCGAGCAAACCTTACTTCCTCAGTGTGACAAACAACGGCTTCTTAATGGGCACAGCCATTCTCACTACAAAATAATATAGAATACTGTTGGCTTCCATACTAAAACGTCCACTTAGCAGAAGCACGAGAAAATAACTCCCTTCCAATATATTCATCTCATACCCACAATTGGAAACATGTAAATTCTATAGCTCCGGGAAGCTTCTTTCGAGATAAAACGGTATACAATATAGCGTTTATGAATGGCTCCATCGATACAGCTACCAAATAGCTCTTGTGAGCCACGTGAAAAGATCGTTTCACAAAAACGTTATAATACATCTAACCAAAAGAACTAGAGGGACTAGGGAACCGACTCGAGATGAGCTTTCTGATGGATGCAATCTGATATGAAAACAACTGTTACTGTTAAGGATAACTGACATAGCACAGTTATTTATTACGTCTTTATATATATTTATATCTTACACCAATCCAAAGCAACATATTGATGAGAGAATGGCTGATAGCTTATTCCGGGTTTAGGTTCATTGCAAGCACAACCAGCTGTTGCTGCCAGCCGAAATTTCAATGATAAAAAAATTACAGGTAAGGGAGCTCGTAGAATGAAATTGCTGACTTAGTAGTCGTCCCATTATGCCAACTCTGGCCGCGAGTCTGGCTTACTCCACCGAACCGACACTATAAAAAAAAGGCGATGGAGCGGGAGCGGGGATGGGTTTTGGGGAGTCGAGCGAAATGCAAGGGTGGAAGGACCGAGGACAGAACGAAACGGAGGGAGGGGATAGGGAAAGAGTCGGGGGGAGGGGGGGAAAGGGAACGGTAGGGAGGGAGGGGGGCGGTAGGTAGAGGGAGGAGTGGGTTGAATTAGCACCAATTCACAATTACAATTCGTGGAAATTACCGTACCGAATGCAACAAAGGCGAATATGCAAAATCCGAAGAAGAAGATGCAGTAAGCAACAAACGAAATCGTGATGGCAGTGCGCAGTGGATCACTGAAGCCGAGCCCTGCATACAGAGATGAGCCCTTCACATGCCCAGTGTACGGCACCAATTTTTCCGTAGAATCCAGGGCAGCATTTGTAGCAAATGGCATACGCATCTTTCCGAAATCAACCTGCAATTCACCCCGTGTTCTGTGCTAAACGGGAGTAGCACAACGTCCCACCAACTAACTGAAGCGTCATCCATAAATTTCGCCACTCTCGAAGAGTGAACGGACAACCAACAAGTCAGCAAGCACCAAAGGGAGCTGACGTTTCTCTTTAAAAATAAAAACAGTGAGGAAAAACTATCTAAAAACACTGAACCCTCGACATGTTCTTCGCCTGTTATAGATGTTTGCAGTCGCTGAAAGAAGTTATTTGAGGGTTGTTTCTGTAATTTCACATTTCTGGGCCCAAAAATCGCTACCTATGAAGTTTACTTCAAAAATACTGGTCCGCATGGGCCAAAGTTAGTGACTGATAAATTTTTTCCGAACACGGTATCCCGGTTTTCCAGAAACTCAGGAGGAGATCGAGGGGAGGGGGGTGGAGGGTGGGAGGTGGATGGGAATGGATGAAACACCCATATATTATTCCTACTCTTGCTCAACACAGCAGGTAATGTTGGCCAGCGAAGGTCGACACCCGCGTCAGACCACTTGAAGTTGCTTCACGTATTCAATTCGAATGCGTTCGACCGTGAAAGCGTTTTTATATTTACACTAAGTAAATGGCAAATTAACAACAATTTTAACTTAAACAATATAAGGTGAAGACTTTCTAAAAAAACCTGCTTCCCAAGCTTCCGTTTGCTGCCATTCCATCACAACCGTCAACTTTTGCCGCATAAATATGAAGTTAAACTTAGTTGCTTAAATTTCTGCTATGAGCAGAAGATTCGCGAATCGCGAAATAAAGATTATCGATCCCGCATGCTTTCTCCATTAGCTGTTCCGCGATATCTCTAACCATTGGCACTTTGGCAATTTTTCTGGAACTGGCATTGGAGGGAAGTTTAAGCCTTTAGAATTTCGGGAAAGGATCCCAAATTCCAAGTGAAAATTTTACATTTGTTTCCGCTAGAATGATTTCTTTTATCAGCTAAATTCCTATTTACCTGAAACATTTTGGTAGGATTTTTACCATTTATTGCAGTTATTTTTTTTTGCTCGAAACTGCAAACGGGTCGAGAAGAGGTATTCCTTATGCAATTGTTGCTTAAAAACAAAATTTAGCTAAGACAACATTTTTTCAGCCAACCCTGGCAATTGTGATCATCATAGCTGTTGGAATGTAGTGCTCTGACTAACGATTACTGCAAGTTGGTGAGCACTGATGTTTCGCTTTGGCATGTTCTTTCGTCAGATTTGCACACAGTGCTCTCACCGTTCAAAATTCTATGGTTAATTTCTGTATTTGTGAATGTATGA
>JPKZ01003221.1:24253-84480 GCA_000803305.1 Toxocara canis
GGGGAGGGGGAAAGGGAGGAGGGGAGAGAGATAAACGACTGCCCCTATCCCTGCGTGCAGCTGTCTACGGCCACAGAAAGATTTTTGTCCATGATAAGAATGAATAATTGCTTGTCGAACCGCCCAATTATTTTTATTATATGATGTGATACATAAATAACAGACGAACGGTCGCCGGTTGCGCATCGTTGACAACTAAATTACTGACCTGTCAGCAACGTGACTCCCCTCATAAGTGCAGCAAACAAGAACTGGTGACTGTTGAAGTTTGCAAACCTTATCATTCATTCTTGCAAATCTATAGGAGCAAATTTGCAAAATCGATTAGAAGTATTTTATAAATGCAAATGTGTAATTTTGTACTTTAGTCGATTTTTCAAGAAATATTTTGCAAATTTTGTACTTCTTTTAAGGGTAAATTTTCAGACGAGCACAACAATGATGGTCTACCAGTGTGTTTGTTTTGTTATTTGTATCACGTATGCGTCCTAACGTCATACCCTTAGACTAATTAATTTCGCTGTCCGCATATGTTACAATAATTGAACTGGAGCATATGCACAACGTTTAGCTGAACGAAGCTCCACACCACACCTCAATTTACGTTCAGTTTTACGCCTTCTGGGTGGCGTATCTATTCATCAGAGCGACTCTTGCTCCTAATCAAGTACTTGTTATGTACCCATTTCTTGCAGTGTTTTGGCAATGAATGCAAATGCAGAAGCGCATATGCAGTGAGCCTATCTGGTCGCTTCCACACTTCTTTATTGCTGATTTTCCCATATGCAAATTTTGATATATGTTGTTATTCAAAATTCGTGTTTCCATCCTTCCAATGCAAATTCCCACCGAAATATTTACACCACGGTAACGTTCACAGTTTGCCGCTCATTTTTAGTTTGTGATCGCATCGCTGAGGGTCGTTCACTCGCCTTGTTATCATCTGCCAGTGGGTATGTGATTTTGCAGCTGGATATTTCCTGGAACGTAGAGCAAGGTGGAAGTGTGACGACATATAAATGCTAATTGCGCATGTGATTTGGGTAAAAATGTTACACGTATAGGTCCGTTCCCTTAACGACCTGAAAGGAACGAACATATACGACTATCCCTGATCTGGTACCATGGCTTGTATCAATGTGACCGTGCGATTCATTCGGTATTCAGGTGGGACGATGTTTCCTGGCTAATGTTCAGGCCCATCAGGGCGTTATGATAGCAGCGAAGTTCACCAGATCTAAGAGTTCTTTGCAATTGTTGTTGCTTGATGAGCCGAAACGTGTTCAAATATACATTTGTTCGAAGTGAATCTCGGATGCATCATACAACTTTAACTAATTAAAACTCGCAAATCATGTTACTAAAGAAGGACTCGTGAAGCGTCCACAAAAGTCACAACACATTTGCTTCGATGTAAAGCTGTCTGCAATATGCTCCATTGCAGTTTCTGCTAGAAGGCCAATTATTTTACAGAAATGCTGACAGCCAGAAACGACCGTAACAAATTGCATGCTCAAATCGGTCGATGTGATTGTCTTCTACAGCTTCACAATTCAGATTATCGTGTGCATATCGTATAAACTAGGGTCGGCACGGAAACCAAAAGGATTGCACCTGATCAGGGGATGGAGGTGACATCCTTGCCATCATACTAACGTTGGCACGGGGGGCTGTTTCGACGGGCGCACGGCGAGAGAGATGTCCTCGTCTTCAAACAGGAGCGGTTCCCGTTTCAACGCTGCTAGGAAATTAATGCGTAGGCGTACCGAGCACAGCGGAAGACGAACCCTTGGCTTTCATTATTCTTTCGCCGTCCGCAAACAGTTTATAAACCAGTACGAAAAATAGTCCTCAGTCGTAATTAAAGGGACGTCTTGTGCAGAAGGCAGTTGGAAAAGAACAAGAGTCGAGTTATCTCGGTATAGAATTATTGGTACTGGGGTCTCTTGCCAGTGATTTCGTTATCAAATACCTTTTGCAGATACCATACTTGTGAGAAATGTGATCTTGTTCTTGTCGATGGCATACGCCAACACGCACCCTAAAACTAGAGATTCCCACGTTTGTTAACATTAAGTAAGCAACGAATAAATGTGGCGCTAATTTTAAGTTCTTTTGTTGACCATCGGTTGCGCAGTAGTACTGTATTATTTGTATAGGACCATTTGATAGTTAAATAACAGGGAAATGTCGCAAATGTATGAACCGGTCGTTCCTCTGGAGGGCGCACCAATGCCTGAACCACAAAAGGTTGAACCTCCACCTCCTGCAGCAGCTCCTCCGCCACCTCCTCCAGATGAGCAGAAAGATGTGCAAGAAAATTACGAAGCAATTGCCGATTTCGGTGAAGTTCAATATGTGCCTGGTAAGTTATGACTTAAACTAAACAATGGTGCACATTTCTTCTTATTGCGAAATAAAACCAATAGAGTTGTAATTTCTGCCATAAAAATATGAATAAAAAGTAGTATATATTAGTGTGCCGAATGAAAAGTATGGTTTTTGTCATCAGCAAAAAGTTGGTTCATCCATAAATAAACGCCTGAAAAGACACGCATATTTAATCGAGATGAGCACCAACTTTCAAACAGACAAATTTACCACCCTTTGACGCCCTCGACAAATTTTTTGTACTTATAGGCGCCGCGGATCAAGCAGCTAAGCCGGATGGAAAAAAGAAAGGAACAAAAAGCGAAGTATGCTACTACAGTTAATTTTGCTTCTGAAGAAAATTAGTGGCATACGTGCTATAACGTGCGGTCGATCGAAGGGAGAATACTTTGATGCGTTAATTTTTAGTGCCTTTGTCCGAATATATGTGTGCTGCATTCATAGTACTCGCTTCTTAGTCTCTCGTTACAAATAAAGACTCGCTGGATTTCTGGAAGCGGAAAAGTACTCAAGAACTTTTCGTAAGGATGGACATAGCGTGCCGAAAACGGTCTGTCAAAAAGTTCAAACATTCTCAACGTTCCACACTGTTTTAATGACCCTTTCAGCGAATGGCACCAAAGTTTTAAATCGAATATTTCTCCGACAATTCAGTTCACTGGCGCAATTATGACACGCTATCGGCCGATTAGTTATGTGAATGAAAATTATAGTGCATAATTTTCTGATTTCGACCGAAGGATAGTTGTGCGCTTTAGCAGTTAATGTAAAGGGATGCTAAGGCAGCTGTATCGATGCAGCTGACAACCATGCCCACGCATAATTGTTTTGACCAGTTTCGGGACGCCTAGTGGTCAGCCGGCTTGTGGTCAGTTGAGGAAGCAGCAGGGAATCGAACCCGGGTCTTTCCGCATACGAAGAGAGAGCCCTACCACTGAACAACTCCCATACACAGTTTTGTATAAAAATGATTACAAAAGTTCTAAAGCAACTGTACCTAGCAAGATCAAGTTATTTAAGAGCGTAAGAATGCGACGAAGAATGCGGCAAACTTCCCAGTAGGCATTCTTGTCAGCTGCATTGGTAATGGCAATCGATGAAATTAGAGCTGACTTTTGCACCTTTGCATCTTTGCACCACTTACCAGTTAGTTATTTCCCTCTGAAACGTAACGAGCGTGAGTCAGTCGCTGTCAACGAGAGACTTAAGCATTATTATGAAAAGTGAAATTATTTTTGGATTGCCATTTTGCATGAATTTTTAACTGAAATACTCACAGAATACGTTCAGGTGAGCAGTGAAAAGTCGGGAAACAGTGGTAAAACAAAGAAGCGTCAACCGAAAAAGAGAAGTGAGATCTTGTTTAAGAACAACTTTTTTTGTAAGCATAATGCGGTGAAATTCACTTACCGTTAAGATAATTGATATATTTCTAGTTGAGTGAACATAAATGCTCATAGGTAACAGCTCATATTTATTTAGCTACCATTTAGCTAAATAGGTAAAAACCGTTGCCTGATAGTTGGAGGCCATATGAACTTACTTTTTTTTTGACTGCAGTAATACACATCAGGAGAAGTGTAAACAAATGCGTTTAAATTTTGAGATTTTGCGACTCATAACTGATGGTTTGAGTATTGTGTTCAGCAATCAGCCTAGCCAGCGGGTGTTCAACAACAGGCTAAAACAGCCAAAGGGATGGCTGTGCTCGGCGTGCGATTGCCTCAGTAACATCCAGACACCGCACTGGACGCCCGAGCGGTAACGTGACATGCTATCATTCAGCAATAAGGAAACTTTGCTTCCCGAATGACTCATGACTTCTTCCCCTCCCCTCCTTCTCCTTCCTCCTCTCTCGCCCCTCACATCAATAACAGAGTTGAGTTTTGCGTCTAATTTTCAGGACGGGGAAAGCGACACAAGATTTCACTATGGGTTTACGCAATCGTTACATTTATGATGCTTGTGGCGGCTACTGCATGCACAGTATCTTTCGTGCATGGAGTTGTAGAGTACTGGTTCATTTGAAAATCTAACTGCTCACACTAGCTCACTTCTGCTTTTCGCTTCACTCGTTACGCTAATCTCTAATAAACTCTCCCCATTAACGGCCTTCCACTATGCAATTGTAGTAAGAGTTTCGTTGTCTGTTAATGTTTAATAAATATCGAACAAGACAGCAGAAATGTGTGCTGAAAGCGCTAACGTCACGCGTGGAACTTACTTATAAATATGAATAAATTTCTTTACCATGCTGATGTTCTATCAGATGTAGAACTGCACGAGGCGATTCTGCAAAACTTTCATCATAAAGAGGAGACCCCAATTCATCGATCATATCTATAAGGTACAAATCTCTTCACTCACATGCGTATACCCCTTAGACTTCGGTTCATATAGGTGGCGGGCGCTAGAGTAATAAGAGCGTTCATGTTTCCCTTAAACGGAATACGTCTGCGGAATAAAATTGCAATAAGGATGGAACTGGTTAGTGATTTTTGCCGAATTTTCATTTTGTTCCCTGAAACAGGCGCTTAATTTGTCTCATAGGTCGTTGATATAAAAATGGAGGATTTTTGTATTTATTGGGATACCGTCATTACTCATATAGTGGTCATACCAAGTATTATATGTAATTATAAAAGGTAGTTTTTTAACCTTTGGTTTTCGCTTTCACCAAGGTTTGTAAGCGATTGGCGGTGAAAATAAGTGAAGCGGGTCATAGCCGAAAAAAAGAAAACTAGGTTCAACGCTGATGTAGACACTTACTTCATGTGCACTTATTTAGTAATCTGCCAACATTTCATGCGATCTCTACCACCCTTTCCTATGTTTTTTTTTTTGGAGAATATCCACTGCCAACCGTCACAAAAGATGAGGAGAAAGCGATAAGGCGAATAGGCGGTTTTTTCGCTTTCACCAAGGTTTGTAAGCGATTGGCGGTGAAAATAAGTGAAGCGGGTCATAGCCGAAAAAAAGAAAACTAGGTTCAACGCTGATGTAGACACTTACTTCATGTGCACTTATTTAGTAATCTGCCAACATTTCATGCGATCTCTACCACCCTTTCCTATGTTTTTTTTTTTGGAGAATATCCACTGCCAACCGTCACAAAAGATGAGGAGAAAGCGATAAGGCGAATAGGCGGTTTTTTCGCTTTCACCAAGGTTTGTAAGCGATTGGCGGTGAAAATAAGTGAAGCGGGTCATAGCCGAAAAAAAGAAAACTAGGTTCAACGCTGATGTAGACACTTACTTCATGTGCACATTTAGTAATCTGCCAACATTTCATGCGATCTCTACCACCCTTTCCTATGTTTTTTTTTTTGGAGAATATCCACTGCCAACCGTCACAAAAGATGAGGAGAAAGCGATAAGGCGAATAGGCGGTTTTTTCGCTTTCACCAAGGTTTGTAAGCGATTGGCGGTGAAAATAAGTGAAGCGGGTCATAGCCGAAAAAAAGAAAACTAGGTTCAACGCTGATGTAGACACTTACTTCATGTGCACATTTAGTAATCTGCCAACATTTCATGCGATCTCTACCACCCTTTCCTATGTTTTTTTTTTTGGAGAATATCCACTGCCAACCGTCACAAAAGATGAGGAGAAAGCGATAAGGCGAATAGGCGGTTTTTTCGCTTTCACCAAGGTTTGTAAGCGATTGGCGGTGAAAATAAGTGAAGCGGGTCATAGCCGAAAAAAAGAAAACTAGGTTCAACGCTGATGTAGACACTTACTTCATGTGCACATTTAGTAATCTGCCAACATTTCATGCGATCTCTACCACCCTTTCCTATGTTTTTTTTTTTGGAGAATATCCACTGCCAACCGTCACAAAAGATGAGGAGAAAGCGATAAGGCGAATAGGCGGTTTTTTCGCTTTCACCAAGGTTTGTAAGCGATTGGCGGTGAAAATAAGTGAAGCGGGTCATAGCCGAAAAAAAGAAAACTAGGTTCAACGCTGATGTAGACACTTACTTCATGTGCACATTTAGTAATCTGCCAACATTTCATGCGATCTCTACCACCCTTTCCTATGTTTTTTTTTTTGGAGAATATCCACTGCCAACCGTCACAAAAGATGAGGAGAAAGCGATAAGGCGAATAGGCGGTTTTTTAGGCGCTTATGAGGTAATCGCAGAGCAATCAGTTCATTATATCTTCGCAATCACATTTTTCTCGGATATTTGCGTTGTGATATATATAGTTCGAGCAAAGTTTCTCTCCCAACAATTAATGACTCTTACAACCAAATAGATAAATTATAATTGAAATTGCAAATAAATTTGCAGTAAAAAAATACCTATACGGGTACTTGATTAGGCATTTATCACCATCCTCATTAATGAACCAATAATATGCACGAATATACTCTGCTCAAATGAGAGCTATCATAGAAACAAAAATGTCAGTACACGAAATGTAATTTTCATAATCCGATCAATTTTTACAGCTCTTTTCCACGGTCTCTGTCAAATAGGAGGCAGTCGATTATTCGCTATCGCTTCTCTAAAGTCGATCGATTGCTGTTGTGTAGAATCGAAGTTTAACTACTTATGCCTTATCTTTGCTCCACATTCACCATCTTCTTTCGTTCATAACATATAAAAAACCGCGAAAGTGGAAGAACCGAGAGACACTGTTGTCTTCATTTATATGCCAATAGGATTAATTTGCATTTCGCCTTAGGAGGAAATGTACCGCACAAAGCAGAGGGGCAGTAAATAAGGGACGGTGCGGTGGAGGGGAAGGAGGCGGAAGGGGGGTTGGGGGTATTGGCTATAAGAACCATTTTTCTTGTATTGGCTACAATGGTATTGCCTACAATCTCATTGCACGACCTTTTTCTTCAACATAAATAATATTTCTCGCGATCAACCTTCAAGAAATAGTCCCTTTCGCCCAGCACTGATAAGTAGTAACGCAATATTTTTTTTGGTTGCCCGTACCTAAACATAAAACTTATGCATGGAAGTATGAGGTGTTAAACAAATTTAGGTACTTTTCTATGTGCTCGACATCTTGCAGTTAGTAAAGAACACGTTGCTTTAGGTAGGCTACTAAGCAAAGTTTTTAAGTTTGTTCTTGACCTCACATCACTTCTGGTCTCTCAGCTGCGGACAACGACCAATCGCGAGGTGGTTAAGAAAGAAAGCGAAGTCTTTTGTTTAAAAAAATTTTTTCTTTTGAAATTTTCTAAAGCTGTAATTTGTGACAAATGGCGTCAGTTATGTTCCCGAATTGCCCACTTGTTCATTTTTTCCCTGCATACTTCGAACAATTAGTTTTGATAAAATAGTATGGTTTGCAGCCATAGAGATCACCGTTTCTCACTATCGTTCGCACCTATTTTAAGGCAACATAAGTGTGAGCAGATATCGCAGCCGAAGAAATCACAATGACGATGACTGGAACTGTCATCTCCAACTATCTGATTAATGATTTATCTATTGGTCTACGCCTCCAACCCAAGCTTCCTCCCTCCTCTTGGCCGTTTCAGATCAGCAAGCTTGAAACGCCAATAAAGACCAATCGCAATTTGCATAGTCGTTGCTTCTCATACTTTCGCACTTGTTCTTCCTTCTCACAGTAGTGAGGTCTCTTTTAGACATGAATATTTAAATTACGGTTTTTGATAAGCACTCTAACATCCAATGGCTGAAGAGTCCGCACCAAAACAAGGAACTATTTTGAAATCGCAGAGTAATGAAAATATTGTTTCATCATTTTGGTTATAATAGAATCATGACAATCCCTTACGCTGGGGGTTCACAATACTGAGTATGGCTTTTGAAAATAAAACTTTTAAACTTTAGTGGATTCAGTATAAAAAGTGCAACTTACCGCTAAAAAGCAATTCCCCGCTAATTATTCTTATTTATACGTTCTTGATTATTAAAATTGTCGAGAAAATTTCACCCTAACGATATGGGCGCTATAGATGGATCATTTGCATAATTGCGCTCTTACAGCTGAGGCCCACAAAATATGCCTGTTTTGGCGTATAAGCTTGTTCTTAAACGGTGACGCATCCATAACTAGTACAGAATGCTTCCATTCTCTCTCCCTCCCCCTCTGCCCCCCCCCCCCCCCCCCCCCCCCCCCCCCCCCCCCCCCCCTCGCCTCCCTTTCCCAGTCGAAAATTCCTCAATTAAGAGCAGGGATGCAATAAATTTAAATTTTGTTTAAAAGATCTGCTGTCAATGGGTTTGGCCACTTGCACGAGAATGACGCGAAATGTGCTGTAGTCGAACCTTCCTGTTGGTTTCGGATCCCGCTTGTCCTCCCATCCCCCTCCATCCCCCGTTTTCTTCTTGAGGATGATGGCTATATTTGGCTAGAACGGTTGTGCATTTAATAAGTAACGAAAGTGAATCAGCAAGTTGTGTTTTAAGTTCACTGTGGCCCATAATGTGTAGCCTTTTAGAGAATATGGTTGTTAGTTTAATAAGTTGTATGGCTAACGCTCACAAGTGCACATTCACCCAAAAGCAACGAGCAAAGCTTCGTTAGCCTATCCACTTCTAGTTATTTATGTGCGCAAAACTGCTATTAGCGTTGAACGATTGGCTGCTCAATTATTTTCTGTTTTTAAGTATTTTTAGCGAATTGATCGTTGTGTACCGTTCCGGTCAAAACATGCCGAAATCGGTGAAAAAGCTCATCGCAGTTAATGACAAATTATCATTAAAAAGCAGGTGTTACAGAAATGAAGAAAACTTTGGGGAAAGAAGAGTTTATAATCGGGAAGAATGAAAGTAAACAATCAACAATAAAAATTGACGATGAGAATAGTCATTCTATCAGTGCTGATAGCGAATAAGTGCAAACTTTCAAATGTTCCATTAGCGTTTTTAAAAAGTTCACGACAGATTGCTACCACCTCGACATTTTTGTTCTGTTGAACTGAATCGCGAACTTTAGATCGACAAACTGTCGCCAATCGAGATTGGTTATATATACATATATACGTATATATATATATAATATATATATACATATTTATATGATATATATATGCGTGTGTGCTATCTGTTCGGTTTATTTAACCTGAGGACCACTGAAGCCAGAGTTGTAGTGGTAGGCAAAATCTGCACCCTTCGATGCTATTATAACCGGTTTCAAACTGTTTCGCTGATCGCAGGTTGAGTGACAGACCCTTCAATGCGCTTGGAAATTTGCACGCATTTAATGAACGGTCGGGTTATATTTTCCACCAATAGGTTCACAGAAAAACAAAGAAAGTTGGAGCCAGTTGTGGTGACATGAATCTTCATTCTGCACGTGATTCATGAAACATGCTGGTATTGATTGGTGTGTCCTGTAGGTACATATCATATCAGTCCCGACCCTTCCTTGCACAAATCCCTATTAAAATTATATAAGAACAAAAACTAGCTTGAAGCTCACGTCATTCCCGTACAAGTGTTGTATTTATATTTCCAGTCCGATCGAGCACGATGTAATCAGATTCCTCTTTTGAGTCTTCCTATTCTCGAAGCGACGGTCGGAATACTTTACCAGTGGTTAACGCCTTAACCAATATTCGTGACACAAGTGCTCTAAGATCAGAAGCTCAACGACTGTTCGCTGTAGCGCACAATATTTTGCGCGTAACATTAATCTTTTATCAAGTGTAGCACGTTTTCGGGCATTCCTTGAAAATGGTTCTCTTGTTTTTTCCTGCGCAATTGATAAGGTTTTTTTCGCTGAATAGAGTTTGGATTCGCTGATATGGCATACTGAAGTACTCAATTTCCGTAGTCTTCGCTGTTTACGTTTTTACGCTCGACGAAGTTTCAATGACTTATTCTTCTCGTCTGCTTATCATAAATGATAATCAGGATGTCACATATAATAGAAACTGTCAAAAAAACTCTTTTCAAGCATTTCCGAACTTCTTTATTTCGTTACTTTTTTAATACATGAATATCCATTGATTTTCATCATATTACCTCGAGCAGAATACGGTACGTTGTTCGATCCCGGTTTTTTTTTCATTTCAGCAATTTGCAGAGAAATGAAGTCCAACGAAAAGAAAGACAAGGACAAAGAACGAACGGAAATGATTCTGCGAGTGCACGTGGGTTCAATAATCCCTCGTAGAATTTCACAGGATCGTTCATCAGCAAAAGAATCGGAATTACCGTCGACTATACTTAATGACAAACAGAAACCATCGACTTTAGAGAAAGAGGAGTCTTCACCTCGATTCTACAAGTCTTACCGTTTAGTGGTCGGTCTTATGTTGGCCGGTGCATTTTTTTGTTCTACATCGATGAGGGCTGATCTTGGTATGGCTATGGTTTGTATGGTGAATTCGACCGCATACACGACACTTGCCCAAGGCAATCATTCATCTGCGTCGAAACCGAGTATTCCGAATAGTTGCCAGCGAGATGAAAATCCTGAAAGCATGATCAATGCTGGATATAATGTAAGGGAACGATCGCTCTAATTCTCGTTTATTGCCCTGCTAGTAGGCAGTCGTTAGCGTTTTTATGGCAAAACATGGTAGAACCAGACGGAACGGACCTTTAGGGTATTTTCGACTGATGTAGATTATTTTTTTGAGGACCAGTATAGTAAGCGATGTGTTGCAAATTATCTTTGCTTCCTTAGAATTATTTCTCCTTTCAAGTGGCGCTCACAAACTAATCTTATGCGTACGCTTCTATTGTAAATACGCTTATGGAAATTTGTTGAACGCTGAAGAAATGGAAATTTGTACACTTGGTGCACTGAAATGACGAGACAGGGCGAGATACCATTCTGGGGATAAGATTAATCACAGCCGACAGCGTCTTGGAGGATGGAAGACCCGTTGGTGCCAAGCATACAACTTCACGCCATCATTTATAAGTGAACAGTAACTCCTGGTGATAAACAAACAGGTTAATCATTGGTATGTAATAGAAAAAGAAGTTACCTGAGGACATTGCCTTGAGGTACCCACCATAAGTTTAAGATTTAGCCAACAGCGAAGATTGAACTTTCACCGGAAATCTTATGAAGGTCAGAAATGCTTCGATCCGTGTTAGAAGCTCCCCGCACAGGATTTTGACAGGATTTTGGCAACGTGCTAGCTATCTTTACAACTTTTTCATGATTTTCATCTGTAGTATTTACAGCTGTCTAACGAAAATCGCATCCATCAATAACAATAGAATGTAAGGTATGCGTCACATTTTCGTCGTAGATTGTTTCTCAAATTTGCAAGACTATTTTTGCAAAAAAGAGATAGCCATGAGGATTGACCCACTTACGAACGTGCGCACTTTGCTTATTTTAACCGCTACCAGTGATGTTTCGTAACTGCATATGAAAACCTAAGGGATCTTATTGATCGTCCTTTTCCGAACACTGCGGCCATTGCCCGACTTCAAGCTTTTCCTGATTGAGCTATACTGATCTTAAATCTATTCATGTGCACTGATTAGTTTAACGGAAGGTGTAACCAGCGCTGTTCGGCTGTTTTATAACACGGAAAATACGCAGGGGATCAGGAGGAAGATGCATACTCCACTGACTCGAAAATACGCCACATTTTTTTTGCCGCCTAGCAACGGTTACATTCTGGGGAAGGCGTTGTTTTCCGGATAGCTAAAATATAGATGAGCTAAGTTTTCCCGCGGTGCTTCTATAAAGTGTCGACTTGCTAAAACAATCCTATATTCATTTAAGGAGGTTAAGGGGAGGAAGAAAGGAAGGATTGGGGAAGGGTTGAGAGTTCTGTAACCATCGTAACAAGATATGCACAGTCATAACAGGGTCACCTGCTATGGAGTCCTACAATGCAATCGATGCTATTCTCGGCGACCTACTACGGCGGACTTGTCACGGTCGTTCCGGGTGGTATACTCGCAGATCGCTTCAGCCCTAAAACGATTTTACTGCTCGCAATTTCCGATTACGTGCTCATATCGCTGTTCACCCCTCTTATCGCCAATGCCAACTATTACGCCTTCTTTGCGGCACGCATCGTCATGGGTTTTGGAGAGGTAAACTTCAAAATTTTGCTCTCACTAAAACTGTCTGATCTCCTTTTCTACCGAGATTACAAGAGACAACTGAAAAAGAACCGAAAACAGTGACATTTTCTGGCTGCTTTTTCTGCGTTTTGGCAATACCCGACGACAGCCGCAACAAGGTAGCGCCGAGCCCTATTATTTATTATTTACGCTGTTGTCGGACGCAGAATGTAGCTATTAAATTTTTACGTAGATCACAGTAAGTCTCCTTTACGCTGTTGTGGGACGCAGAATGCAGCTATTAAATTTTTAATGTAGATCACAGTAAGTCTCCAAGTAGCATCTTCCCCGACTGCAATAGCAGCCAGGCCGAATTTTGTCCTCATTGTCATGTCTCGCACCGTTACAGAAGGTAACGGCGAGTTTTAGGACGTGTGGTACAACGGCCAGGAACGCTGGGGAACAGGGAGGGGGAGGTGGCGTAGTAGGGGAGGGCAATTGGGCAGCGTTCGTTCTCTCTTCAATTCCGTATTTGGTACTGGTCAGTTTTTTGCGATAACCACACACGCTTTTACAAAGAATCGATTGATAGCAAATCATGATTGGCAATATGCAGCGGCACCTGAATTGTTCACGTAGAGAAATAGACATCCCATCGCCGCCTACCGTTTAGCAAAATTCTAGAGTCGGCTGAGGGGTGAACACAACGTGGCGTTATTTCAGCGTCACCGAAAGCACTAATCAGTAAGAAGCAACCAGCGGTTATGAGCTAAAGCAGAAGAATTAGCAGCAGCTATCATTTGCGTTTAGTTCTTCAGGGATTGGTGTTACCAGCGATGTCTTCGCTTGCAGCTCGTTGGTTCCCAGCCACAGAGCGTAGTACGATCGCTGCTATCTATACATCCGGTAATCAAGTGGCTACATCATCCATATCAGTTATCGGTTCCAAATTGTGCTCAACAAACTTCCTCGGAGGATGGCCGTCGATTTTTTATATGCTTGGTCAGTTGAGCGCTCCTTAAAACAGTGAGCTTTTTTAAAAAAAAAAATTACTTCTATGTCTGTGTCATTTTCACTGCCTTTGAAAAAAATACATGTATATAAAAATGTTTAACAGATAGACCCTCTTTGTAAACAGCAAGGTTATTGCTGAAGCATAAAGCAATAGCATAAAAGTATGTAGTTCGCGCACATGTATGCGCTTTCGCAAAAAATTGTGTTCCTCAAGTCATTTCGCATAACAGATCGGCGGGCAGTCGGTTTGCACCAAGAATTTCATCTTTTACTCTAAAATATTGCAGGTATCGTTGGCACCCTATGGATGATATTATGGTCTCTATTCGTCTCAAGTACACCCCAGCAAAGCAGATGGATATCTAAGCGCGAAAAACGTTTCCTGAACAAATCAATTGGAAGTGCGAGCAAGAAAGTAAGTGGGAAAGCCAAAAATTTGCTACAATTTTATTTGCATGAACTGGCACATTTCAGCACGTTTTGGTTCTCGAAAAATCGATGAACGAAACTCTGATTTTAATTTTAAGGCAATTTTGTCGATCTATTAAAGAAATGTGTAAAACATGGTTTCATTCCTTATGTGCAAAGCCGCAAAAAATAACATTTACTGCAAGTAATTAGGAGATTAGTAATTAATAATCGACCAGTAACCAAGTAGTAATTAGTGCTGCAAGTAATTAGTCGATGAAATACTAGGCAACAGGAATCCAATGAAAGAACGACGACAACAATAACAAACGGGTTGCGCGATTGCGCACTTTTCGGCTTCTAAAGACTACTCGGAATTATGGCCTCTTTTAAGATGAATTTAGGAATTAAATTTTTCTTGGAAATGCTTCCGAAGGATAGTGTTTTATTAACTCTGTTTTAGAAGCTATCACGAATCAGAAAGTTGAATGTCGAAAGAATGGGGAGAGAGACTTCTGGAGAACACCAGAATTATTTTGTTGTTTTTTTTTAAATCAAATATCATTCATAACAGCGAAATATTTTCTTATAAGACGTTGCTTCATCTTATTAGCACTTGTTACGGGACGAATGACGTCTGCAATGTTTTTTGCAGCTAACCAGCGATCCAATTCCATGGTTGGCAATTGCGACATCGCCACCGATGATCGCCGATTTATTGTCGACATTCGCTGCAAATTATACAGCTACGATGATGCAGGCTTTTCTACCGACGTTCTACAAGGACGTTCTTCTTGTCGATCTGCACAAAGTTCTTCTTTAGCTTTGCGCACAAATTCCTAGGGGACCGTATAGTCTTAAATGATTTTCCAACTCAATAAAACCTCCCTCAAAATTTTAAGAAATGAAACCGTTTGAATTTTGTCGAGGACTATAGGGTACTGGTGCGTTTTCTGTAGTATCCTACTATCTTACGCCGGTTCCTATAAACGCCCATAGTTCTCAGAAGCCGAATAACGGCGTAGTTAAAAATGGACAAAATAAAAATAATATACGAAAAACATACCATAAATATATTTCTTTCTTAAGGCAATGAAAATTTTAAATTTTGGTTGATTTTATATGCTTTTATAATTTTTCTTCTCGAATTGAACGCTAAGTTATGCTTCGAAAGGGAAGTGCTTAATCATAATTTTGAAGGAAAAATTAAGCTTAGCCACTTATCCACTTTCGGCACTGGTCCGCCTACAGTGAATTTGTTCCCATCCGAATTATTATTCGTGATTTAATGCGTTGACTCGTTTAATGGAATTACTTGTGTGCCGAGCTAAATTGCTAAACAGTGTACCTTTGCAGAATGGGTGGTTTACAACTGCGCCATTCCTAACACAGCTTATCGCGAAGAACGTCATGGGCGTTGCGTCAGATAAACTGAAGAAATCACGAGTTTTAAGCTCAACGGCCGCATGCAAAATATTTCAAGTCGTTGGTAAGATCCTCTTATGGGTATTATCCAGTACCCTCAATATGATAACTCAATCTTGAGCAATTAAATATAACTGTGGCGGTAGCAAATCGGAAACTTAAGATATACATTACATAGAAAAGTCACGTTGAGCTGTCTTGCTCCTCTTTCAAACATTTTGTCTTCCTTCGTATTTCCGCCTCACTTTCAACGCATTTTCGATTTGTAACAAACAGTCTTCGGCAACGCTCTAAGAGTGAATTAAATGTTGATATTCACGCGTTAATATGCTAGTGCCACTTAGATGCACAACGCGAGGTACGCGAGGTAGGCGATCTACCTCAACACGACCCCTTCGTAGTTGACGATGACAGTGCAGCATTACAGTCGTATCCTCATAGTTTTTTATTGGTGTTGGCCGATTGTCGTAACTGCGATGTTGTAAAATCATAGATGGGCAGTCGAAGCAAACGAGTGGTCGTATTTAGGAATTCTTTAAGGTGATTGTGACATACGAGAAGAGAGCAAGATGCTGGCTCGTTGGGTACAAGGTGAATTGCAATTTAGGCACTTCAAGAAGCATTGTTATTTGTTGATGACAAATCTTTAGCGCCTTCATGAAGTTTGATTATGAGCCTTCAGCGTTACTGTGTAATTTGGGCGAGAGAAGAGGGGAACGATGTGGACCTTTCTTCTTCTGTTTTGCACCAACTGCGATAAGTCAGTCCTGACCCAATAAATTCCACATTAAATATTACGTACCGCATTTCCTTTTTTGCCGATTTGATTCCTTTCCCCTCTACTTTTCATACACTTCTCAGCCTTTAATGTACGACCTGAGCGTCCTCTACACATCATAACAGTATGCTAGCATTTATGAAATTACTTTTTAGGGTGCATATTGCAGTCATCGACGCTATTTGTGATCGCATTTGTTGTTGACTGTACGATGCCTGGATTGGCAGTGACAATGCTCATTGTACAAGGTACGATTTTTACGATAAGCAACAATAAAATAAACAGCAAATGCAAAAAAGCATTTTCTCGGCAAGAAAAGACAGCTCGCGAATTGCTGCATATCACACGATCTAATAAATTTGTGCCACAGACCGGAGACTGACACACGCAAAAATACTCATTGTTTTCATTGCTTTTATGCGCTGTGATAACTGTAAGGCACATTATGATAAGCCATGTCTGCGCGTTTTTGCGTGTTGTGTTGTGTGTGTCCGTCCAGTAATACTGACTTCGTTACTAGCAAGACTCGAAGTAATGAAATTTTATGGTCTGAAGTTGACCGGCATTGAAGAAATGTATGTAAGTGTTCTACCGAGTTCATTTATTACCCCAGTAGTACCCTCTTTCCCGCTCATTAGCGGAGAGTAGTATCAGTACATAAACTTTCTTTCATAACTGAACTTGCTTCCTGTTTTTACTGGGAGGGACAACGTGAAAATAAACTAAAGACTTATTTGTATAGTTAACAAATTGTTTTATTAATTGAGATGGAGCCTGAACGCTATACTTTAGCTCCTTTCAAAGATAACACTATTCAAGTGAGGGGCTCTATCCAGGAATAGTATGTTTCTCAAGATCGTCAATAAGTGAACATGCAGTGAAAATGCAATGCAGGGAAAGTGAAGAAAATTAGTTAAAGAGAAAGGGGAGGGGGGGGGAGGGGTGGAGAAGAATTAGCCCGTACTTCAGTACGGTTTACTACTTGTAAAAAAGGCTCCGACCGTTCGCTGTGAGCAAGTTAATGGTACATAAAGGTTATTCATCAAATATTCAAACGGCCATGCTTATTTTAATATGTAGAAAGTAATGAAAGACTGCCTCACTCTTAAAGTGTAAACGAACAGGTACTACACGCTAATGGATGCGCTTTAGTTTTAAAAGTAACGAGCAAAAAGAGTGCTAGCTTCTTTTTTTTGCAGCAGTCGGAGCTGCAGCAGTAACGCCGGGATCGATGACCAGTTTGATTAGTTTAGCACCTAATTTCACTGGTACGCTCATTTCACTTTCGATGATTGCCGGTCAAATTGCGAATATTGCAGCTCCTAATATAGTTGCTCTCATCAAGCGTAAGGTGCGTTCCTTCTTATTAAATACCCTCGCGAAAGAGAGCCACCCAGGATAACTTAGTGTCCCAGATTATTTGTAAACGAGCTTTTCAAAGCACGAGGTTCACAGAGAACGAGGTACTCGAGCTGGAAGCACAGCACTTGAAATCGGAACTTTGACTGACTCTTTACTGTCGAAAAACAGTAGTCATTAACTATCGGTTCGCCAATTCAGTCGCAACTGAGGTGCAGAGGGAAGGTCGAATTGCAAAGAGATTTTCACGATCGAATTGCAAAGAGACTTTCGTAACTATTTAATAGTCTCGAAACAATCGCTCCATAGGACGTCAGAACCTTTTTCCTTTAATTCCCTTTTGCATTTTGAACGTAATATAATTCAGCCGATCGTATATGAAGAACTGTGACGACTTATGGAGCGGATTAGTACCCGCAGATTAAACTACCCTATGCAGATTAAAGTACCCGCAAAGTTGACAGCCCTCTTTGAAAAGGTTTAGAGTTTTTATAGTTTAAAAACGTCTTTGTCGTTATTCAGGGAAGGACTCTTTACTGTCGAAAAACAGTAGTCATTAACTATCGGTTCGCCAATTCAGTCGCAACTGAGATGCAGAGGGAAGGTCGAATTGCAAAGAGACTTTCGTAACTATTTAATAGTCTCGAAACAATCGCTCCATAGGACGTCAGAACCTTTTTCCTTTAATTCCCTTTTGCATTTTGAACGTAATATAATTCAGCCGGTCGTATATGAAGAACTGTGGCGACTTATGGAGCGGATTAGTACCCGCAGATTAAACTACCCTATGCAGATTAAAGTACCCGCAAAGTTGACAGCCCTCTTTGAAAAGGTTTAGAGTTTTTATAGTTTAAAAACGTCTTTGTCGTTATTCAGGGAAGTCCAGAAGAATGGAGTACGATTTTCCTCGTCGCAGGCGCAATGAACGTTTTAGCAGGCATTGTCTTCTTAATATTTGGATCAGGTAATCTTAGTACAAATTGGTTGACTACGAAGAAAATATTTGTTGGCGGAAGTTGTTTCTACCCTCGGTTTTCTCCTGAACATGCAAGACCATACCCGCTGGAAAAGTGTCAAAATCAGACATAAATCGAGGAAGAACTGCTCTTTCTTTACACTACTTTAAAGTGACTTCACTAAAACTTAATAAAAGAAATCTCATATTTCGTTACAGCAACGAAGTTTGAAGCTATTAGATCCCATGACCACTCAAAGAGTAATTTAAATTGAGGCCGCCTTTTGATTTTGACCAGCTAATCTTTTGATAGTCACTGAAATGACCTGATCGGTCCAACCAATTTGCACTTATGACATTCTAGGCCTAGCAGTTACTTCTTGGAAGAGTCCAGTTGATCGTTAGGAACAGCTTGACATTCATAAGTGTCTTTCAGATCATCATAAAATCTATTGAAAATTGACAAACTTAATCGTGATTCGAGTTAGCTTAACAGACTGAAAAATAAAATCTACGACCGACAAAAGTGTTACGGATGCGCAGAGATATTTGCCGTTTTTTTTTTTTTGAACTAACCTCCTAAAACTTACAATTTCAGTTACTTCTTGGAAGAGCCCAGTTGATCGTTGACAACAGCTTAACATTCATAAGTGTCTTGACATTCATAAGTTGTCATAACGAGGATTTGTTCAGTAGAATAGGTAGTTTGAATTTCCCAAATCTTATTCATATTATTTTGTAGCAGACGAGCAACCA
Source organism: Toxocara canis (assembly GCA_000803305.1). Classification (NCBI taxonomy): domain Eukaryota; kingdom Metazoa; phylum Nematoda; class Chromadorea; order Rhabditida; family Toxocaridae; genus Toxocara; species Toxocara canis. The sequence goes on from JPKZ01003221.1 coordinate 43,311, forward strand.
TGGGCCAATCGAAAGGCATTCGTTGAAGATAGTAGCCAAATGAAAGTATCGAAAAACTCGAAGAAGGACGCTCTAAGAAGAAAATATCAGCATCCCGAACAATCAATGCAAAACCGTGCTTAAATTGACAAACTTAATCGTGATTCGAGTTAGCTTAACAGACTGAAAAATAAAATCTACGACCGACAAAAGTGTTACGGATGCGCAGAGATATTTGCCGTTTTTTTTTTGAACTAACATCCTAAAACTTACAATTTCAGTTACTTCTTGGAAGAGCCCAGTTGATCGTTGACAACAGCTTAACATTCATAAGTGTCTTGACATTCATAAGTTGTCATAACGAGGATTTGTTCAGTAGAATAGGTAGTTTGAATTTCCCAAATCTTATTCATATTATTTTGTAGCAGACGAGCAACCATGGGCCAATCGAAAGGCATTCGTTGAAGATAGTAGCCAAATGAAAGTATCGAAAAACTCGAAGAAGGACGCTCTAAGAAGAAAATATCAGCATCCCGAACAATCAATGCAAAACCGTGCTTGCGGACCTCATTGAATTGTAATGCTCAATCGCTTGCGCATATACAGATTTTGCTCATTTGGTTGATATTTCCAGTTAGAATATGAGGAGCAGAATATGTTTGCAAGGGAAGGGGATGACGACAAGCAAAATGGAACAGAAACGGAACAGAAAAATAACGTGCTGAAAAAAAACAATGCGGAACAGAAAATGATAGTATTTCGTACGGACGATTTCTGAATGGGAGCCTCATGTGTGAAATAAGGGTGATCAGCGAGAAACTTGCATTGTTTTGTGATGATCCGATATTTTTGTGACTAAATTCAGCAAGCTTTTCATTCGCCATTGTATATTTTCTCTATATATTACACGTGAGACCTCGACTGAATGGTCGCCATTTCGGAATGGATGGTACTTCTACCGTTCCTGTTCCTCTTTGTTTCACTTTTGTTCCACGCTTTATTCATTTTATTCTCTTTGTATCATACTGACACCGTAATTGTTCGGTGGTTTTGAGTTGAAACGACAAAAAATAACTACTGGCTTCACGAAATAATCACTGTGCGATAAGGTAACGCAATCGACACTGTGAGTAAACTTTTCTGCAACGCTGTAAAGAAGTATAGCATGGAGGGGGGGGGGGTGAGGTAGGGTCCGTAGAGGAATAGTAAATTTGAGAATCCCCTCATGCGGTATGAGTATGCATAAGATTATTAAGAGATGAATAAAATTAGTTATTCCCCCTCATACTGTGCTATTTCATATGACATGAAATCAACTGAAAACTCATAAAAGTTATAAAATTTCTACTCGTTTTTCTTCCGCAAATTGAGCTGCTTCTTACCATGCCAGTGCCTCAACTGTTACTGATATCGTTACTGTAACCGAGAATGGACGGAAACGCTGTCCAGTCAAGCTAAATTGCACCGCTATTAATAATGATAAACGACGCACCGTCCAGTTTTTCTTCGATTTTCAAATACGGCTTATGGAGTGTGTGATGCTGGGAGTGCCGTATAAGGGGTGTATGTATGAGCGTCTGCTGAGAAATTTCACTCCTAGGTGCACGAGAGTCTATGGTCGCGATATTCGGCAATAATAATTAACAGCCCTAATGGAGAAGCTGACATGTCGCATGATTTGCTATTTTTCTCGGCAAGCTCTATGCAAATTTCATGCAGCTTCTCATAATTATGTATATTTTTATATTTTTTTACTGGCCTGACCCTGCAGAATTCGATTTTCTTACTTACATTCGGCATATGCTAGCAGATCCGCTAGAAATTAAGGAACAAATTTAAAAAATTTAACTACATCGAGTGATTCGATTGCAATAGTTTTCTATTATCGAGTTGCGTAGACAAATAAACCGATTTAATATATTTCAAATTTTGCACCAAAGCATTCAAAAATAATGCACAGCTCAAATAATTCGCAAATACGCAGAAGAAAAAAATAAAATCCTTCTCTTTCCCTCTCCCCCCTTCCTCTCCTCCCCCTCCCCCCGTCCCCCGCGACAGCGTTCCAAAAGAACGCCCTTACATTCCCTCCTCTCCTGAATTCAGCTCTTCCTTTTTGGGAAACTGTAAGTATTCATTCGTTTTTCAAAAACGTTGGGACGTAAGATAGCATTCATATGCCAGAAGAACTATGAGGCAACAAAACACAAAGTGCATTAAAAAAGCTGAAACAAACCGTATAAGCAACTGACGACAGTTAGTGGACAAGCCCTCAACAGGAGGGAAATTGGAGTCGCGAAAGACCGTATCGGTATAAAATGGCTCGAACGCATGCGATATGATATTCGAAAATTGCGTTTGATCTAATCATCGAAAATGAAGCGCGAAACTGAAATAAGTGATCAAATGGTAGCGATAAAAATTAAGGAATTGCACCAGCCGCCCACAGAAGTGCAGTTTGGTTACAGTGAATGTCGATTACTCCGAGCAACACATTCGAGTGTCAATGTCACTCTGGAGATATACGTGCGAGGTTGTGCTGTTGTGAGTGAACCAAACCCCTTCCCTCAGTTTTTTGTTCATCTTATCAGCTACTATTTCTCAACGGCTTTTTTGCAGTCACTTTCCAAATTGCCTAACTTTATAAGCAACTTTGAATTCAAAAAATAACGGCCATATGTGCACAGTTCATATTGCCTATTGGCCGATGATGTCTACGAGTGCATTAGAGGTTGCTTAAATCTCTTCAGTCGTCGTATAGCTCGCTCGACAATATTATCAGCGTTATTTCAGCAGTGTTCAAGTATATCTTATATATTTAAGTTACCTTATACTCTATCTTACCTTAATCGAGCAATCCATTGTGTCTTTTTGAAGTAAGTTAATGTGGTTATTGTGTTGAAGTTGTGCCGGTCGTTTGACCAACAGAACGACTTCGACAACTGGGGATGGGCGTTGCACAACTGGGGTATGCTCAGTCAACATACACTATGCAGATATGTTCGAGCGTCCATTCTTTTCATATTTTTTGAAGGGTCCTCAACAAGACTTGATCGTCGAATTTTCGTTTGTGCGGTAGATTCTATTATATGGGTATTTTGCTGGTTTGTTTTACCATTTTCGTCAAATGATTTACCTCCAAACGTTCATAATGCGTATTATGTGAATCATTGTTGTTTGTGAAACACTTGTCGTTTTGCAGAGGATGGCAACTCCCAGCGTTGAAGATCCTCTGTCTGACTTGATGTCGCAGCTTTCTCGCACCGTTGGCGGCATCAAGCGTGCGTTCGTTGCGGACAGCTCGGATGGTCAGACGCCATCCATTCCCAAATTATTGCCGGACGATTTCTGCATTAAGCCATGTGGTATGGAGGACATACAGTATGCAGCGCAGGTTTGGATTCAGTAAATTCCGTATCGTTTTCATGCATACATTTCATTCCCCGATCTCACTTTTCTCAACAACATTTTTTTTTCATTCTTTGTTGAAAATATACTATCTCTTTGCTTGTTGTCGTGAAAAAACACTCATCTTGTACATGAGCGTCGTTAAACGTCATGTGACCTTCTTGGCTTTCCACCGTTCGCTTTTTTATGACGACTTGCCATCCAGTTGTCTTGAAAAAAAACTATTTTCAGCTTGTCTGGTTATTCAGGTCCCTTCTCAGGATTTTTTTAAACGTTTCTCGAAATTGCGAGCACATCATTCGTGCATATAAACACACACGCACATGCACACGCATACGCAGGCGCACATGCACACATACACACACATACACACATACACACACACCACACATACATACACGCACATACACGTACACACGCGCGCACACACACGCACGCACACACGCACCAGAAGTAATAAGTTGTTTCATACTACAGGTCTCACCGTTGATCGCTCACCTTGGCCTAAGGCAACTTGTGCAGACCTAACTAGTAGTTGCGGCTGAAAATAGTGAAATAGCATTCTTTTTATCGTTTACTCGAATGCTTGCCACATTACATACTTTTATGTAGTGTGCTGAAGCATAATCTCTCTCCAATCTTACGCCATTTTGCGCTAATTAATTGTGGACTCGTAAGGGCCACATTGTCCACAATGATTCATTAGGAACGACGAAGTCGCCGAGGCGAAGGGATTCCCACCAATTCTATTATTATACGCTTTGGCAAATTCGCTGTTGCTGAGCGTATTATAGCGATGTCATGTGTGTGATATGTATGGCATGTGTGCTTGTCTCTCTCTCCTATAGCTTTAACTCGCAAACCACCAAAGGCGGATTTATGACATTTGTTAGGTATAGTCTCCACCAAGATTTGTGCATCTAATTTCAAATGGATTCATAACTACAAAGAATTTATACGCACTTAGTGATGCCAAATAATTTAAGTCTTTTTTATATATCGCAGTGAAACCAACCTTCAAGAAAAGAACTGCACAAGTGCGTTGGGCAGTTGAAATAGGAATTTTTATTACTTATGGGTAATTTACGAAACTGGCTGGTCCAGTGGATGGAACTGCGAAGGCGCGTACCTGGATGACCCATATTACACACTCCCACTCTTTTCCCTGTCATGAAATTGCTCACTCTTGCAAATTTCACAATTAAGATTTAAAAAATCACAATATTTTAAGGGATCGTGAAAAGTTCAGGATGTTTAAAACTTGATTACTTGAGGATCTTTAAGGAATCTTTAACGAATTTAAGGAATCTTTCTTGAGTTTTTCTCTGTAACTATTCACGCGACCTTATTTGTGCATCATTTTGCACGGATTCTTCAGTGGTGTTGTTTGTAATTGGAAGTTAAACTCTTTTCGGGCATGCCGTTCTCGTACCTCATCCAATTTCCTCGGATAAACAGCTCCCTCATCCTTTAGATCTAATTGATATTCATCGGGATCACGGAAGCTGCATCATCGCATCATGTTGTAGCCACAATAATTACAGAGAACCGCAGAGATGATGGTCTCGATGCGCGTATGCATAGTGGTGTTGACGGTGTTCTCGGTGGTTTCTATGGCCCTTTTGACAGGCGCACTGTTCTTCTACATTCTCAGGAAGGGACTCAGGCGAGGACGCTATAACAAAGTGAAAGCGCCAGACACCTGCACACTTCGATCAACTGGTTCAGCAACACTGAACGGTGCTGTGCCATCGCTGTGTCGTCCATTCACCAAGTAAACTTTCCATTTTCACATACTGTACGTCCATAGTTGTACTCATATCACCGCTGGATCCTTTTGTCGTGTAATTCAGACTTGTTTCTTATTATATTGTACCGTACGGCTACTAGTGTTGTTTCGTGCTCGAATCCTTCTTGTGATTAGTGCCCCAAGAATTGCGCATTTATTATAGCATACTTGTCAGCACATTGATATAACACAAAAATTGAATTCATGACCTTTTTTCGTTCATGAGCTGTTGCATACTTGTGCCAAGAGTTTTTGTGCGATGTTAGGGCTTTTTCGTTTAGCTTGTGGAGGATTCTGCAGTATTCTAAATTTGATTTAATTTGCAAATTTGATTTCGACTCAAAGTGGTCATAAAGTTCTGAAATCACAAATAACTTTTCCGTTAAAAACATAAAAACGTTGCCCAAGACTAAAACCGATTACCTTTTCTGCATGGAAACGTTAGCGTTGATTGAGAAATTGTCAGAATTCTTTCTCAAGAAGAGCGAATGTTTGTTGTTCTATTTGGCAACCCGAATTCTTAAGTATCATCGAAACGTTACGTTTTTGAAGGCTGAGCGATCGCTTCTTTTGGTATTTATCTATTGTCGTCGACTGTGTCCTTATATGAAACCTTTTCGCAGAGCTAAGCTCTAGCATGATCACATGCGTTATTTATTCTTCCGTTATGCTCATTGAGACGGGTACTGACTTTCAAATACTGTAAATATTGAGAAGAAAATCTCGACAAATTTACCTCATGAATAATAACGAATACAGGTGAGCCAAGCGAGCGCCAACCTCTTCTTGTACGCCTTCAGTTTTTATTCGCCAAATGTATGATAACGGTTGCTTGCCGAATTTATTAGATTTTAAGCCAAAACCATTTTCAGCACTGTTCGTTAACGTTCCCTGTGATACATGTGCGCACTTCTAGTGACATAAAACTAACTCACTGATGGGTTTTATGCCTTCTCTTATTGTTATTCGAACACAATAGTAATTGATTCCATCCTCGCAGACGATTGACTTCATACGAGCAGTTATATTAACGCAGAAAACAGGTTAAAAAATTATCATTTCTAAGAAGGGGGAAAGATTTCCTTCAAACGCATACCATCACTATGGGTTAGCGTCCATGCTCTTCTGAAAAGTGTTTCCTAAAAGTAATAGACAATCAGTCGAACACAAATGAATTCGGAAGGGACAGTGGAGCAAGCGAGGACGCTAGATTCTTGACCTTATCTATGCGATTATTGGGCATCATATGCGTGCATTTATTTTCCTCGTTTTTTTTTTTTATTTGGGTCTGCGCTGTACATACGTGTGTATATATTTTAGCCTGACTAATGTATTATGATCTATTCTGAATGATGGAGCATTGATATGTTTGGTGCATTATGTGTATACGATCTCTTAGGGCCGATCTTTTTGCCAGCATTTGCGTCAACCATTTAACTGCGGTGAAATAAACATGTTTCAAGTGGTTTTGCCAATAGCAAACCGAACAGATATGGGCTGCTGCTATGTTTGAGATAGACGAATTATGAAGCCTTCGACGCTTGAAGCGAAAAACTAAGTTATTACTTAAGAACGTTTAGCGGTATGACGTCATTTGGGCACATGTTACACTTCAGAATGATTCCTGCACTTCTCTACGATCGCACAATGTGTACGGTGTCAGGCTTGAGCACTCCGCTTTACGCGACCCCTTCCACACTGCGTTTATGTACAGAGTGTGGAGAATAATCTTTCTTTCGCTTGATTATAAATCTTTAAAGAAACCTTGATTATGTCAGAAACGGACATTGCTGTTACACAATGCGTTGAGGGACCCCACTGGGATATCGGAATTGTCCCCTATTTTTGAGGGCAATGTGTAATGGACTGTACGTCGTACATAACAAAAAAGTTCACTGGACTCTCGATTAGTTCGGGTGTTGCTATAAAATACGACCAGTATAATATCTCTTTGCTACTAGTAAGGCACACACTAATCCGTCTATATTGTTGTGATGAGAAATTACTGAAGTTGCGGAGGGAAGCAAAATAGGGGCTTGATATGAAATATTTTGAGCGAATTCTGTTGAACGATGATAGGACGCCGTTCTACGAAAGCATATTTTATTAAAAATATAATAATTACGCCATATTTGAATGTTGAGACATATTTGCTGTCTGTCTGCCTCATTCACATCTCGCAGATACTATACAAAAATTTCAGCTGTTATACCGTAGAAGGCTTTACACAGTGATTATTAATGAAATGAAACAACTGAAAGATTGAGATATTTGAAAACGAATTTCGCATTTTTCTTCATTGTTTTCTTTAAATGTATCGTATTTTCGAATCCTTTTCCGCATACAAATACTTTGTTTGGTTCGGTATGATAGTGCACATCTATCGAAAGACATGCGTTGTATACTGCCGACAGTGTCCGGTTTACCTACAAGTACTGTATTGGCTATGCGCTTTCTTAAATTCGCGACTGCAAAGCACATTTTTAGCAAGGTCATATTTGCATGTCTTATGTATCTGTCTGTCTCATTCCCGTCAATCACTAAAGCTGTAGTCAAAAATCTACACATGCGAAGATATTCCAGAACCCGTTCGGCCGCATAAGTGGAAAGAAAAAAGCGCATTTTAAGTACAAGTTTGATATCGCCGATCACTTCGTGTAGCTGTCACTCTACCTTATTTCATGAATTGTTTCATTAAATAATGGTAATTTACGACACCTCAGGATAGGCGGAAAACCAGAGCTGATATCACGGCAACGCATCACATGCGTTCCTACTTGTATGTAAATACTTTAACACTTGAGCCTTATTTGCAAAGACACCCCCTTTCTCTGGTGGGGCAGAAATGATAATGGGTAGTGGATGAGTAACTGCACAACAGTGTCGTTTCAAATAGAATATCTTTTCACCTGTAGTAATATTTAAGAGGTTTAAACAAGTGTTTGATATACTCAGTTTTTGCGAAGAAAAAAAAGGATGGCACAGAAAATCTCTCAGCGGAAGGATGCTGAGAAAAGCGGTATTTTGAAGCAAAGGAAAATTGGTAAATCAGCCAAGATTAAGTTTAACTTGCAATCCATCGAATATTCTCGTCACTCAAGTTCCTAATAAAATACTTAGTTATTTTCCTTAAGTTTTTTCGTTACTTCATTGCTCCTCATGGTAATCGAAATGTTTGAGTTCGACAATTTCTCAACGATCAACGTTCGTTCTCTTTTACAAAGTATGATTCCAAGAACTTTTGGCAACTACTTTTAAAATGATCACTCCTCCTTAACAGTCTACGCATGGTATAAAACTGTTTTGTTCTAGTTGGATGAGTGAAACTGGTTACCCTTTTGAAGTTTCTTCTTATGAGTCGCTTTGTCGGCGCGTTAATATTGGTAATGAAAACACCTGAAAACAGTGTAACAAAAGTTGATATAAACAGTTCTCTATAAGGACATTTAGATATCGAAAGAGCACCGTAGGCTTTTACTCGCATTGAAAAGTTATTAAGGTGGTTAATTAATTCGATAAACCGATGACCCTTCAATTAACTAGTTACTAATTAACTTAGTCGAAATGAGCACAGTGATTCCTAGAATATGTTTACAACTATAATTAAGAAGCCTCACATTTGGAGGTATTTCACCAGTTTACAAGTTCTCGTTTTTTTAAAAATATACCATGGCTAAAAAATTATAAACTGCAAATTAAAAGATCAGAATATTTCTTTAAAATTAACTTATGTGGAGTGCTTTATAGTCTCCAGAATACTTCTCTCCTCGCTTCTCTGCCCTTTCTCCCATAGGCATCCATCTCTACCACACCGTTTGGCGTCTTATGTGCTAACTTTCAGTTTTGATTAAGTTTATGGGGGAGGAGAGTGGCTTCAACTCACCTCCGTCTTTCAACGCACGTTGAAGAGAAGCAGCAGTTGGTAGTAATGCAATTGATGGACACACGTAATTAGAGCATTGATCAAAAAGTATTACGTCATAGACGCCATCTGCAAAACACTTCGCATACGGTTGGTCTATGATGTTTGGAGCAAATGAAAGATCGCGATAAGAACTGACGGTTAAATTTTCTGTATTTTGCATTCAAACCTTTCATGATAAGTTTAATGCCTACATTCCACTTCTGTAATTGATATCGATCTAAGTCCTCTACGCGCTACGTACACTGGTAAGAAATAACTCTGCCTCAGCCATAGTTGAAAAAGTTGAAGCTTGAACGGTTGAAGCTCATCGGTTGGTAGAGCTGATCCCAATCTTAACTACGTTCTACAGTTCGATATGATCACAGGGTCTGGGCGATCGATCATGCCGCCTGAATGTGCCTAATTAATTATCGTTAAACGCTGAACCGTCGTGAGAACAGCAAACGACGAATGATGTGTCGCTATTGCACATGTGGCATGTTATGGGATTGCTGCTAGTGTCGAGTTGTTCAACCTATGCGAAACATATGTAAAGACGCCCTTACCAAATTCTGTTCCATCCACAATTGGCCACGAGAACGGACCTAACCAGTGCCTTGTTAAGTTCCATATCTCATTACGTAATATGAGCTCATTTATTTCTATCTGAATTTAAATGCTCATTAACGATTCGAAAGCAAAATGGAAATGAAAGAGTTGTTTCGAACGAGCCAGTTCACATCCGTGCGCACAAATGTGGCTATGAGAGAACTCTGGAAATTTTAAAACAAACATATCACTAGAACAGTGAAATGAATGCCGAAAAGGATGACATTTTTGTAACAAGGCTGTCACAAATGCCTCCATAATTCCCAAATTGCTTAACATTTTTGCTTCTCTGGGGAGAATAAACCATTGCTTAGTCTCCTCGTCTTTCTCTTCCTCTCTATCTCCTCCCCCTCCCCCTTCATGACAAGGGGGAAGGCCTATTCTACAGTAGATCTCCCAAGTAAAACCTATGACGGCAATATCTCTTGGGTAACCTCGAGATCTTATTTTCCAGAAAATCTTGAGAATGACGCTCTGTTCGAGGCAAAACGGTATTTTTGCTGTGCTAGTGCAACCATTATATATACAAACACTGTTGCATCGCGTGTGAATGAAGTGAGCAAGAGGTCGTGCACCAACGCCCGCGAAAAGCATTCTCCCATTGGCATCACACACGTTCATGCCAGTTGTGGCACCTGTGAGGAAAGCGGCCGCAACGATCGCATGCTGATAATGCGCAGTCAGCTTCGACCCAATTATCTTGTTGTAATGATTTCTCCACAGCATGTCCAACCATCCTGAAATTTACATAATGGGTTGCGTCTCTTTAAGATAATATGCTCATCGATTCCGGTGGACGTAGGAGTAATGAGGAGAGGATCCACAAATAGGAATGTAACGCTGTCTACGTATATCAAAGTAAAGATTAGATTAGCAGAAAATCGAAAACATTTTTAAGTGCGCAGTGGTAACAGTTTCAATGAAATACAGTTCCAGCGCACCAGAAGATGGTTTCTGTTCGGAGCAAAAATCGGTGCAGAAACCCCGTCGTTGTTTCGCGCATTCTTGAAATTCCGAAAGCGAAACTTTAAAAAAGCCGAGGTCTCGGAATCGGCGAACCAAGATTCGAGCGCAGCCCTCATTACCAAATTGCGATAATACTGCTTACCTCGTAATATTGATCAGGTGATCGGAAATCAAACTCAATCGCTAAAAAGTACCTCTTTGATGAGTGATAAAAACTTGGGCTAGCATGAAATCCGGATGAACTTCGGATATAAGTGATCTGAGGATTGAACCGCTGCAACAGAAAATGAACTCATGTGGCGATTTTCAGTGGTCAACTGCTTAAGTCTCCAATATGCATGTACTGAACTTCTTGAAAGCACAACAACCTTTCATCTTGCTCCGTGAGAATCGGAAGCCAGACATCCCATTATTTAGGAGCTTAGGAGTGAACATTCATCTAATAATATCGGAGATACAGTATCTCATGAGAAAGTTACCTCAATCGAGCTACTCAAAAACCGCCCTTTGATGTGCACAATAACGGCCACACTAGAACTTATCTTATGAGGAAGTGTAAAGGAGGTTCCGGAAGGATTCTAAAAGCTGAAGAATACGAAGAAGATTTGTACAAAAACCCAAAAATAGAGAGTTCTTAGTGCTAGACATGGAAATTCGAAAGTACAAGAAAATTGATAACGTACCTGTCTGTCCTGTCTTCTTTTATGAGAAGACAGTGGAAAGTTTTTGGACATATTCTTGCTACAATAGTCGCTTCTTTAAAGTCGTTTACAGTAACTCGAGCAATAAATAATGAAACCTAGGATAACCTACAGTTTTAGATAAAATTAATATTAAGATTGGAGAAAGCTTCAGAAAGCCGCTGATCTACGGGCTTTGCCTTTTTTTGACGTCTTTTCTACCCTTGCAGTTTTGATCAGTATTCACTGGTATGAAAAGGATATCGCGTGATTTTTAGCAAATGTCGACGATTGAAGTGGAAACAAGATTTTCTTTACAGAATCGCACAATGGAGCAGTGCCATCGTTTTGATTTCATCAATAACAGCCCACCTAGGTTTTGCCACACAATCCACTTTGGTGGCTGCCTTAAAAACGGCCATATCTATACTTCTAGCCCCAGGTAATGTAAGATTAGCGAAACCGGTCCTACAGCTACTGGATCTGATCATTGAAAGCACCCCCAAGCCACATTATGCTTTTCAAATAAGCAACTCTCTCTTTATGTTGTTGTTCGATGACCAGAGTTTGTAAAATCACAAATCGTCACCTTAAATATGAGGAGCACTAAGAAACGTCTAAGTAAATGCGCTTGTCATATTCCGCTTGGCTGATTCTACAGCTAAGCTCTCGGCCAGTTGATTTACAGCTTTACTTGCAAGTAGCTTGCAGTGAATACGCGGCCAGGTAATGACCATGCAATCTATTACTTAAGCATTACTAGTTAAGCTGTCTGGCAACTGTGCATATGATCGACCGTGAAAACTCTTACTAGAAATCCTTATTAAGCGCACAAATAGTTATGTGTAGATTACCAGTTCACTCTTCACGCAAGTAGCAGACCACGCATTTTGCGTATCCATTTGCACTAGCTATTAGCAAAGCACTTTGAAATACTCCTAATGTTGAGCACGAAGGCATCAAACTATCAAGCGATATTATACTTCAAGCCCCGAGTGATACGCGTATGCTAGTCAACGCATTTTCGCGCTTTTTAATGGGGTGCATGGAGAAGCATGCATGGAGACATCGCAGATATCGCACGTTCAATTCATTTGTATGTGAAACCTGTGAGGCTACAATGCGCATAGTCTTATGTTTGTTCCAAATCCCTCAGCTAGTGTTGGCATCGATTTCAAGATCAACAGCTCCGAAATGTGAAGAAAGTTTGGAAGCTGAGGATGTGGATTTCAATGTGAAATCTCATTTTTGTAAGACAACGGATTTTTTCCACTTTTGGTGCTTTGTTGCACTGATGGCAATGCGCGTGAATCAATTCAGCACCGCTGCAAAACCCTGACCATCCCGCGAAAAAAAAAACGGGCCTAAAAGTGATTCGGGCGCGTTACTGCATCCCAACTAAATCGTTTAAAAAAACAAAATTTTTTATATGCTTCCTGGAAAATTTACAAACTGTGCTTAGCTACCAGCTTCTGGTAGCTATGTGATTTCTTATCTACAATTTAGTTCTTAAGTTATGACGCTAATGCAGGGATGGGCGCCCGCATAGAGAACAGGCGAACCAAGCTGCACTCACAAGCGTGCAGCAGCTCGCACCACTGCAGTAGTGCGTTGATCCTGGAAAATTAGCGTTGGGCTAACAAAGCAGTATAGACTGGTGAGGGAACGGAAGGAGGGGGGAGGAATTAGACAGACCTTATGAGATGGAGGAAGGCTTGCATGCATATTGCGGCCGACAGTCTTGTGTATTTCTTTAACTTGATCGCATTGAAGGAATCGTTACTGGAAGATTTACAGCAGCAGTCCGATCTGTTGATACTTGAATTCGCGTCTTTTATGTTTTTGATACCGATCGGTCTAATCGGCGAGCCGCCGAATCATTCTAGCATGCATTCCCACTTGTCTGACGCAGATTCAATAGAATTCGCCTTCGTCTCCAATCGTACTGAAGATCCTTAAAACACCACAAACTTACCATGATGATTAGAGCCGATATTAGAACTTTCTTTTTGCACACAACACTAGTAAAAGTTAACCGGAGCAATTCGCTGTTTCGTTTGAAGTGAAAAACGTTTTGAGGAGCAGCAAACGACGCCATTCGTCGAATAAACATTTCGTAGCAATGAATGAAGTGATGAAAATGATCGTTTAAATTAAGTTTGCATGCAAAGCAGCCAAATGTTAGCCGATTCTACGACGACATTTATGCACTGAATTTTTATTCATTCATTTTACGAAGTAATCACTAGTGCATTCATATTCCCATTCGTGCAACCGCTCGACTGTTTTGCTAAAAACCTTCTGCTAAAGCCTGGTCATATACGATTTTCGAAATTGAGCTAGAGAAAACGCTGAGACCGCCGACGAAACAAATGTGCAGTGGGGACAGAGGTAGGGAAATTTAAAAATTCCTTCTCTAGCAAGCTTCAAATGAGTCCTGTAAAATTTGCTACTAAAAATGTTTCTTGCTCAGATGAAGTCAACAAGACCTCATTTATTATGATGCACCAAGAAACAAAATCAGTCGAGACCGATCATACCCACAGTATCTTAGACACGGGGAATTCGCAATCTTGAGGCTCTTCTTACAATCGAACGCAAAACCTAATCGTATTATTTAATGAGCTTTGTATCATTTACTCGTGGTAAATGATAACTGCAGTCATATATTCGGCCAGCCGCCCTAACACTTCTTGTTTCAATGATCGTCATAAAAGCAAAAGTATGTAAACAATGGGAGAGCAATCAGTCTATAGCGAGCTGCGTATGGGCTTCCATCTCATGTGACTTTATCGTTGGCTTCATTGGCTAAAACATAACCATATGTAGTTAGATAAACGCACCAGAATAGAATAGATGAAACATCAAAAACGTGAAATCGTATGATGTTCTGAACACTTTCAGTGACTTCAGTGAATTTTCCCAAGACATAGTACAGTAGGGAAGATTTTTCACTCTTCCTCTCAGTTTTTTTCGTGATTTTCGGGACTGGAGCCTAGAGAAACATAGAATGACTCTCTTGAGTGGAAGTCTTTTAGAATATGGCTTTCCCCATGAAAAAGGGGAACCTTTGACTTTCCCCTATCATATATTGCCGCTGACGACATTCACAAGCTCTTTAGAGTATTTAAGATCAATGACGCTTGGCCAGATGCTATAGTAGCTCACATATAATATCTAAACGCATATCTGAATGAGTCATGAAGTGTATGAAACGAAATAAAAGAAAAAAAAAACAAAAAATAAAAACATCCTCGAATCTTCAAATGTAAACAATCTCTCTGAACAATGAGAAAAATATTAGTCGGCCGCTTCAGTTCGTGCAAATACAGTCACGTGAAAATTTAGGAAATGCTAGAGAAATATTTGATAAGAAAAGTTGCGAGAAGGGACGGAATATGTAAATAACTCAATCCAGAGAGATGGTCGCATCATACTATTGCATTCATAGCCCGAGCAATCTTATTGGCTCACACTCGCCTGAAATGATGAGCGATCGCTTTATACTTTTTTGAAACAATACTTCACACATAGGAGGCGCATGTGCATTTAAGGAACACAATGAATGATTCAAAACAAATAGTTCTTCATTTCAATTCCGGATGTTATGTGGTTATAGCATGAGTTTTGCTTTTCGTTGAAGGTCTCATGCAGACAAACAGACATGCACTGACAGATCATGACCATGCTGCACCAAGTGCATGGTGAATTAATAAATGCACACAAACCGATACTGTTTATGAGGACAATTTCTCAATAAAACTAGGTCAAAATCCTGTTTGGGTGTGGTGAAAAGAGATCATGTGTTTGTCGTCATGTTCTCGCATGCGCATCAAAAAATGCACGTTTCGGTGATAGGCTTTAGATTCAGCTGTGACGTTCGTTTGGCGTGTATCTTCTCTCAAATTAGTCGTAATCAATCTAAAGCCTATCATGCCGTTACGTTTTAGCATTCTAAAAGATTCTAATTTTACTGTTCGCACGAAGATCATGACGACGTGTTGTATATAGTGTAATGTACGAACGGCGATTAGGTGCGCGTTGTCGCACACGTGCCTCGTCACCGTTTAGCACTGAACACTGATTTCGTTTTCGTGAGGAAGGTATTTCCAAACGGAAAAAATTCTATGAAAATATCTTCACTGTTGAAATTTTTAATTTATCTTTTTATGCGCCTTAAAATGTCCGTTTCTGAGCAGAGAAAAAACGCACCTAAATAGTTTTTTCACGTCGTTTTTTTGTCCATCCATGAACAAAAACAATAATGCGATAAATCTTCATCCGTATTCTATTTGCATTCTACTTGAGCGAGCCGACATCCTTTATCGCGCTCGTTTGGCGTATTTCAGGACTTTTGAGGAGCGATTCTGAGTCAGTAGTTCGACAAAAAAAGGAAAGAAATGAAATTTTCGTAAAATTCTCGAAAAAGTCATCTAAGACGCAAAACGTTTGGCGTCCTCACGCTCTTAGCACTGACCGATCACTGAAAGCATTTTTTGCTAGCTGCTTTCACGATCCGAAATTTCTTTTGTCGAAGAGCTGTGACACGCAAAAATTTGTCCAAAAATTTTTGCCGTACGAAATTTGGATCGAAAACGGTGAACCGCAAAAGTTCATGCAATTTGAGGGATGCCCATACATGATCGGTACTGCCTTAAGAGTTTCTGAAATAGTGTTGTATATGAAATGGCATCGTCCCAACTTTTAGTTGGTGTCATTTCGGCAAAATCACAACAACCTAGTCTGTCCTCTTCGTCTCTCCTCCCTTCCCTCCTCCCTCTCCCCATTTCTCTGACATCTTTTGAGATCAAGTCGATATCGTCACAAAAATTTACTGTTGGCGACTCTGAAGTGATCATTTTCGCCGAATAGACAAACTACGGTACTACAAACTGCTGTGACCGTGCTACAAACATCGGAAGTTTCGGCCATCATGCCATCTGGTTTCTTGATCAGCCTAGAAGTAAAGAAACACGTTTTAACTTAGTCGACGGAGCACTCAAAATCAAAACGCTCACCAAAAGATGCGGGCGCTGACTGACTTACTCGCTGAAGTGATGCATCATTTCAGAAAACAAAACGAACATGAGTTGTTTTTTAAAGTATTTAAGTATTTTAATTTAAGTACTGCAAATTATAAAATATTTGCAAGGGCTTAGAGTGACGACAAGATCACAAGGCAATTTCGATAGTGACATGACAATATAACCAAATGCAAACAATGGTAGGTGTTTGTATTAGGTTATAAGTCGATAAGTATTGTGACTATTCAAAGCGAATGATTAGTTGCAGCTGTTTGCATGATGTATTGTTGGCTTTCCAAACTATCTGCAGTGTGCATGAGAATACTGTCAGTGATGGTGTTGACCGGCTAGAAAAATGCGTTTCTTTCAACGTGCTTTAGAAATCTGCAATGGTAAGGCGCATTATGAGGTTCTCATGCCTGTACGTTTATATGATCATTGTTTCTCTACTGCCAGTCTGTTAGGTTTAACTTGGCAACTGCTAAAGCTGAAGTTATTTCAGGTTGTGCAGGCATAACTGGTATAACGAACATTCCTGAATCATCTTCTGTAGCCCGTTTCCTTCACATGTGAAGTTGCATACCTTCAAAGAAATCTTTTTTAAACAAAACAACTTAGCCATCCAAGATGGTCTCTCAACAATCGAATGAATAAAAGTGAGCGTTCACATGCAAATAGCTGCATATGAACAGTATAACTTGAGAAATTTTCCACATTCATTTTGTCACAATAAGTTTTGTTCCATCGTCATAAAAATTCGCATTTTTTAGACCGAAAATTTTTTTTCTCGTTTTCAATACTTAATCGCAAATCACTACGAGTTTATGCGAATTTCCATCTTCAAAAATTTTGTGCACAATTTGAAAATTTTGAATTGAAATATTGTGCATAGCGTGTTTTGACCACCCAACTTCGAACAAATTTTGTTTGCTAAAAGTTGCTAAATATTTGTGAGTGATGTGGTTTGAGAGTTCGCACTATGTAGTCAATGATGTTTTCGAAGTGCTTTATGAGCTTTCAAAAGGCGTGCCCGTTTGCGTCGTTATAAAAGTGTTTGAAACATGAGTCACACGCACAAAAGTTTTATGATAAGAAGCTTCGTTACCAACTGAACAGTAAGAAGCGTATAAAATGATAGCCGCATTACTTTGCTACATTTTCTTCAACGTTTTAATTGGTGGCTTGCGTCTGCCGCGTTTGCTACAGAACTCTACCGCGACACAGCAATCACTATTAAGGTTAGCACATAATTTGCAAAGTTTTCATTTGCAAAGCGCATTATATTAATATTATATCTGCTCATATGTGTGCGTAATTGCAGGCATGTGTGCTCGTAGATTTAGTTCGAAAACTACCAAAGTTCTGGAAATTAGAGATGTGTTTCCCAAGTAATGTTAATGTTCGAAGAAAATTATCATGCATGTCCTGCTTCCACGTATGTTTAAATAGTAGTTATTGACACCTGAACAAAGCTAAGCATTTCACACAAAGAATTCGCTAGCGCTTCTAAAACTCCGTCGAGTTGATACTTGGGCGATGATGTGATAAATTTCTCCGGATCTTGTGCAACCGGTTGTTCTTTTCTAAGTAACGATGCATTGTTAACATCCACAGTTTAATTCTGCGTATTTATTTAATGATTGGTCCGACGAGGGAGCTGCCAAAGCGCATAACGTGCAGTCCCTCGACACCCGCTTTGATTTGTCCGGGTAGCCGATGTGTGAAAGAAGTTGTCTAACTTACTGGATATTTTGGATGTTAAACAAGATTGCGGCATTTGTTATTTTATTTTATAAAATGAAAGTATTAATAACAACAGGATTAACTGTTGCTATCAATTTACCAGCTGATCTCATTGAATTTCATAGTCTTTCACAGGCATATCCCACTTTGCCTCGCTAGACTGCGCTGATACTTCGCTCCCTCCCCTTTTACACCATGGCTATTATCATCGCGTTCCCACATGTTACAAGTGGCCGTTTGCATCTGCAGTTAAGCTGATGATTGTCGGCAAGCAATCGTCGTTGTATCAGAACTGAATAATTTTGCTGCGTACAAGTTACCTGCCTGACCAATTAGCTGAACAAAGCTTTAACTAGATCTTCTCTTGCAACCTCCAACTGTATCTTCTTCTTCCTTCTAGCGCCTTTGTCGCTTCAGCATTTAGGGTGGGGCACGATCATGATGACTTTGTTGATCATTCGCTTATCGCCTCATCATAATAAGCACTCTCTCACAATCTCTGCTGCGATAACAAAGCCGTTGTTTGCTTAGACAATTTTGCGAGAAATATAGTGCACGCATAAATCAACAAACGTGATGATGTACTGAAAACGACTAATAAACGCCGCTCACAAAACGACTCCAAATTACTCATAGCACATGCGTTAGGCTACATGTTCCACAATTTGTTTTTATTGGTCGCTAAGAAAATGAAGAGAAAACTTCAGTTTAATTGATAGCAGTGATATACGCAGTAGGAGAGCGTAAGGACTGCACTACTGCGCTATCTCCGAAGACATAGAGAAGGAAAAGAAAAAAATTCTTCCGTTTATTCTCTCCTCTTCTTACAACTCTTTCAAAATCCGTTTTGCTTCCCACGCCCTCCGCTGTTCATAGGCCCGGCAACCAACAGTTCATATAAAGCGGTCAAAACGAAATGGTAAAAGTGGTTTTTTGTTTTGCTGAATGCTGGCTTCGTCAAACCAATTGTATTGACTTATATGTCACACTTCTAATTCCTTTCAATTTCTGGTTTCTATGATATGAAGCTGTCAGCTTCCTTTGATAACCGCAAAAGTACAGGAAATTCAATGTTACATGAACGTTTTGAAAGACCCTTAACTGACGGGAGAGGCGGAGATGGAGGGGGTGCGATGGGGGAGGAGGCAGATAAAGGAATTTGTTTTGATCATGTGTCGCTACTCCTTCGTGACATAGCTCCTTTAGTCTCACAATTTATGCAGTCAGTTGCATTTGGTCTCGAAGCTAGTAATAAAAGACAAAGAAATTTAATAAACTCCAATAATTTAACTATGGTCTCGGTTTGCAAACCCAAATTTGAGTTTATTGCCTCTTTTGATAGTGTTATAAATGGAGGCATGATCATGAAGACTCTTATGAAGCACGTATTATAAATTAGGCGTTTGCTACCTCCCAATGTATTCAAGTTTTGCTTTGGCTGGTTGCATACGTCTGCGCAACTGTGACGAAAGATTCTGTGTTTGCCATAATAAATAAAATCGTTGTGACAGTGATCAACAGTCCGTTCATCTCGCTCTTTCTTATGGGAAACAAGGACATTCCACTCTCCATTTGGGGTGAACAGGAGGCGCGTAGAAAGCCTGAACAGTCGTTCTTTTCCTTCTTCATGCGCAGAATTTGAACGGCTATTTAAGAACTCACTTCATTCGTAAATCGATCGCTGCGGCAAAAACGCCATTTGCCATGTTATTCAAAAAGCCATAAAGCGGTTACTGCGTCTCCCTTACAATTCACTGTGAGTCCCGTAAGGAGATCAAGGTTGGTACATCTATGCCTCCCATGTACCTGCACGTCTAATTGGCATTCAAAGGGTCGGTCACATATTACCTGCTAACAAACTAATCTATTTAGTTAGCAAGTACACGGACCATTCTCTATGCCAGTGTTCACAGCAACCAAATTTATATATTTCACCACAATTCATTTGATCGGCTACTTCTGTAGTGTTCAGTTAAGCTAAACGGACTAATTGCATTCATTTGCATGCATAATCGGAATTGGGAAAGTGTCGCCCAAACTGTTGACAAGTAAACATGCTCAAATTGCACACGTAGAAGTCTTATAAGTTCCAGATGGCACTATCATACTGCCGCAAGTGGAGTTCCTTTTGAACAGAAGCCCCAATCGGATAGAAGCTCCTTGCGTGACACCCGACAAAAAAAGTCCCCCACCTCCTCGTCTCCGCCGATTAGAACTTCGTTTGCAGATGTGAAGCTTACTCGCGGAAGTGACTTGCCTCCAGAAGACATAGTACTCTAGAGGTGTATCGTGCACGTGGTTAGCGATCACGCTTTCTCGTTTTTGCCAATCCAACTAACTAATTTCATGAATCGCTTGCGAATAGTGGTCTGTTAATGCATTCGAATTTCGATAGAATGGGCCGGTGCACATAACCGTTGAAAGTCGCCTACAGCAACGGGGCAAATCCGCATTTGTAATGCGCATTTTGGGTGCACGTACGCTTACGTGGACCATTTTTAAACTGACCCATCACTTTCCGAGCGGTCAACAAGACTAGAGTAGCAATCATTCGAGCGTGTAATTAAACAACCCGCTCCTCCTTCCCCCTCCCCCCTCCCATATGCAATTTCCACATAAAGTGCTACTCTTCAGCGCAGTTACACGCCTCTCTTTGATAGCATCAGAAAAAAAAAAGAATACAAACACATCTACTAGAGCGGAAACAGAATTTCAGTTAAACATCTAATCATTAAGCCCACTAAAGGGATCATAACATGACAATTCCAAAACAGGGGCATGATGCCAACAACCGTCGACCATAAAACAACATCTTCATACACGACACCTATCCTGAGCAGCGACCAGTAGTGCCCAGAGTGAGTTACAGAAGGCAACGGTCATCTTCCGAATTCATAGAAAACTGAAACTAATGATATTTTTTTCAGGAAAGAAAAACACGAATATGCGACGAACGTACCCGATTATAATTATTACCCTACTTGCGTGGCAATGCACAACAGCAACAACTGAAAATGTGGAAAACGGGGAAATAACAGCGGCAATAGCTGGAAAAAACTTCAATCTACCCGCCCCTAATGAAGACATCCCATCAATTACGGCAGAAGAAGCAACCTCGGCAACAGCACTTGTAAACGAAGAAAACTTCGCAAGAAATATTGTAAACAAAGAAAGCTCCGCAACAGCGCCCCCGAGTAAACAAACCTCCCCAACAGAGCCTCCAAGTGAAGAGAGCTCCCCGACAGAGCCTTCAAAAGAAGAAAGCTCCCCAACAGAGCCATCAGAGGAAGAGAGCTCCCCAACAAAGCCTTCAAGTGAAGAAGGCTCAGCAACAGAGCCTGCAAGTGGAGAAAGCTCACCAACAGAGCCTCCAGAGGGAGAGAGCTCCCCGACAGAGCCTTCAAAAGACGAAAACTCCCCAACAGAGCCTCCAGAGGGCGAGAGCTCCCCGACAGAGCCTTCAAAGGAAGAAAGCTCCCCAACAGAGCCTGCAAGTGGAGAAAGCTCTCCAACAGAGCCTCCAGAGGGAGAGAGCTCCCCAACAGGGCCATCAGAGGAAGAGAGCTCCCCGACAGAGCCGTCAAAAGACGAAAACTCCCCAACAGAGCCTCCAGAGGGAGAGAGCTCCCCGACAGAGCCTTCAAAAGACGAAAACTCCCCAACAGAGCCTCCAGGGGGAGAGAGCTCCCCGACAGAGCCTTCAAAAGACGAAAACTCCCCAACAGAGCCTCCAGGGGGAGAGAGCTCCCCGACAGAGCCTTCAAAAGACGAAAACTCCCCAACAGAGCCTCCAGGGGGAGAGAGCTCCCCGACAGAGCCTTCAAAAGACGAAAACTCCCCAACAGAGCCTCCAGGGGGAGAGAGCTCCCCGACAGAGCCTTCAAAAGACGAAAACTCCCCAACAGAGCCTCCAGGGGGAGAGAGCTCCCCGACAGAGCCTTCAAAAGACGAAAACTCCCCAACAGAGCCTCCAGGGGGAGAGAGCTCCCCGACAGAGCCTTCAAAAGACGAAAACTCCCCAACAGAGCCTCCAGGGGGAGAGAGCTCCCCGACAGAGCCTTCAAAAGACGAAAACTCCCCAACAGAGCCTCCAGGGGGAGAGAGCTCCCCGACAGAGCCTTCAAAAGACGAAAACTCCCCAACAGAGCCTCCAGGGGGAGAGAGCTCCCCGACAGAGCCTTCAAAAGACGAAAACTCCCCAACAGAGCCTCCAGGGGGAGAGAGCTCCCCGACAGAGCCTTCAAAAGACGAAAACTCCCCAACAGAGCCTCCAGGGGGAGAGAGCTCCCCGACAGAGCCTTCAAAAGACGAAAACTCCCCAACAGAGCCTCCAGGGGGAGAGAGCTCCCCGACAGAGCCTTCAAAAGACGAAAACTCCCCAACAGAGCCTCCAGGGGGAGAGAGCTCCCCGACAGAGCCTTCAAAAGACGAAAACTCCCCAACAGAGCCTCCAGGGGGAGAGAGCTCCCCGACAGAGCCTTCAAAAGACGAAAACTCCCCAACAGAGCCTCCAGGGGGAGAGAGCTCCCCGACAGAGCCTTCAAAAGACGAAAACTCCCCAACAGAGCCTCCAGGGGGAGAGAGCTCCCCGACAGAGCCTTCAAAAGACGAAAACTCCCCAACAGAGCCTCCAGGGGGAGAGAGCTCCCCGACAGAGCCTTCAAAAGACGAAAACTCCCCAACAGAGCCTCCAGGGGGAGAGAGCTCCCCGACAGAGCCTTCAAAAGACGAAAACTCCCCAACAGAGCCTCCAGGGGGAGAGAGCTCCCCGACAGAGCCTTCAAAAGACGAAAACTCCCCAACAGAGCCTCCAGGGGGAGAGAGCTCCCCGACAGAGCCTTCAAAAGACGAAAACTCCCCAACAGAGCCTCCAGGGGGAGAGAGCTCCCCGACAGAGCCTTCAAAAGACGAAAACTCCCCAACAGAGCCTCCAGGGGGAGAGAGCTCCCCGACAGAGCCTTCAAAAGACGAAAACTCCCCAACAGAGCCTCCAGGGGGAGAGAGCTCCCCGACAGAGCCTTCAAAAGACGAAAACTCCCCAACAGAGCCTCCAGGGGGAGAGAGCTCCCCGACAGAGCCTTCAAAAGACGAAAACTCCCCAACAGAGCCTCCAGGGGGAGAGAGCTCCCCGACAGAGCCTTCAAAAGACGAAAACTCCCCAACAGAGCCTCCAGGGGGAGAGAGCTCCCCGACAGAGCCTTCAAAAGAAGAAAGCTCCCCAACAGAGCCTTCAACTGAAGAAAGCTCCCCAACAGAGACATCAGAGGAAGAGAGCTCCCCAACAGAGCCTTCAAGTGAAGAAAGCTCCCCAACAGAGCCAACAAGTGAAGAAAGCTCCCCAACAGAGTCTGCAAGTGGAGAAAGCTCTCCAACAGGGCCTCCAGAGGGAGATAGCTCCCCGACAGAGCCTTCAAAAGAAGAAAGCTCCCCGACAGAGCCTTCAAAAGAAGAAAGCTCCCGAACAACGACAGCTGCAGGTGCTTCTCCAACTCCGACAGGGAGTGGCGTCGTCATTGAGAGATTTAACGAAACTCGTACAGTTTCGAGGGATAATCCGGCAGTTGTTAAAAAGAAGGTTTCTGTAGGTTCTTCCTTCCGTTGCAACATTACTTCTCCCTCTGCTGGCGGGAAGAAAGCTAATGTAACGGTGAAAGCGAATGGATGCTTGAATCGTCGAGAAAACGATTATCCGATCGAAGCTTCCGAGAGTGGCGTTTACGACATCTCTTCTAGTGTGATGAGCGAGATCTACGGGATAGCATGTCGCAGTGGCAAACGGTCAAAACGGAGCGATACTGATGCGGTCTTTGACTTCTTTTTAAATGTGTACGGCCAGTCGTCGTCGAATGATACGGTCGATATATCGGGTGAAGTGGAAACACCAGTTATTGTGGAGAAGCCAGGAGATCGAAGTGGTCTAAGTACCGGAGCCATCGTTGGCATTGTTACTGGGTGTATTGCTTTTGTTGCAATTCTCATTGGTGTTGGTGTTTTCGTTTTCTTATATATGAGAAGGAAAGGTCAACGCGAAACTGATGAGCCTAATGAACCAATCTTAAACGACAGTTATGCCCCTCCATATGCAGGAGCACTTCACGATTCACTAAACGCGTACGGCATTTCGATCGGTGGCCAAGATCGAAAGGCAACACCACCTAACGCTTATGAGTTTATCGATTCCAAAGCGCTCGCCAGCTCATCGGTGGCTCAACCAAAACCCAGAACTGAAATTGCAGGAGGTTACGGCCTATATGAACGTATCGGGGGTACCTCGGAGCCACCCGCTGGCACATCTCAGCTACCACAGTACTCAAGCACAAACAATCAAGCGTCATCTAGTCAAGCGTCAACCCTGATACCGAGGGTCACACCACAATCTAACGATGGCGTCTATGATCTCGTAAGGTTTTAATGTCAGTCATTGTAGGGTTCAGTCACAAGCGTTGCTGTTCCCGTGAATGTATTGGTTCAAGAGACCATGAGGTTTCACCATTAGCACAAAAAAAATTGTTTCGTTGAATCGAACAGGCCAAAAGAATTCTCTGGTAGTTGCATAGGTAAAACAAGATGACAATCACCAAGGTTGTTAGTTAGCTCTACCGTTCTCAAGTTCGCATAGAGAAGTGAACGCACTATGCTTTCCTTTCTTTTATGCGAGAATAATTTTGGAAATTGTCGATGAAGGCACAAAGAGGCATTATGATACGAGCATATAATTTCTTGCAACGTGCATGGCCTAAATTTACAGCTTAATTTTGAGGGCAGCTTATTCCTCTTCCCCCTCCTCCCTTTTCGACGGCCTGCTTGCCAATGAAGTACGTTATCCGCGAATCACTTCCGCCTCTCATTGGTCAGGGTTCTTCCCAGTCAAGGTGCTCTCAGTTAGACTTCTCTCTTCTTTCCGAAAATCACTCATAAGCACTTACTTATGCGGTCTCGATATCTGCATTTTAGTAAACGCATGGACAACCTGTTCATCATGATAACATTATGGTCCCTCTACAGTTGCCGTTTTTGCTAATGAATGCTCTTGCTGTGAGATATTTGTATGTGTGCTCATGCTATGAGATATTTGTCTGTATGTTGGAGTCATCTTTGATTGAGGGGAGGCTGCTGATCCCGAGATTTCGGAAGTTTAAGTGGCAAGATACTTGTTTTTTGAAAGTATTATGAAAAAGTCAACAACTGAAGTTAAATTTATTTTTTTAAAAACGGAAAGTTGCACTAAACTGTAAATCCTATGGTGGTTTCTTCGAGCAAAAAGCGATAGTTCTTTGTTGTGAAAAATCAATGAAGATAACAAATTCGTTTTCTCTGTTGCGCTTAAATGTACCTACTGGAAAGGTGAGAGACTCATAGCAATTCCTCATCTCACTGTTACATACAGAAAAACCATGTATGCGTCGTTATTGGGTAATGAAAACCAGTTGCGTTTCTCTTTATCCTCTACGTAAAGAAAAAAAAAAGCATCTATGAACCATAAAGCGAAAAACAGAAGAACAAATGAAAATTTGTTGGCGGACTTGTTTGGAAAAAGTTTCCGTAAATAGTGAAAATTTGTAATTTGATAAAAATAAGAAAAAAAAAACTGAAAATCGACCGGAAATTTTTTAGAGTCAAAGACTTTACTCGTTTTAATTCCATTTTTATTTTTTCCGAATATTATTGCATAAATATGAACCCACAAGAAAAAGAAAAACTAGACGGGTTTTTTGTATCTAAATGAGGACAAAATCAACGCAAAATCATTTAACGTCCTCATCGCTCGACAATAACACGTAGGTGGCAAATGTGAGATGAGCAATCGAAGAGAATCGCATAGTTCCATTAGTTACATTTAAGCACTCAAAGCTCTCACCCATAGAATCATCGACGGCGATTTATCAGTGAATGCAAAGAAGTAAAATACGTTCCGATTACTTTATATGCTTTTTTTTCTTTTATGTTTCGGCGTTTTTCTCTGAAACGTTTTGATCACTCAATAAATAGTTAATGTTATAAATATTATCTTGCTTATAGTCGTGTAAAAACTCACAATATCGTTCCGTCAAAGATCGCAGAAAAACACTGATTATATACAAATTGAACTCCGAATAAAATTAATCCAGGAAATGCACGAGTACAGAAGCTACGTGAATGGAATCCACGTAAAGAAGTCTACGTGATGAAATAATATGATTGGTTGTGAAATCAGCACTAACCCCCCTCCACCCTAAGAACAAACAATAGAACGTGAGGAAATTCTTGAAAGCACTATCGAACTCTCAATATGTGCGCATACAACAGCACTATTTCGGTGTTTAAATTTTTAATAATAACATATCCGTTGTCGTATCATGAAACTCACTTTAATTCCAGTTTAAAAAACCCTCCATCCCTAAATAATTTAACTTCCTTCCTTCGTACAACAAGCGACACTGGTAAATTTAAGAAAGTGGAGATAAATGCATGCGATGAGGCCGATACAGTATACGCTTTGGCAGCTCTCCAATCAAATCTGCTAATTTCAAATGCTCTCAAATGAGCAATATTTAAATTTCATTCCATTCGGTCACCCTTACAAATTTTACATTAGAGATCCAGTTATCTTCGATTCGACCAATCGGATTGGTAACCGGCCAGCTGGTGAGATGTATGCAAATTTTTCATGCGACAGGAAAATACAAATCGTAGCGGACACATTTATGCAAATTTTTTGAATCTGCCCGAAATTACGGTAGGAGGTGATTGTAGGGTGTGGATCATATCCAAAAAATTAATTTGGAAATATAGTAATGAAAAACAGAAGTATCGAACTGACCATATGGCGTTATCATTTGCAAATTTATCAATGCGGCCACAGATTACTTCAGGAATCGTAGGAAGGAGGAAAGATAACGGCACACCATTAAATGAAGGGAAATTTGAAATTCCTCTTTAAGATAAAGCAATGCTACTCGGTAACCAGCTTTGCCGATAGATCGATGCATGGACGCTGTTACATGAAATTTTGTGGTCGAGGAGTGATGATGAATTCAAAGGGGAACGAAGTTCATGGCATTTCACGAAAATGAAATAGCGTCTTGCCAAACAGATTGTAAAAAAAAATAAGAAACGCTGAATCCTCGTGTGGTACTCGGAATTCATTTTTAGAAAACTTCTTCGAAGCACACAAGTTGCGGGAACGATGCTAAGCAGCTATTTGAATCACTTTTAGCTTAATGAGCTCGATGCAAGCTTACCACTTCACGTGTAGCAGTGAAGTATTTCCAGAAACTAGACACTGAACATTTCAAACATATGAAATGTAGCTTATCGTTCCTTCCATGTTTTTTTTGTGGTTTTATGCTCGACTGCATTCTGCATTCTTCTCATATCTCGTTAACTTCATCACTCTTATCTGCCGTGCACCAGTGTTTGAGTTTTGCTGTGTTTTATAAACAGTTTACTTATCACTGAAAATTCGCCATCGGACATTCTCATTGGCGTCGAGATTCAAGAAAGTTTAACAATCATTTTACAAGGATCCATCGATTGTCAGACACATCGAACAATGATAACAACAGGTACTCGATACGAGTGACGCTATACTTCTTTAGTCAAGGCTGGAGAATATAAATGGGGTGATGGACACTGAACAAATAGCATATGCTGTCCTAAACTGTAATAGGCGATACCGCAACACTTGCCCGCAAGAATCTTTGGAGTGGGGAAACTGTTGGTATGCGACTTGCAAATAATACTGATAGTATTTGCTTTCGTCACAAGACATGCACTTTCATGATTTAATGATACACAGTTAAAAATGAATAAATGCGCAAACGATCGACATCATTTGCAGCAGAAACAATGAATAGCAGTTTTGCTATGGGTTGCAACTCAACTATAGAAACGAACGCATAACTGTAACTGTTCAAGCCCGTAGCGAGAAAGGGAGCACAGATATAATTTCTCATCTCGGAGGGTTCAAGAGCTCTAATTTTATAGGTTATTTCATTTGAAATTTGCGATGTGTTAGCAGGGATCTTCGAGCAACACAATCCTAGGCTGTAACTCGAGTAAGCGCAAGAAGTTCGTCCTTCTAATTTGGTCTAACCGCGAACCGTATTTGATTCGTTGTTAACTGATAAAATGTAAATGAAGTAAAGAGGTACTATTTTGTGCACTTTCTATGAAAACACAGAGCCGACTGTGTACAGATCAGCAACACACTCACTCATTGTGCATTTTTCTAAATTTTTACGTTCTTTGAAAAAAAAAAATGTTCACAGGTGGCAAACGCTATACCACTGAAGAGTTCTTGGGAAGCTACAAAAGAGAAAACGGTGTTGCAGCCGAGTTGAAGTTATTTTGATGATTCGATGGAAAAGCCTAACCACATTCATGCCTATTCCACCTTTGATCATCTCTTTTTTTTTACGTTTTAAATGTTTAAAACCACGTATGCGTTTTCAATGCTCTCAGTAAAATGATCAATATGCACCCACGAATTTAGGGTAGGCACAAACCGTACACACGTTACACTCAGACACTTACTCGTTAAACAGTGTTCGCTTATAGCATGCATTAGCACTAGAAATTGCCGGATGAGTATCACTGGATCACTGGATTGGCCGGGCTATCGAACGTTCGAGGCGTTGCCGGTCACAATGGGTTCCCATTTTGCTCTTGATCTTGGTCTTCTTTGCCATGTTTTTCCGCCTCCTTGTTCAATTTCGTCTCTCCACCTTCTTGGAGGTCTCCCGAAAGGTCGTTTTTGTTCCATTGTCGTCGTTAATTCGAGCTACGTGGCCTGCCCAACGTAGCTTCTGCTTCCGGTACTCTCCGATCACGTCTCGGACTCGGATGAGTATACATGGTAATAAAATAAATACCTTTATGGTCTCATTTCGACGCTCTTCGAAATATTATTTTGTCAAACGTTATCTATCCACATAAATGTCTCAGACTGCATTCACTTTTGGCTAAGCCATTACGCAAAAGCAACGAAAGAAATGTAGAGAAATGTTAAGAAAATAATGTTAATGAGCGAAGAAAAAATTTGCTATCCATTAGGCGAATCGCTTTAAAAAAAAAAACCCAAACTGATGATCAGTTTCAATCACTTTACAAACCGTTGTGTGTGTATGCGAGCCAACGATCTATATACTCTAAAAGGATCGAATCGCCCTTCATCTAAGAAAACAACACCTTTAGCTAAATTCTTATAAATCTTTCAGTACTAATTTCCAAGCCCCTTTTGTTAAGGAATGCGGCCAAGTTTACAAGAACGAACTCAGTAATAGTATAAAACATGAATCATGTCGCGAGAGAAGAAGGCTAGTTTGAGGGCTTGAAGGGACTGGATTTGATAGCGGGTTGTTTTTTTGCGAATTGACGTGTTTAAGGGTGGATAGGAAAAATGAATTTGAACGATAGCCAAATCGAAGGAGAATATATATATGAAGTGACATACCCAAGGATGATATATAAAAATGAAGATATAAATTGAAGGCGAAATGAGAGACATTCGAACTTCACTCTGTAGAACGTAATGCTGAATTCAGTGGAAGGCTATAATGCCTTAATTACGTTGGAAGATAGAACAGTGATCATAAATTTATGCCGAATCAAATCTTCCACTTTAGAACACATTTCGAATTTTATTTAGAAAAAACTGAACTGATGAAAACGTTGTGTACATATATTTGCCTTTCATCATTGCCTTTTTGAGCAAACACAAGAGCGCAAAGGTACTTTTATTTCATCCTCAAAGTTCCACATTTCCATCATCAGCAGTAATCAATTTCGCAGATTTAGATCATCAGCAGTAGATGAGTGCCACTGATGCGGTTTTCCGACGACGATTTAAGCCGAACAGCTGACAGTTAAGAAAATGTTAAGAGGTTAAGCTGAAAAAAATGTTAAACTTTTCAGAGTATCTGCTTGCCCATAACATAACAATTAAAAGCTTATCGGTCGCTAGCCGCATTCTTCGCAGCATGTACCTCATGCGAGAGGGATCCCGACGCCATATAGTCTACATGAAAGCAAATATTATGTAAAAGATTCGAAGCAAACTCATGATAGAGTGAGGAAGGAGAGCAGAGCTGCAGGTGAATATCGTCGTATAACCATTTCATGCAAATGCAAATGAGTAATAAGGATGAATGAACAAGTCTAGCCAGTATCGTCGAGACAACTTCTCCGTTAGTCGATAGTAGCCTATAACTTTTCCGAGGATATCGAAGTCATCCTCGTCTCGTCTCGCACTGTCGATTTTGAAAATTGCCTCATGCAAACTGCTCTTCCAATTAGAATCTTCAGGATGGTCTCCGCTCTTCTAGTATGCTAAGCGAACATCCGATCTTGACCCAAAGTAAACCTGAATCAGTTCAAGTCAACGTCGTCTTTATGCAAAACAAATGAATTTACGTGAAGGAAAATAGGAAGGCATAGCTCAAAATATATACCTGCAATACTTGTATGAATCATTGTTTTCAAGTTGTTGCGTTTTTTGACGAGCGACTTTCCCATATTGAGGAAAGAATATTTTAAAATAGCGAAAACGTTTTTTAAAAGTTTTTTTGTGACTGTATTGTAAGTGGACTCCCTATGAAGAGTTAACTACACGTCTTATAATATCGTTAGAACTTGATGTGTATGAGAAAATTTGCATAGTTTAAAAAAAAAGGCTATAAATTTGCATACCCCAATCTTCCCTCTCTTTCTTCGTCTAAGCATAATTTTGCTCGCTGTGTTAGTACATATGCCTATATGCTGCGATCATCAAAGAAAAAGTACTGGATTAGTACCGGGACAGAGATAATGAGGAATATCTTTTGAAAAGCACTATCGCAACTGCGATGCCAACATAATCACGGAATTTAAGGAAATTAATTAGTAAAACGTGAATTTAAAAGTCGCTGAACTGTGGATTGCTATGAATTTTGAGGCATGATTACTTGAAAACTTAGTTAAAACAAACAAAGGCGCTACTAAAACTTTGTCATAACATCTTAGCTGTATCATAAGATTATGATAACGAACATCGGCGCCACACCTACCTGTCAACTGATGCTTTCAACAACATTGCACGTCAAAAGCGAATAGATTACGAGATGTTCATTGCGTTATGAATCGCGGTGCCTATCGCATGTGCTCCATGTAAACGCTTATCAAATTAAGAAGCCAAAGTGTATCGCCTGATAGCTAATCAACATACATATTACTCATTCCTTTTCAACCTCTACGATACAATACACCGTTTATGTGTGCTCATTCTTCTCCTCAGAAGCTGTCGTCAAGAACACGAATATCGCTGACGAAAGTTTGCCATCACATGTCTTTTTTTTTGCGTTCTTCTCTCTCATTGCAAAGCTTTCACTTCACTACCCTTACTCGTTTTTCGTACAATATCGTTGTGTTTTAAGAGTGAATTTGTTTGCATTAAATGCTTTTTTGTACTATTTGTTTTATTTGGTCGACAGTTTACCGTTCATGAGAATGATATGCATGAGAATGTCGATCAAAATTTTTTTTCGTACAAAACAAACCATGCTAAACATTTGCTGATGAGCTACAATATGCTTTAAGATTTTCGATGGCAGAAAAGATGTAGATGGAGTGGGTTAAGTTGGTTTTGGTTCGAATGATAGCGCCGTTAATACGTTAGGCTTCACGTGTTCAATCGTCACACTTTGACGCAGCAGTGTGATTCCTCTGGTCGAGAATATATTGCAACAGGATATATTAACATTTTTATTATTTTATCGGATCGTATATTTCATGCTGTTACTTCAGAAAGTGCATGACTCTTGTTATGACGTTCGTGGAAAGCGGATGCCCGTCCAAACAAAATTTTGGTTGTTACTTCAGAAAGTGCATGACTCTTGTTATGACGTTCGTGGAAAGCGGATGCCCGTCCAAACAAAATTTTGGTCCGGAAATAATCATTCGAAAAAAATTTTGGAAGTTAACGACAGCGACGCAGAACAGAAAATAGTACGACCTCAACCTTATTCATTTGGCTTTGTAGCACGATCCCTTGAGCCATTTGACTAACCAAAAACCATGTTAAAGCCGACATAACTTGAAGGCGAAGGGTTGGTAAAGATGATGCAAATCCTTAAGCCTTGTTAAGCAGAATAGCATTTTGAAAGATGAAAATTTGAATTGGTACCAGAAAGTGAGTTGACGAACGGAAGGCTCAGCCAGTGACATCAAGATTTTTTGTGAAATCATTTTCACGAAACGTATGAAGATAGGAATATGATACAATATTTGTAGTGCGAAGTGTCGTTAAAAGTTTAATTAATGCTGCGGTCGTGTTCGCCTCATCAAAGTTACAAATATTTAGTCGCAATCTAATAAAACTGAAAAGAAATTTCTAACGGTAAATCAGTTGCAGACCAATAAAAAATTAGTCGCTCTAAATTGCAGTGCTATATTTCATCAAGCACTCTTTTGTGGTGTGAAATGGAAGAGTGATGGGAATTGCAACTGTCGACCGTAAAGTAACACGGTGTGTTAAAGTGCCCAAATAAGCTATTTAAAGGCGCTTCCATTAGTCGCTCCTGTTGTCGGCATGCAAGTGAATAAACTCTTATTACTACTAGATTTTGCAGCCTTCTGCGTTGATATCGGTGGCGGAAAATGCAAATCCATTCGTTTATCCTGCTTATTATTATCTCGGTCTCATGTAAGTCTTTTGTTGAATTCTGTCTGCCACTTAATTTTGTATTTATGAGGTTGACCTCACATTTGTGGATGCCCTAATTTTTGCTCATTGCCCATCTGATTCCGTCGCTTTACGAATTGTCAAACTATTATAGTCGCATTCCGAAAAAGTCGAGTTCATTAATCACCTACTTATGCAAATTATAGTGCAGCTATAATTCGATGGTTCAGGGTAGAAGTGCACATGCATTTGTGATGCCACAGAAAAAAAAAGCTAAAGATTCGATACGACAAAAATGTCGCTCAAAATTGTAAGTTAATCATTAGAGTGAAATTTCTTCATAATTTATGCTGCGACGTTCTGTAATTTACACTATCGTTTGATTTACTCGTCTTTACTTCGGATGCATTTGCATTACTTGAACGGCATCAACCATCGCTGAACATTCCCAGAATTTCAGCTTTTAATTTAATTTTAAGGTCTCTCGTCTTTATCTAGCCAGTACAATAGTTATAAGTACAGAGGAAATGGCACTATTAATTCTCAAGTCTATGTGGTCTATTGCAAAGAAAAAACTGCAATCTGCTAACTATCATCGAAAGCAAATAAATGAGAACGCGTATCATGAGGACAGCACCACATACGCTATTACGATTCTATCCCTCATACCAGCCATTTTCGTAAGTCATCTAGAACTAACGAAACGTTGCTAACGTCCATCCACATATTGCTAATAACTTACATAATATGCACTCATAGTTTAGCTGCTTCGACCATTTGTACAAATCTGTCAAAAATTCGTGAACGTTATTCTGGTGCCTAACAGACAGAAAATACAAAATGACCGGTCGCAAAATGCATGCCAAGTTTTCAACGCATTTTTAACATGTATAACTTCTTCCGAATTCAATAAATAGCTCTGAAAATGGCTTTGCAAGATGATCGATCCCAAGGCTAAGTTTATATCTACCAAATTTTTACGTTCTATGCAACTTCATAATTCTGACCCTAGCGATAAATCTGCAAACAACAATCATCTCAACCAACAATGCTTGAGCTTTTGTAAAGTAGTAAGTAGCTGCACCGAGCAATAGGCCAAAAACGTAACGTCGCTGCGTGCGAAGCGTTCTCCCAATGAGACTCTCATTGAACGTCCTTGCGGTACATGAAAAATGCAGATTTATTTTGCTTTGTGTGAGATAAAGAAAATTTGAATGAACAAATTTCTAGATCATTCCTCTTTCGGAATAAAATCGGACGCCACGCCGTCTCCTCATTCAGTGCGACCCGTTAACAAACAGATTACTAACGCTGCTGCAGTAAGTGATATTGACAACGACGAGGCAACAAATGAGACACTAACAGACACAACGACATCGACAGCAACAGCCTCCCCAACAACAACGAATGCAGCGGTGCCGCCTCCCGCAACATCAGATATAACAGCAACGACAACAAGCATAACAACATCGACAACAACAGCCTCCCCAACAACAACGAATGAAACGGTGCCACCTCCCGCAACATCAGATATAACAGCGACGACAACAAACATAACAGCGACAACAACAGCCTCCCCAACAACAAAGAATGAAACGATGGCGCCTCCGGCAACATCAGATATAACAGCAACGACAATAAATATAACATCATCGGTAACAATAGTCTCCCTGACAACGACGAATGCAACGGTATTACCTCCAACAGCAACAAATACAACAACAAATACAACAACGATAAATACCACTGCAACAACACCAACCTCTCGAGTAACGATGACATCCAGCGCGACAACAACGACAGAAGCAAACGTTTCGATGACCTCAATAGCACCCGCCAACACCGAAACATTCACTACCACCACCACATCCTCTACCCCAAACTCAGCCTCTAGTCCAACAACGGTCCCGAAAGATGAGAAAGTCAATCAAAACGGCACCCTTAGAAGCGATGTTCCCGTTGTGGTCGACCTGTTAGCGCAAAGTGATTCATCATACGAATTCATCATCACCGATGCCTCGCACAACACCCCAATGGACAACATTCATGTGAATGCCACAATGTGCAAAAAAACGGCGGAGAACGCTGAAGAAGTGAAAAAATTGAGCACAGGCTTATATATTATTCCCACAGAGCAGATCAGTGCGATGATTTCGAAGTACTGCTCAGATCACTTGCGGGTGAGACAAGGCACAACCACATATGATTTGCATTTGTTCATCTTTGGAGACACGTCTAACGAGAACAAGCTTATCAACATAGTCGGCGGTCGTGCTCCCGATTTCGCTCCTTCAGTAAGCGATAGCCCTGTTCCTACTTCGTCCACGGACGGCTTGGGCACAGGTTGGATTGTCGCGATAGTGCTCGGCTGTCTATTGGCAGTCACAGTGGCTGCCCTCATAGGAGTCCTCATCTACTATTGCCTACGTAATAGAAAGGTTACTAGCGAAGAAGAGGAGGCAATATGGAAACTACCGACCATCCAAAATAAGCTTGCATATCGCAGTGCGATCTCGACTCCCTTGGATGCCTATGACACATCAGTGGCTCCAGCGGTGGTCAATTCCAGCATTCATCCGTACAATCGACATCCTATAAACCCTTCCGGTGTCTATGAGTTCCCATCAGCATCAAATCCACAAGCTGTGCGCACATCCGTTATACCACAGCTGTCTGACCTGTCAGCACGACCTTTAGGAGCTCTAAACAATGTTTACAGTTCATCCGCTGCAACTCAAGGGCGAGCATCAGCCGGAAGTGCTTCTTATGGATATCCAAGTAGTACAAATGGACAGCTGTACCCAAGACCTCTCTCGCAGACGAGTGCCAACAGATATGGGAATTACAGACTTTGAGCTGGATGTTTTGTTTGTCAGGACGCATTCGGCTAGCTTTCGCAAACGACGTATTGTGTAGTGCATCAGTGTACTTTTGCATGCCAAATGCAGTCATTAGTTTTGCAATATGATTAATCGTAATTAAGCAGTGACTTATAAATGAATGATGACTGAGAAACCAGAAAAATAACTGACTTGTTCTTGTCATGACTAAAATTTCCTGGTACTCCTAATGTGAGGGGCACTACAAAAAGCACAGCACATTTTTTTTTGAAGGGGGAGTGGGATGGTGGAACCGCGCTTAACAGCTGATATCGAAAGCATATTTTTTTCCTAGCGTCATATATTGAAGCTCAGTAACGTAGTTGTTAGGATGCGCACTGTACGAGGTGATTTCAGTGTTTTTTGTCATGCAATGAGGAAGTGGAGAATTCTTTAATTTAGATCAGGTAGCAAACCGAATATTGTTTTCGAGAAACTTCAGAAAGCTTTTATCGCTTTTTTAAAAGGCCTCGGCGATTACTTTACTTTTTTGATTATCATTTCTTGGCAGTCTCGATCTTTACTATCGTAAATCATTTCCCTTTTGTATAGATTCCTATTCGTCTAAAGGATGTCACTGTACTTAATTTTGTTCGGCATATTTAATCAGTGTCGTTCGTACGTCCATTTAGATTTCGGTTCCTATTTACTATATTGTACTTCAAGGCACCTCCTCTTGTAGTGAAAGTACTGAAAACTGAATGAATAATATTGCATAGTTCGTGTAAATCACTTGAAAAGCATGACTTAGTATGGAAGGAGTAGTGGTGAGGGAGTCACTGCTGGCATAAAGCTACCCTCGCACGCTTTACCGTGTGATGATGCTTTTAAGAGGTACATCGAAAAAGTCTGAAATATAAAGATGTTGATGTTAATATCGGTGGATCTGGGAGGGAGGGGATTGGGNAGGAGATATAAACGTACAGTTGATTCTTTATGAGGGTACACATTCGCATAGGAAAGTACGCTTGAATGCTCGAACCTTGCCAAACACCCGTTGAAGGAACAAAGTGGTAATTTTGGTAGTGAATGTAAAAATACTGGTCAAGAAGACTTCCGAATTTAAAGAAATACAGCCTCACCATAAGCCTTTCTTAGAATTTTCCTGTTAACCTCTAAATTGCCTTGTATGACCACGATTTGGTTTCGCTAGGAGGAAAAGCTGTGTCGCTCAGATGTACGCTGATACTCCCAATATTACAACTCTAGAGGCAAACTTGATTCGTAAAGGATTGTTAACGGTCACAAACTCTGCTTCTGCATTTACGTTCCAAAAATCACATCGAAGACAAATCGTAAATGACACATGTTATCTACTGTGTTATCTAGCACTGTGTTATCACTGCGTTATCTAAGTTTCACTGTGTTTCCTAACAACGTTAAGACCAATAGGAAATAACAGTGAAATGTACTGCAATTACAGCTCCATCGATTTGTTTCTGTTTCAGAGCTAACAAACTACTTAAGCCATACCCGAATTTCCTTCTCTAGACGATCAAGTGACGGATTTGCCCTGTTTGTTGCTTGCAATGATTTCCTTTCCCGACATGTTGCCTTCGATGCTAAATTCAAACCAACTTCATTTCGATTTCCGAAAGGGAAATGATAACTAGTAAAGAAGTATTAAGTTGTGGTTCATTTAATTAAATCCGTTGTGCATACATATCAAGAATTGTTGTTATAAATTCTCGACATGATTCGTTGCCCGTTGTTATGCTTGGGTTCATCCCCACTATACCAATAGCAGCATAGCAATTGTAAGCAGACATTTTCGAGAAATGAATAAATTTAGTTTTTCTTTTTGAACGATCTTTTTTCGATGCTGCTTGTGAAGCTTTCAGCTCATTCAAAAACGTATAATTGCAGTAGGCTTCTCACCCTATAGAAATTCACTACAGCACAGAAACGAGCCGATTTTGGTAAGTGGAATTTTTAGCAAAGCTCTGAGCGCTGACAATAATTTAGCTCATTTCGTTGCAACGCTTCTCTTTTCACTAAAAAGCACCGTCAATTTTGAACTCGAAACATTTCGTGTTTGATAATGCTATATTAAGGAGAGTTAAGATAAACGGCACTGAAGTTTTCATTGTCGATTACTTGTTGTGTTACTTGTGTACCTCATAGGTTTATGTGAATCGTACGCTACCTATTGGGACCCTCTTAAATGTTACACATATATGTTTTGCTTTTGCTCCAAGCAGTTTGGGTTTTCATAAGTTCGCTTCATATTACCAAACCACCCATGCCAAAGCGTATATCGTTCCATTTCCGTGCAAACATTCCCACTTCCTGCACTTGAGAGTTTCTCATGGAGCGAGCAAATTTCTCTCTTTTTCCCCCCCCCCCCCCCCCCCCCCCCCTCCAATCGCAGAAATATGAGAAACCATAGGTAGTTTTCAGAATCCCTATTGAGTGGACCGCAGTTGGCATGAAGATAAACATTAAGAAAATTTCGACTGATTTTAAAAGAAATTAGAGAGCAGGTCGTCTAGAAATTCGAAATTTTTAGAGGTTTAATCATTTTTAGTTCCCTGAAATTACATTTACAAAATTGTTTTAATATTTCAATAATTTTTGATGCAGAGTCATAATCCGTGACATTTTTGGCAAAAAATGATAATTCAAATGAAACTTTTCTTTTAATTGATGGAAAAGCTCATAAGTGATTTGAATCGTTGCTTATGCCTCTGACAAGTTCTGTTGTACTGGACTATAAAGCGTTTTTGCTGGCATTATCACTGCAGTACTCTCACGACTACTCCAGCCTGTTTCAATTCATGGCTGCTCCAACCGTAGCTAACTTACGTACTCTAGCACAATAACTTGCTGGCAACTCGGTCGGATGATCACTTGGATATATGCAACCAAGATAAGCCAGAACACCATGGCAGACCAGCGCTCAAAAATCGAGCAACGATGTATTCGAATCGCTTATCAGTGCACAATGAATTTAAAATTCCGTTCTAAAAGCCCAACAAGTGGTTTGTTATGTTCGCTCTTAATTTCTAATCGCAAAGGCATATTATGCTTGTCGAGTTAATTAATAAATGAACAATTTTCATTCCAATTTCGTTTCCGTGAAATGTCTGCCACATTTCGAGAAAATAGCACACCCAAGAAACGCTGAGAATTGAAAAATGCCAAAGAATATTTGTAAATAGATCAAAATTTAAATGTCTCGCGACATCTTTTGGATTTCAACAAATCGCCTTAATAGATTTCTCTCTCAACAATTTCAATTCCTTCAAAATTTTCGCTTAAAAATCAAACAGAGATTTCGAATTGATGCTCGCTCCGAGGGCAAAAAAGAAATTAAACAAACGAAAATGAAATGAAACTACACCAACGATAGTGCAATCAGCTGAGAGAATAAGCGATAGGTTAAAGCAACGTTTGAATTATTCGCAGTTGAAGCATGAGAAAAACGAAAGCGCTCTTACCAAAACTCTATTCAACATTCATGGTAAAGCACTCAGCAGTCGACATCAATTGCCAACAAAATTGCAAAATGAGCTTTTGGTGCACATAAAGAAGTTTCATTTTTAATTCTTTTTCTTTTCATCTTTTCGAATAGTGACCCAATTTAATGTCTTGTCATGTTTCGTTTCCTTTTTTTTTCGTATATCAAATGAATATTTAATCAGGTCTAGGCCAACATCGAAATTCCTCCCCTTCCCAAATCGATACTCCCCCCTCCCCACTCTGTGAGGCGACCGTCCACATGAACTCCTCAGACCTCCTTGTTGGGTTGTCCCCATGCAAAGGCTACGTTGAATACGTCGAGTAGCCACAACTTCAGAAACAATATTCAGAAGTACAGCAGCGCAATGGTGATCCAATACAGCCCCACCAATTTGTCACTAAAGAAGTGTTGAATGTGAAAAACGTTTTGTTGAAACTTCGGTACCGAGAAAGATTTATTTGAAGGACAAGTTAAAAACCACTCCACACAAACATTCCGACGATGAAAACATACATGAACTGCTGAACGACACCATTATAGAACTTACAATGAAAATCAACTTCTGCATTCCACCACAAATACACCGAGGAATCGTTTACAGACATTTTGCTCGTCTAAGGATTAAGATAGGATTTCAGCATAACTGATAATAAATAAGAAAAATTTTGTATAATTATGAGACGACACTTATTGCGCACTGAATCATTTTTTGTTCATTTATCATTACGAAGCATATTCCTTGCATAATTAGGGAGAATTCATAATTAGGAGAAAAATTCATAGTTCCTTTTTGTTCCCAAATCTTCATTAAACCCGCTAAACACTTATTTTCTGATGTAGAATAAGGTGCAGAACGTTCAACTAAATTTACGCTATTGATGGAACGAATAAAAAGTAATAAACGTTTCGTGCAAGTTACATATGTAGTGACGCAAAATTTTGATGACTGAAAAAAAGCTAGTTACGATGGGAGTAACAGGAGGGAGGTGGGGAATTTCCCTTCGCTGATGACGGAAAATGGAAGTTCGGGATTCGCGCACACCCCCCTCCTCCCATCTGCACCTCAGGATTTATGAAGAAAATAGCAGTCGTTTCGTGCGCAAATGATCGTACCACATGCTTCATACATATTTTAAGTTCCAATACATTTGGCAGATAACTGGAATCAGGCGTTCATCAATGATGAAACGTTCAAATTTGTTTTTACTTTTTCCCTATTATCTTCCTCTCAGAATTCGCTCATTCTACGAAAAATTCCACTCTCGAGCGCAAAGTAACTCATGCGAAACCGCCTATCGTTTTGATAGGAAGGAATTCATCGAACCAACACCGCAGTGCAGTACCGTTTACACTACGGTTGATATCACAGTAAAGCTACGATCATTGCACTGCTATGCCGGGAATCGAAGAGAGTTTGAGATCTCGGCAACACTCACTTGACCGTCTTTGGGATAGGGACGTCACTAGGCGTTTTTTTTTTTCAAATTGCTTCTCTCCCCTTTTCTTTTCCCCTCCTCTCTTGGTCTTCCATTCCCCAGTTTAATTTGCAAATTTAAGAATCCCTCCCCCCTCCCCCAGCACAACACCTCTGGATGAGATCACATAATAATATTTCGTAAGCCTGAATACTTAACTTTATAATGTCATCCGATAATCATCATTGGGCAACCGTTAAGAAGTATGGATTTGCCGACGCAGTGTATAGGCGCAGTTCCATTTAGACGTCCCATGACGATATACTGTGGACCGACTGGAGAAATGTGCATTGTCGATTTCGGTAGCACTGCTCGTCCTTGAAATACGTGTGTGAGCCATGAGAATTTCAAGAATTTCCGGTGGCAGCTGAGAATCATTGACCATAATTATGCTCATCCCAACGAGGCAACGGTTCGTTTGATGCGAATGCACTCCAGCAACCGAGTAATATTTTACTCACAAGCCAACCTGCAATTCATGTAAGCGGTTTGGCAAGGCAACGCAATTAGCCATTTCTCTTTTACGCACCTAGCGCTCGCGTTTGCCGATCACTGATACATATTAGACAAAGATAACATCTCCTGACTTTCGATTCACCAACCTCCCCCCCCCCCC
>JPKZ01003221.1:84510-98570 GCA_000803305.1 Toxocara canis
CCACCATACCCCAACCCCAAGCTGGGTAAGGCGAAATTGGAAGCCGCAAGTCGATCGCGAAAAAGACAAACGACAAATTAAGAGCGTTTTCTCAAACCGTTTCCCCTTGACTTTCAAATCAGGTCTCAGTGAAATTTGCAAACTCAAGGGTGGAGGGATGCCCTGAATACCTCATAGTGCACGATAGTAACAGTAGCAAGTCTCCCAGAAGCAAAGTGATTACGATTCACAGAGTGAAAGTCGATTTACCCATAAGTAGAGAGTATTAGCCGAGTCTTTTTTGCCGAGGTCAGGAATGGGTAATTCGGCAACTTGGCAGTTTTGGACAGCAAAAACCTGAACTGGATAACGAAAACAGGTAAGTCTCATCAACGCATTCTTTCACTACACTTTGGAATGATCATCAAATGGCAGCGACAACACTTGTAAACCAACCCGTTCACTTCACAGTGAGACGTCGACTAGAAACGTCAATGGCAAAACCGAAATATGGCATTGGGCATATCGCTCCAAATCGAAACTAAAAACGATTTATTTCTTCTATATAAACAACGATCTCCTAGCATATACACCCATTCCCTTTCAAAGAATGGCCATATTGTGGCGCCTGTTATATAGCGTAACTATTATTATAAGCTCCGAGACAGAAGCGGCCGATATGATCTGTATTGCCGATAAACAAGCGATAAAGAGAAGAAAATTTGTAAACTATCAAGGCCAATGCTCGCGTCGTAGAATCGGGTAGTTTCAATTAGGGCCAATTGCGAGCGCCAATAATGCCGATCGGTAAACGTAGTGAGCATATTTTCATTAATAGCGATATAAATGTCAGCAAAATTAGCTCTATCTAAAAAAATATCATTTAATAACTATGGGAAACCTATTTTCGCGAACCGAATCACCTTTGTAAAAATAAGTCTATAATGGTGAAAATTAGTTTTTCAATTCGTGAAATTTTCTTCTCCTTTCTGAACAGCGAACCAACAATTTTTGAGAGAATTGCTGAACAAAAGCATAAATCGAGGTCTCACTGAAACAAATACAAAATGCATTCTGAAGAAAATTACAAACCTTCTAATGAAATTAACCTTTTTTTTTAGCGGAAATGCATATGCGATTTCTGTGTCAACAAAGAGTATGTGCTTAAAGGAGCAAAAAAAAATAGACGTTAATCTTTTTACTGTCGCAAAAACAAATATAGTGATAAGAATAAAATATCAATAAGTAAATTCTAAAATCAGTTAGCTGTTAGAAGTACTTTGAAGGGATTCGATGAATGAGGTGTATAACATTGACGATTTGGATACGAAATTTTTGTTTATTTTTTTTAATTTCCAGGAAGTGTCCAATAATTTACGAAAGAGATATTTTTGGTACATACTGATTTAGACAGTTCCTTAAAAACGATTTCCATAAGCTGTTATCATTTGCTTATCATTTGCTTATCATTCGCTTATCATTTGCATAAATATAGTAAATGATAACATTATAATGTCAATATGTTATCTGTTAGTTATGCATACATCATCATTATGCGATTAATTTTCGTTCGATAAGAAAAAAAGTTTGCGAAAATTTTTACTCTCTTCCGACGGACTGCAACGTACGACCCTAAGATAGGCCGATAAACAAAATCGCTCGTTTCCTTATGCCAATTTTCAACTGAGAATCCGAATAAGTAATTTTGATGCACCGTTCTGTCTCATTGTGCTGTACTCTTCATACCAAAAAAAATACTCAGTAGGGGGTTTTTTAGTGCTAGCAATCGAAATTTTGCTAACAAAAAACGCTTATCGTTTCTCATCCTCAACTGAACATTATAGGCAAAACAAATAACGCTCCCCCCCCCCCCCCCCCCCCTCCCGCAAAAGCTGCCTGATTGCCTGAATAGCGCACATTACCTTCGGAATTCATTTTGCTATGAATGCGGGACTGTGTCACGGTACAGAACAATAAAGTATAAAACGTGTAAATAGTTTTTGGCACAGTGACAACACTAGTTACTAGTAGCGATGGGCAGCTCTGTCCAACAGATTTTCGCTTCTCCAAACACGCGGATCGAAAGGATCAAAGGCATATTATCTAATAGCTGAAAAATTCAGCGAGAATCAATTCCGCCTGGTCTTAAAACACAGCTAGTCTTCCTAATTCAGACGGCAAGAAAAGTAGTGAGCTATGCAGGGAATGAGGATCAAAAAATAAAGGTAAGAAAATAAATAATTGGCGCATAATTAGCAGTTTGGAAACCGCATAGCGCGTAGATCAATCACATTGATGTTTTCAACTTCGCCAAACTGGTTCCATGTGACCGAACCGATAGAAGCGCACTGCT
Organism: Toxocara canis; assembly: GCA_000803305.1. Lineage (NCBI taxonomy): Eukaryota > Metazoa > Nematoda > Chromadorea > Rhabditida > Toxocaridae > Toxocara > Toxocara canis. Next base: position 86,843 of record JPKZ01003221.1, read on the forward strand.
ACGCGTCAACGTTACCAAATTTTGCATAATCGGAAATAAGAAAGAAACGAACGAAAACGTTAGACACAACAACAACATACTCCACACCGATACTGCTCACGACGGTACTTTACCCTCTTACCAGTGGAATATCGTAATACGAAACATTTCTGCCTTCACCCTTCACACGTTCAAGTACAAGAATTTGAAATAAATAAATTTCAAATAAAAAAGGTGGAGAAGGAATAGGAAGGGGGGCCGTTTACTCTATTCCTGTTTCTCGACAGGCTGAACCAGTGGGCAGTTGTATATTTCATAAGTGACCCCCCCTCNAAATCGCTTACTCGATTCGTTTTTCTGCTACCCGGTAGTGCAAAATATAAACTGACTGGCTTCACCCTCTCCCCCGCCCAGCCCCCACCCCCACCCCAGGGTGTTAGTGAATCAGTTTGAAATTGAGTGAATTCAAGGACCTTATTCAAGAACCTTTGAAATCAACACATCATCAAGCTATCGAGAAGTCAACAAGTATTATAGCAAATCACCGTATGAAAAGTAATCCCAGTCTATTCGGACTATTCGTTGCAGGTTGGAGTGAAAATGCTGCCGTCACATGCAGATGATAGGAGCCGTATAGACTTCCTCAATGAAATTGACTTCATGAAGAAGCTTGGTTATCATACGCATATTGTTTCACTCATCGGCTGTATTAGCGATTTCAACGATCGCAAAATCGTCTTGGAGTATTTTGCAATCGTTTTCTTAGAAGCCACAAAGATGGAATTGCTCTGGTACCGTCCAATTAAGCGTCCGCAGTGCTCAGAACAAGAATCTTTTGCGAATAGGCCTCTCTCATCTTTTCAAGTCGTTTTGAAACCTCTTTTCCATATTTTTTTCGATTAGTGTTTTAAGCGTTACTTTTTGTAAAAAGTTAATAACCCCAATCACCCTCTTCTCCAATTTTTGCTTTTAACGCACTAAGGAGCATCGATATATACCATCTATTGGCTTGGATGAGCTGCGAGATAAAAAAGAATATCGTGCGAAGGTAGCTCAATCTTCAAGAATCCTCAGCAGATATAGAGGCTGTCTTCCCCAATGCTTCATCCACTCGTTCTCTTGATCTCATTCTTGCTCCTAATCATATTGCTTCCATGTAACATCTTCTCTCTACGCTTTAATAACTGCTTTATATTCTTTTATGGCTCTTTTTTTGCTGGCTTAAATTTTTTTTTGAGTTTGGTGTCCATGCCATGACGCGTACTTTTTTTCTGAAATCTTAAGAGGGCAACATGGTCTACTTCCTCCTTCTCCAGTAGTGTTCTCATTCGTTGTTTTCACCGGAATAAAATTGAGTTAGTTTTTCTGACAAAGGAAACACAATGTAAACTAGGCAGACATTCAATGAAGAAATACCGCTTGGCTGACCCGTTGCTGATTTCAAAAAGCGATATGTCTCAGATGAAATTTGGCGATTATTTGTGTGCTGCAAACGAAACATCTCATACTCTAACATCAAAAACGTTTCAGCAGCAGTCGTTTATTCTACCCTATTATGTGCATATGCAAATTCACAATAGATATGGCACTTGGTGAGCACGACTATTGTTTTGTGACTCAGCAACCTGAAAAGTCACATTTAACAATTTATGATAAGCTGTTGAGAAAACAAATGAAATTTTGAAACAGTCGAGGACGCAAGTAACCTATTGCGTACATAATTTAGAGAAATTAGTGGGAAAATCGCATAAGCGTTGATTACGCTTATGGATGAGCATTGAAATGTTTTTCGATCACCGGTGTTTTGAATCTTCTTGAACTTTGCGACAGCTTTTCGTGTTTATGTAGCACCCCATATGACCAGTTCGGAATGATAGCATAGTCAGAGATGACTGTGTGAACATAGAAGATCAATGATTTGCACATGGTTACCCGTATTTTATGAGCATGGTCTACAGGTCATAGAAAAAATTGCAACGTAGGGTGCGTTGCATACAAGCATACGCCATAAAGTGTAGCTCGGATTGAAAAGCACCGATTTCTAGGTAACTTATGCCTGGTGCATACAAAGACTATATGTGGGAAATTTCGTCATTATCCAATGGAAATTAAGGAGCACGTGGGTGCGTAAACGGGTAAGGGTAAGATTTTGAAAGTGAAAATTTCACTTCGAGGAGAGCAAGTAGTAAGCAGTTACGTTGTTTTTGCGCCAGCACATATTCAACTAGCACAATTGGAGAATTGGAGAATTGTGAATTGTGCTAGCGGGACAGCAAAATTACGTTTAAAAAAGTCTACAAAGAAAAGTCTTCTCTTCGGCTCTGCAGTACTTGCCATACGTCTATGCGAGAGGCGAGCTACGTTGTGCAAGTGCTACATGTAGTTTTTGTTTTCGATTAGAAGGAGAGAAGAACTGCATTCTATTTTTGTCAGCATTTTTGCACTTGGAGTAAGATCTGCCGTTTAATATCTCTGTGTTTATGCAATGACGATAGTAGAAGCCGAATGCAAAACATAAATTCATGATGCAAGCCATATAATCCTATCACCATTTTATCAACGCATCCCAGCTTGTTTCGAAATTGTTTTGTGACTTGATCGCCAATTTTGTGGTTCAAAAATATGCATAATTCTACTCGATCTGAACAATCGATTAGAAACACCGTACAGAAAGTTGCTGTAGTGAGCAGCACATCATGCTGAGCAAATTTATTAGATCTATTTGCGATTTAATTTCCGAGCTATAGCCATGGGAAGTGTATAAGCTCGAGTTGCACATACTGGAAGTCCTGATACGTTTATCCAACAAGCGTAGACGTCGTCTAGGCGTACAACTGATTAAGAGCACATAGAAATTGCAAATTGTTTTATACGGCCATCTCTGCTAAAGTCTTTTACATGCATGAAATTTGCGCTCTCACCGAAACGCGCCTTCAAATTACCCGTGCTATTGCGTTGAACTCATATCAGCAAACAACACACACCTTAGACATCCCCGTTTAATGGTTGATGTGATACCGATGGACGACAGTTCGACAATAACGAGATCTCTTGCCTGTATAATCTCATCGGTTAGATCCACTGTGAAGTATATCAAATATGCGAAATGATCACCTAATGAGGAAGCGGACATAATTTTGGATTGTCCATTATCTTCTGCTATCGTTAACCATCTTTTAATCTTTGCCTAATGAAATCGCCAAAACCGAATACTTCTTACTTCCCATTTACTTAGCTGGTTTTATCTTTTTGCTCTTTTTTCCCCGCTTGGACAAGCATCAAGCAGTGTATTAAATCATATGTAATTTGCGGAGATTTCTTCGACAAGAACTAAAGAAGATTAGAAACGTTCAAAATGTGACTGTGATCGAGGATTCGACGTTGTTGTTGGTAGCAAGTGAAACGCTGTTATTGGCGATAGCAGTACACCACGCTCTGTGATTGTTCTTTCAGTTACTATTTTGGATTAAAAGATATGCATCTCTAATGCTGAACGTCATCCTCAAAACAATACTATTGAGAACACCATGAATCACTGACGAATAAATCAAGTATATAAAGCAGCCGTTGAAACACACAATACATTCATTTCTCTTTTGTCATTAGTTACTCGACTGGAACCCTGGCTCGCCAGCCCATGTCCATTTATGGCCATTAGCAATCACAGCGTAATATCTGATACAAGCCTTGGAGCTCATATCGTTCCCACCGCAGAGATAGTTTTGTTGGGCAAAAAAACCCCCCAAAACATTTTTTCGACGTAGTCAAGTGAATGAAATTAGCGCTTAATCGAGCATCACATGCGTATGCAAACCAGCTTAAGCATCGCGGTGACTTTTAAAACAAAATCTGAAGGACAAATTCATTTAGACTTATGCATCGCCATAGAACAAACGTTGGAATCCGATCGTGAATCGTTCCTCCTGTTTGCATGTGAAACACCAAAAGAACGTTTAGAATCTGACCACCAGTTGTTTCTCGTGTTCCATACTACCTGCTTTGCATTGCGTTGCATAAAGTAAACTTGTCCACTAATGGATTCGTTTTTGGGTCTTTTTCCCCAAAAGCAATGCGTAATAACCTAATTTATAGTGAACGACTTATTCACAAATCACCAAAACGAATACTGACAATATGCAATTCATCACAATGTAAGTTTTGCACACTCAAACTGTTCATAACTAATAGCGTTCTGCTTAACAAACATTTTATGCAGAATAGGGCAAAAATTGGTTTCGCAAGGTTGATCAAATTAAGAACGGCGCTGAAAACAACTTCTACTTCTTCCATGCAAATGGGCCAGTATTTTTTTTTTGGAAGCGCTCCTGCTCTCTGTTAGTATTCGAGGTCAATACTATTATACGTCTGCGTTACAGTGTTACATGTCGCGCCGCTTACTGCTTAACGCTTCAGATTTTGTGAATTTGGAATGAAAGAGGAAGCGAGCCAGGCTCGGCACTGTAGTCAAATTGAAGTATGAGGTAATTACTCCAGAACGATGCCACTATCCGCAATGTTAGCTGAGATCCATGCATTTACAGTTTCAACTCGAGGAGAAGCGGAAGACTATTTCTTGGAGGGGTGTTGTAAGAAAAACTAGATACAGAATTACGTACTCGTCTCCCACACGTCGCTATATACACTCCTCCTTACTGTAGTCCACAACGAGACCTGGTTCGCTGCTGGTTAACATGAAATAATGACAAAGTAAGTTCTTCGTTACGATCAAAAATTTTGGTACTCACAATCACATAGGATGCCACCTCTCCAGTTCGCTCACTTGTCGAAGCGTGCTAGTTATCTTCCTGCACACTTTGCAAACGTTTCCGTCCTTCATGGATCAAAAGACGGTGACGCTCGCCAGTCATATAGACGATAAGTTCGCTTCGATCTGTACTGCTCGTGCGGAGCTGAAATTTGTCAAAATGTAATTTCCCAGCTATCAAATTAGCTCTTATAAATGGTTTAAAATGTTGGAGTTCATAGTTCATCTGGGCCTGCCGCTCATGCATACCTTACCCTAAACACTGGCTGATCTGCCTCAGCAAAATATCGCTTCCAAAGCAAATTAGAGCGGTGTTGCGTCTGCGCGTGTGTCGTCTGCACGTCTGTACCTACCAAATTTCGTAATCCAAGCTTGAATGGTTTCGTTTTGAAACTGCAGTGCTGGTAAACGGTGACACAACACGCTCAAATGCATGGTGGTCCAGAGAGATAGCAGCAATGCGATTTGCTCATGCAAAGTTGCCAGATCAGAGGAGCACAGATAAATGCGTATGCAGATCATACCGGTCCGTCCAGTAGGAATCTTCTGCTAAAGTTTGAGCTGAGCGAGGTCAGAAGCATGCTGCATGTAAACATTTTTTCATTGTGTCTTTCAAGAGATATGGTCGCTTTAGCGATATAATCGCTTTCGAATGCACTGGCGTAAATAATCCGAACAACAAAATCATCATGATTTTAGTTAATTAATGAACACAACAGGATTCTTCTCGTGTTATCGATATTTTATGAAGTCCCTATATGTGATTACAGATTTATTGCGGCGTCTTTTGTCGGCACCTCACTGGCACTACCAGCTGCAACAATGGATTCGGCTAGCAGCAACTGTAGTACCGAATATGACGAGTTCGAGGAGTTGGGATGCAAAGTTGTGGTGAGTTGAGAGTAGTTTATTGAAATGAAATTACGGTATTAGATCATAGCATTCGGCAAGTTAGCCGCAATATGCGAATGTCAAGTCTATTTCGATATGGTCAAGTTCAGAGGAATGCAGTCGCGTCGACATTCAATTAAAATACCCCCCTTTTTCGAGTCGCTCATATCGGCAATACTGTATTGTCTTAGTTGCTAAAATTTTTACTTCCCAACTGATTTGATGATTTCGTAAATTACTTCGATATGATTTCGTAAAATCGGAAAAGTTTCGAAACAAAGTATTATTTTCCGATACCAAAACATAATGGCAAATCAAAAGAAGCAGTTCACCAGGCTCGCTATTCTCCTTTAGATTTCGTTAAAAAAAATGCTTTTCAGAATGGAACCAAGCTCTTCTTTGATGAAACGTTCATACGCGAACTCAACGAGGATGAACAGAAGGAAAATGAGAAATATGAGAAGGATATGAAAGCTTTTGATGAGGTATACCTTCTGTTATGCAGGTGAAATTCCATCCACAATATAAGTTTTTTAGTAGAAAGTATGTGTCTAACAATAAGATTTCACTTAGCTAGGCCTATCATTGCAGATCCAATAGTTCATGAGTAGAGGCATCCAAGAAGGCGCATAGGTTCCTCAGATTCAATCGATGCCATCTTTTCCCTCGATGACGAACAGTTGAAATTGATGGACAATGGCGAACACGTCCCCTATTTATGTGGTGGACATCATAATTAAGAAGGCTGCGGAATAGCGATTGAGCCAGTTTGTTCCGGCAAATGTACATTTGCAGAAAACATCATGACGGCATGGGTCCTGCCCATATGCATGTGTTTGTGTCTCTATGGAACGGACAGTTTAAATTCAACATCTACTGCGGTTAGAGGTCGGTTTAATGAAAGAAGGAGTAAGCATCACTTTTAGAAGCGAATTTAAGAATTGTGACTGGAAGCGCTGATTTCCTTCTTATCATAAAAAAGATGAGAAGCTTGCAAGCATTGGCTCTTTTCAACGAACGCATTTAAACGTGTCTCGAAAAACAAAGAAAAAAACAAGTTGAGCCGAGCGATTAGCACAAGAATAACGCTTTAATGTGGGTTGTTCATTTCGTTATCAATACCTTATCAGCAGGTATGTCCGTTTTTTAGGTCATAGTTGTGTGATCGATTTATCAATGTTCCTATTGTCTAGGCTCTCATGCATGTTGGGAATACAGCAAAGTTTCAGTGGGACGCTGAAAAAAGCTTCCGACGGTACTTCCTGATACGACCGGAGAGGTCACATGCATTTAAAGAAGCCGAAATTATTCGCCTTTTAGTTCTTCGATGTTTTAGGCGATCAAGAAGGCTGATCACAATGGGGAAGCAGAATTCAAACTGGATGTCATTTTCCCCGAAATGCCGAAGTTCTGCGACGGTTTAGACAAAGTTGATCTTGGTGATTGCTATGCCTTGGTATGCGTTTCGATCCGTTTTTTATTGCCTGCAAAACAGTGCGCAGTGTGCATTTGGCCATTCATGAGGAACGAAGTGACACTTTCATGGGGGACGGTAAGGCGAGTGCGAGTTACGTGCCTCCTCGTTTTTCGATAATACTTTGACGCGTGTCTTTTGACTCCCTAAGTATTCCAATTCTTCGATAGAGTTGAGCGGCTTCCCTGTTTCTTTTCATCTTTGATGCCAGTCCAAAGACATGTAATTCTTCTAAAGTGATAAACTTACGAGAGCGAGGGCTTGAAAGGGAATTCCTAAATGGGCATACCTCTCATAGCAGTTATATGCTACAAAATCCATACTTTTCTTCATTGTTTATATTGCATCTTAAAATGCTTCAGCATTATTTCGCTCGCTTCTATGCGTTCGTATTTCCAGCAAACTTTGCTGGTTCGTTCTTCAGGTGGTTTTGCTATGTATGGCTTGACCTAACACATAGATTTGTTCTAGGGCGGTAAACTCTATAAGGACAATAAAAAATTGCGTGATCTATCAGAGAAAGAAAAGAAGGAAGTAGACGACTACCTGAAAATATTGGAGAAGTACGTTGACGATGCGTACGCGAAATGGGATGTAAGTGAACATATGTGTTGTTCGTTCTCGTATAGTCCGCCACCTGCTTCCCTCCTCACCTTGTAGGATGGTACAGCATCAAAACAAGTTGGCTGCTTCCGAAGACGCGTAAGAAATTGACTTTTTTTCGGATCTGCCAAAAAAAATCGATTTCTTACGCCTTTTCGAAACAGCCAACTTGTCTTGATGCTGTACCATCCTACAAGCGTAACTGTAGTTCTACGGCTTAACTTTAACTGAAACGCAAAGCGACTCTAGAGCGCTTTCGAGCAGAGATTTGGGGATTGTTTATCATTATCTGATTTGCCGACGCATACGGAACCAGTTATGATAATATGATAGGAGGCAGCGCATAAAATATCGGCGTAATAGCATGGGCTGCGTCTCACGCTACGTCCTCTCAGCTACTGATGTTCATCTTCCCTTATTTATCACCTTTTGTTATTCTCGTTGAAAGGATGCGCCTTATTAGTGTACAAGAAATACATTAAAATACATTAGAATCCGTTTGTGACCGTAGAAGTCTGAGAGATGCTGCGTGCTACTGTGCTTCTCATAGCTTCCACTGCACAGTTTGCCCGGTTCATCTTCAAAGAAAAGAACGACACTTCTATTTAGTATAGGCTGATGTTTTATCCGACTTAGCGTATCAGGTTACACTCGATCACAAATTCATTGGAGGGATGAATCTTGTTTCTTGCAACATGTGAGCTAAGCAGTGGATGAGAAGTGACATAAAGGTGAATTCGTTGTCCAACATCTGGTGTCGGCTACGCCATTGCAACATACAAGTTCTTAAATATCCTCTGAACTGCGTTATATCCATAAAAGTTTTCGTGTCCTAATGTAACTTTTAGTGATTCAGGATTTTTTTCAGGAAAACTTTGACCTGGATAAGGTTATGGCCGGCTCACCGAAAGGCCCGAAACTGTGTAATTAGTTCGAGATCATCCGATGTGAGACGACGGATTTGCATGGTGCTGACGTCAGTAAACGCTACTATACTAGCAACATGCTGACGACTGCTTCAGCCGGGCGAATGATCCTTACTTTCGTGTGTTTCTCCGCTATCCTTTTCGAAGAGCATTTGAAAAACAGCAGCATTGACGTCACGCGTATCAGGCTACCAAACAAATTTCCGAGCAGGCAATCCGGAGTTCGCCAGGAGCAATGACGTTGCCGTAACGACTTCTGGTACCCCTACAGTTTTATGTTTATGTATTTTTAATTACTCTGTTTTTTCTATATCGGATGAAATCTTCCTATTCTGTACCTTGGTTTCACATGACTGCATTGATTGTTCGACTTGTTAAGATAATCGTCTCAATATTAGTATGCTCTCTTCCGATAAACTGTTCAATGAGTTATTTCGAGCTGTGCGTTAGATGAAAAATTGCTGATTATCAATATAACTTAAATAGAGCTTATCAGCGCTCTCTGAAAACATTCTCTCCGTCCCGAGTTCAGCGGACGGTGATCGAAAGAGGGTAGAGCGCAATCGAGTGTGTCTGTTTTATATTAGTTAGCTCCTGAAAGCTAAGATTACGCATTCTATAATTATCGCCGTGGAGAAGAGTTTTAAAAAAAAGATCCGTCTAGAAAACAGAAAGGGACTGTCGGCAACTGAAAAGCGCCTATTAAGATAACCGTTTAAAGCTCGGTTGGCCAAGTCACATAACAAAAGCAAAAATCTACTGAGAGACTGGTAGGAAATTTTAGATCACTGGAAAAATCAAGAAATACTCCGCAAGTATTTTTGCAGTTTACGAAGAAGGCTGGTTGTTATTTTAATCTGTGAAATCACAGATGCCCGTATCTCTTCTCTAACAAACATTCCCACACGTCAAATACTTCCATCGAGACCCGCTAACAGAGATGCTGAACTGGCTGATACGAACATGAAAAGCGCTCAGAACATTTCGTGTATTATTTCCAATAACAATGTAAAGAGCATTCATAGTCGTCATACATAAAACACTTAGAATAAACAATAACGAAAAAAAAATGGAAAACCGACGAAAAAAACAACAACTCCTAGTTTGGAAGTTTCCCAGCCGCATAACAAAGCCTTTCCTTCATAAGGATACATAAATTATGCCTTGAAAAAGGCGGCAGTTCGCCTAACCATAACCACTTTGATTTGTTTGCTTCATTTTCAGCTCCCAAATTCATCCTATGCAATAAATTTTCTCATATCATTAAAACACTTCAGCAGCATAATATAACGTTCACAGAACGAAGTACGCACTTCCGTAGACTTAGTGAAACAATTTTAGAGTACTTCACTCAACTTACTCAATGGTACCTATCTCATTTCAGAATGTTACTGCATAGCTTACCCAAACCGACCACTTATTACAAAACATAACGCTCATATTCCTAGGTAAAACAGTATTTCGCTGGAACGCCATATAGTGGTTTCGAAGCCTACGCCATATAGTTCTGAAACGCCATGTTTTCGGAGAAGTTTCGAAAGAGAAAGTCTACGATATGGAAAAGAAGAGATATATTTGAGGCTTCTTTATGACCTACAGTGATCCCTTAACGACATGGTACCTATACTCCTAGCAACCAATTCCTGCAACGAGTCACCTCATCAATGACCAAGGTTTTGCAAAACATGCTTCAGCCATTTCTCCCCCTTTCGGTATGCACTCTTTGTGGATTTTATATTTCCCCTCATTCCATATACATGAAAGGCGATCCGTTCACGTTCAACGTTTGAGCAAAAAAAAATTAGCTACCGCTCAAACCGTTTCTTGTATGTTATATCACCGCAAAAATCGAATGAAGACTGCGCTTAAAGGTTTGTATAGAGATATATTTAAATGAAAAACTAAACAAAAAAAAATACACGCTGAAAATAGCACAGTTCTTCACACAGAAGAGATTCCATCGATCAACCAACAGACGACAATTTATTTGCCGACTTTGATAATCTGAGCTCGACAATAAGAGCGTTAGTGCCCTTCAAAGAACAGCCACCCTAGCCAAGATTACTTTTCACAAAAATACCATCTACAGTGAACGCTTTCTCCATTCTCATATCCTTATATTCTCCATTTCCTTTTACTTCATTTGTACCTGCACAATCTTTTCGATAGATGGAAGAGCATAATTAAAAAGCAGCTTTAGTCTCATTTATCATTAACACCCAAATGTGCCTAATTGCATTATTTATAAATTCCGCCTTCTCGCTAGGACATCTTCACTCTCACCTCCCCTCTCTCTCTCTAAATATTAGCTCCAGCGCATAACAATACTTCAATAAGTTAATCCCCCTGCCCTCAGTCCCCAGAATAAAACGATAAAAAGATGAAAGATCACTGGAAAGAAGCGGTGTCGAGCATCGAAGCCAAATTCTGAACGATATTGTCGGCTAGCATTTGGTTAACAGTCTCACCAAGATGGCGCTTTGGATCCTGCTTGCCAACGTTCTTGATTGCCAGTTGCTCGTCCGTCATCTTTTCTTGCTCCTCCAAATCCTGTAACAAGCCACTCACCAAGCCAAACCAACACCCCAACACACGTTCATTATACACAGAACCAAATAAAATTTCCGGCGCCCGTTATGCACGAGAAGTCTCCACTCGCCAGTATCGGCCGCCAAGACTGCAACTGCTGACCCCTCCTCCTCATTGCCTACGCGATGATGCAGCGGCTGAGCTAGCAAAAGTGACCATTAGCAACGAAATAAGAAAATGGGCCATTCAACGGGAATGTGGAGGGCCCTTGTTTCCTCAGGAAGAGGGGCAAACTGGGGAAACGGTGAAAAGATGGGCCTCCTTATTTTTTTTTTCTCTTCTCACACGAAATGCCCGTTTCTGTGCGATAATAATTCCCCTAAAGTGCAAGAAGAAGAATCGACATGCAGCGTTCTCATAATATCTTGATCATACAAAGGAAACTTCATGCTTTGCCATCACCGAGAAGTAATAAAAAGGACTAGCATATTTCTGCCGCTGAGAACGTGAATTAACACGGTCCTCATCTCTCTCTCTCTTGCTCCCCCCCCCCCCCCCCCC
>JPKZ01003221.1:105692-135115 GCA_000803305.1 Toxocara canis
TACATATATATATATACATATGTATATACATATATATATACATATATATATACATGTATACGTACATTTACATGTACGTGTATGTACATTTACATATACATGTACATATATATGCGTACACATATGTATACACATATATGCATATATATGTGTACATATATACGTCATACGTATATATATGTACGTATACATTTATGTGTATATATATACATATATATAAGACTATATATATATGTATACATGTACCTGTACACATATATACATACGCATATATATATGTACCTATGTATATGTTTTTCTTTAACGAAACAAGATTCTGCATACCAAAAAATGCAAACTATGAAAGGGAATTACAGCTATTATCGTTCTGATAACGATTTTTTACTGACGCATGTTACACCATTTAAAGAAGTCGTCGAATGAATTTTTCAGAAAAAACTCAAAAAAAAGAAAAAAACGATGCCATGGGAACGGATATCTGGAAAAGGTAACGCACCTAATTATACAAAATATCTGCAATGATAACCAATAAAACAAGACCGCCTTCCGAACTCAAATGCCGCCGTATAATACAACCCGGAAAGCCGAAGAATGTAGGGGAATTCTGAATGCTTTCCATTTAGATCACCTTTCATTAAATCTTAATTAAGTTTACTTTTAACACTGATGGTCGCATTCAAGGGCTTAGTGTGATTGTTGTGCTGAGCAACTAACTGATATGTAATATAAAAGCTGGCATGAAAACACTGCGGTTAACTAGCTGAGAGGCTCGTTTTTACGTCTGCAAACCCAAACGAGCAGTCCTATTCCAATCTGTTATTCAAAACAGCACAGGACTGCTCTGTCAAGCGTCTAATGCATCTAGAACATATGAATGACGGTTAATAAAGTGTTCTTATTTGGCATCAGTATGCGCCTCAGATTATGCTATGGAATTCAGATTAAGAAGCGCCGAGCGCTGTCCGCGCCTCAAACGGAATTAAAAGAGCTCTTCTACTACCGAAAACAATACATGAACTTATCGCCTTCCAATTCCGGAAATACGAGCGACTAGGAGAGTGGAGGAACGGCAATACCTACGGCCGCCAACGGATGTGGAGTATTTTTAGCCGATTAAATTCCACCTTCACTTCGAAAACGATACCTTATCGCGATATTCAAATGGGGCATTTATTTAAAAAACGATCGATAAAAGATGCAAAAAATGTATTTAAATACCGTCCCAGACTGTGGCATTGCGAAAACATCGATTACATTCACTGTATACTCGTCGACAAATTCACCCAACATGAGACCCATCACCTGAAAAATACTCTATTTTGAAAAGACAGCTTCATTTAGAAGCCCTCCAAGGTAGAGAAAATGAGTTTATGCGAGCCGGTATTCGATTTTCGGTCAAGAAGTCTAAAGCAGTCCTATTTTAGAAGACAAGCATATCAAAGGGAAAGGAGATGAAAACCTAACAGACAACAGCACCTACGTAACAAAAAAAAAATTAAAAATGAGCCTCTATGCTAACTGCAGTCTTTTATTTCAAGAGTTTTCTATGAACGCGACATTCGTCGGGAACGTCTGATTTGTTCAGCTCCGCGAATGATCAATCACAAACAATCAAGAGCGGTTTTCCAATCGCTAAAACGCAAAAATAAGACTGACTGTTGAGTTCCTTTTTTTTTCAAAAGTTTTTTGGAAAAAAAAACTTCAAAATTTTTCCAAGTTCTTTTCCTGACCGTTGGGTTCCTTCGCTCGCACACTGAGACCAACACTGCCATTTGCCAGGCCTAGATTACGAGTTCCCATGTTATGCCGCTTTGCGGTATACAGCTGCACCGAGCTTGCGACTTAATCGAACGCATAGAGACTGTTACACTTCAATTACAGTAGCATAAATTTCAATACCTGCTGCAAATGATAGACAAAGATGCAAACGGAAACAAAATTTTCATCCCTCCTCAAACGAAGGAAGAACCGTCTGTTGCAGGTGGCCTGTACCTTAGGATTCATTCCTTCACACCCCGTCGCCTCCCTAAATCTGCGTCGGATTCGAACTGAGACAAAGTAAGAAAAAAAAAGCAAAGGCACTTTTCATGATCAAAAAAAAATGAAAAAAAAGGCGCAAACGTGCCACAAACGAAAAATACCTCCATAGGAACGCCGGCTCGGCCATGCTTTAACATTTTAAGCAAAGCCAGTGAGGATATGTAGACTGTTTCCGACGTATCCACCTGGTTCGAATCGCTTGGTGCACCGCCACCGAACTAAACTACCGTATTATGAGTACAGAGAGCCCAATGAACGAAAAGACAATGGGGAATTTGTGTGAGAGACTGGAACAATATAAACTTTGGCGGCTCTTTCAACTCGACTAGCCGGGTTTCATCAACCTCCCTTGAACAAAGGGAATCCATATTTCGAGCACTCTGAAGGCACATCAAAGTGCCCACACAGCAAGCTCTTTAAGTTGCCCCATTAGGCCTATTCACCACGAGAACTAAAAATGATTAAGTGTGCACAGATAGGTACTACTACTGCAAAGTGAACAATGGTCGGATAAGTCGCCCAATAAGTGCAGCTCAAAGAACACAATGCATTGAAACGACTGTGTGCGCCACCATCACTTGGATTCCTCAACTGCTTTCAGACATCCCAGTAGACAGAAATTAATCGTACTGAACCGAAATATGATTTTCAGTAAACTGTTCGCTTATGTTCACAACATACCTGAGATGCGTTGAGACCGCTAAGTCCCCCAAGCCGTAAGAATCTTTCCATATCGATGACCCTGTAAAACCAAGCAATCAAAAAAAAAATTAAAAATGAGCCTCTATGCTAACTGCAGTCTTTTATTTCAAGAGTTTTCTATGAACGCGACATTCGTCGGGAACGTCTGATTTGTTCAGCTCCGCGAATGATCAATCACAAACAATCAAGAGCGGTTTTCCAATCGCTAAAACGCAAAAATAAGACTGACTGTTGAGTTCCTTTTTTTTTCAAAAGTTTTTTGGAAAAAAAAACTTCAAAATTTTTCCAAGTTCTTTTCCTGACCGTTGGGTTCCTTCGCTCGCACACTGAGACCAACACTGCCATTTGCCAGGCCTAGATTACGAGTTCCCATGTTATGCCGCTTTGCGGTATACAGCTGCACCGAGCTTGCGACTTAATCGAACGCATAGAGACTGTTACACTTCAATTACAGTAGCATAAATTTCAATACCTGCTGCAAATGATAGACAAAGATGCAAACGGAAACAAAATTTTCATCCCTCCTCAAACGAAGGAAGAACCGTCTGTTGCAGGTGGCCTGTACCTTAGGATTCATTCCTTCACACCCCGTCGCCTCCCTAAATCTGCGTCGGATTCGAACTGAGACAAAGTAAGAAAAAAAAAGCAAAGGCACTTTTCATGATCAAAAAAAAATGAAAAAAAAGGCGCAAACGTGCCACAAACGAAAAATACCTCCATAGGAACGCCGGCTCGGCCATGCTTTAACATTTTAAGCAAAGCCAGTGAGGATATGTAGACTGTTTCCGACGTATCCACCTGGTTCGAATCGCTTGGTGCACCGCCACCGAACTAAACTACCGTATTATGAGTACAGAGAGCCCAATGAACGAAAAGACAATGGGGAATTTGTGTGAGAGACTGGAACAATATAAACTTTGGCGGCTCTTTCAACTCGACTAGCCGGGTTTCATCAACCTCCCTTGAACAAAGGGAATCCATATTTCGAGCACTCTGAAGGCACATCAAAGTGCCCACACAGCAAGCTCTTTAAGTTGCCCCATTAGGCCTATTCACCACGAGAACTAAAAATGATTAAGTGTGCACAGATAGGTACTACTACTGCAAAGTGAACAATGGTCGGATAAGTCGCCCAATAAGTGCAGCTCAAAGAACACAATGCATTGAAACGACTGTGTGCGCCACCATCACTTGGATTCCTCAACTGCTTTCAGACATCCCAGTAGACAGAAATTAATCGTACTGAACCGAAATATGATTTTCAGTAAACTGTTCGCTTATGTTCACAACATACCTGAGATGCGTTGAGACCGCTAAGTCCCCCAAGCCGTAAGAATCTTTCCATATCGATGACCCTGTAAAACCAAGCAATCTTCTTATCGCAATTTCATCAACACTCATCGCATGCTGAAACGTTTCGGACCGACTAAATGCGGGAGTCGCTTTAGTGATCATGGCTGAGTGAAATCTTGTTATGAATGCGAAAAATGCAGGAAACAAGTTTAACAACTAATGCGTAACAAATAAATGAAGAAAAATTGCATGATCAAATACTTGTCCGTACAACAACTACGAATTCATGCTTGCTCCCCGAGTGCCGATGAGACGTTCTACGCTCGGGACTCACAACAATTCAGCGAGCTAAGAGGTTAGGCGTAAGGGATGGAAAGTTTTCAGCTAGACGCATCTCATCCGATTCTATGCTAAAACCAATTCCTAAACTTAAAAGCCTGAAACCTACATGCGAAATTTTGAAACTTACTGAAGAAGACCATTTTGATGACAAAGCAAAAATTGGATACTAGCCAACTTTCGAAATAGCCTGAGGGCACCTCGAGACTACAACGAACATTGCAGTGATAAGTTAAGGTTGATAATTCCTGCATGCGTGAGGGGAGATTTGCGTTAGCAATCTTCTTATCGCAATTTCATCAACACTCATCGCATGCTGAAACGTTTCGGACCGACTAAATGCGGGAGTCGCTTTAGTGATCATGGCTGAGTGAAATCTTGTTATGAATGCGAAAAATGCAGGAAACAAGTTTAACAACTAATGCGTAACAAATAAATGAAGAAAAATTGCATGATCAAATACTTGTCCGTACAACAACTACGAATTCATGCTTGCTCCCCGAGTGCCGATGAGACGTTCTACGCTCGGGACTCACAACAATTCAGCGAGCTAAGAGGTTAGGCGTAAGGGATGGAAAGTTTTCAGCTAGACGCATCTCATCCGATTCTATGCTAAAACCAATTCCTAAACTTAAAAGCCTGAAACCTACATGCGAAATTTTGAAACTTACTGAAGAAGACCATTTTGATGACAAAGCAAAAATTGGATACTAGCCAACTTTCGAAATAGCCTGAGGGCACCTCGAGACTACAACGAACATTGCAGTGATAAGTTAAGGTTGATAATTCCTGCATGCGTGAGGGGAGATTTGCGTTAATGGAAATTATAAGGGTTTATTTGATAGAAATAAACAGGAAGAGTTTGTGAAAAAGAACCGAAGTGAATAGGGACGTGTGAAAAAAAGAACCGAAGTGAATAGGGACGTGTGAAAAAAAGAACCGAAGTGAATAGGGACGTGTGAAAAAAAGAACCGAAGCGAAGTTTAAAAAAAAGCGACAAAAAAGTAAACAAAAGGCATATACTCAGACGGTAGGAGAGGCTGTAAGACACTTTGCGATTCGGCGATAAGATGAGTAAGTGTTGTTGAAGCATTGACAATCTTGGCAAGAGATGAATTCCAACAATTAATTAAACGCTTTACAAAACAAACGAGTCTGACATCTTTCATATGTTGTTTTCTTAATTGAAGGTTATGTCGATGTCTTCGTTTAGAAAAAATAAAAAATTGAAATGGTATGGTGTGAGTGATTCCGAACATGCCCATAAAGAGCGTGCACAGGTCTATTTGAGCTCTTGTCAATTTATTAGTTTCGAATTGCAAAGATGATTACTATTTCTAGTTAAACAGTAAATATGTTAGCTCTGATTCGAGTTATACATAATGGTTGACCTTCACAACATCATGTTTGGAACTCGGTCTCGTGCGGCGGTAATCACTTTTCCATTGCATGTTAGAATACTTTTAATAGTGACTCATAACTTAAAAAGTATATCTACGAGTTTCAGCGAATATTACAGGCAAGCTGATGCTCTACTGAACTTTTTATGGGCCCTTCTCTCATCAATATCAACTTTTCGCCTCATTGTTTACTTGCCACCTACTCGACGAAACAGTATCCTTCGATAACTGATGATATAATACAAAGAGACGTTTGATCCTAGCAAAGTTTTTCACCCATATCCTAAGCATCTCTCCACATATATAGCCCCATTCCTCCTATCATCATGCTTAATCAGGGCTTCCGGAAAAAATTTCACTAATAAATAGAATTTTTTCTGAGTAGTTTGTAGGCAGTTCAGATTGCAAAATTCTTTTTCGCTACAAGAACAAAATTCCTAGCTAAAACAAATTGTAGTAATAGCAATAAAGTAGTGGTTGATAGCATTTACGTCCGAATAAGAACGAAACGGTGCACTAATCTGAAAACAATAAAAAATTCGATAGAACATATTCTTTAGTTCCCTCCCCCTCTCCCCACCCTCCTCCCCCACCCAGCCATCTCATCAGGTGCTCTCTTTTTTATTTGACAATTGGCATGTTGCTTGAGTACAATGATGAAAACTACTGCAATTCTCGTTGAAATCCTTAATTCTAAGATCCTCAGTGAATCGCCTTTGGAATATGCCTTGTTGAAAAAAAATCGCACAATTCTCAACAAAAATGATCTTCGTTTTGAGCACGTCATTGAATTCTCATCGTTTGCATGAATGCATGATTGAAACATGTTTGCATAAATCATGCGAAAAAAATGCATGATAGATTTGCATATTTTGTGCGTGATCGCCACAAAAACATATAGCGCATTCATTAATTAGACCGAGATGGCGCATTTTTGTAATCCCACACTTTCTCGGTACTCAGTTAACCGAGTTTCTAAACAAAGATAGTTGTAGATGCAATTGATGCGGCCGGTAAATTTTTTTCTTTTTTTGCTTCCATATTATGAAAATTTTTACTAACGTTATGTCGTCACTAAAAAAAAGAGAAGATATGCCAGAAATGGTTGACTATCGGCTTGGCAGAATATGCGCTTTCGGTTTAAGCTTAGGCTTGTTGGAAAAAAAAAACGAAAACAAATATAATCAAAATCGCGTTTGTTTCATTTTTTAACCAAACCAAAAAATCGCAATGAAGTATTGCAGCGTGAAAACGACCGCCGACTCAAGCGTATAATATGGTCAGAGATGATCACTCGATAATAGCAACAATGTTATTTTGGTTTATTTGTTTGCATACTTGATGGCATATTGTCAGCTCTCTAAACATCTAAACTCGCTGAGGTGCAAATACTTTATCGATTCGAACAAAAAAAATCTTTTGAACTCGATATACCACTGACCAGTTTCTAGACATCGAGTCACTACGCGAAACTAAACTGTGAAATATGAGATAAGTGGACTTTTGTTAGCTTAGGTGACTCTGCTGGCGTATAAAAGTGATGACGATACTCTCGATTGCACGCACCATCCATCATCATTCAACAATTCATTTTTGGTTCGTCTCCAACAATTTAACGGCCATCCCATTGAGCATTTCGGTTATTAGCTCGTCGTTACGTTACTTCGTTCATCTATAGCCCCAAAGATCGTTACGATTGTAACGTGATCAATAGTTAAACTTTTTCATATTACTTCTAAACTATTCGACTGGTCGTGGAAGTGCCATCAGCACTCTCGCAAACGTTCGCAACGATGAATTCAGCGAGTTTAACTCTCCTGATAGCTCTAATGTCAAATGTATTTGCTGGACCATTATTTGAAAAGAATTCGACGTTAAGCGCAACCAATGAAGAAACAATGAAAGGAAGAGAAGTTGAAAAGGCACGAGCCAAGCGACAAATCGGGATAGGATGCACGTAAGATATTTTTTAAAGTGAATCATAACCGAATATTATTTCTGTTACCAACTTTGCAAACAAGCGATATAAGCGATGATTGTCGTTGTTTGCTCGCTTGTCTGTCTGTCTGTCTGTATGTCTGTGTCTCCGTCTACCTGCATATCGATGCACCTACTTCCGCGTATTCATTGATGGTTCATCCTATCACAGTTGTGAATAGGGACGTGTGAAAAAAAGAACCGAAGTGAATAGGGACGTGTGAAAAAAAGAACCGAAGCGAAGTTTAAAAAAAAGCGACAAAAAAGTAAACAAAAGGCATATACTCAGACGGTAGGAGAGGCTGTAAGACACTTTGCGATTCGGCGATAAGATGAGTAAGTGTTGTTGAAGCATTGACAATCTTGGCAAGAGATGAATTCCAACAATTAATTAAACGCTTTACAAACGAGTCTTGGGTGACATCTTTCATATGTTGTTTTCTTAATTGAAGGTTATGTCGATGTCTTCGTTTAGAAAAAATAAAAAATTGAAATGGTCTCATGTGAGTGATTCCGAACATGCCCATAAAGAGCGTGCACAGGTCTATTTGAGCTCTTGTCAATTTATTAGTTTCGAATTGCAAAGATGATTACTATTTCTAGTTAAACAGTAAATATGTTAGCTCTGATTCGAGTTATACATAATGGTTGACCTTCACAACATCATGTTTGGAACTCGGTCTCGTGCGGCGGTAATCACTTTTCCATTGCATGTTAGAATACTTTTAATAGTGACTCATAACTTAAAAAGTATATCTACGAGTTTCAGCGAATATTACAGGCAAGCTGATGCTCTACTGAACTTTTTATGGGCCCTTCTCTCATCAATATCAACTTTTCGCCTCATTGTTTACTTGCCACCTACTCGACGAAACAGTATCCTTCGATAACTGATGATATAATACAAAGAGACGTTTGATCCTAGCAAAGTTTTTCACCCATATCCTAAGCATCTCTCCACATATATAGCCCCATTCCTCCTATCATCATGCTTAATCAGGGCTTCCGGAAAAAATTTCACTAATAAATAGAATTTTTTCTGAGTAGTTTGTAGGCAGTTCAGATTGCAAAATTCTTTTTCGCTACAAGAACAAAATTCCTAGCTAAAACAAATTGTAGTAATAGCAATAAAGTAGTGGTTGATAGCATTTACGTCCGAATAAGAACGAAACGGTGCACTAATCTGAAAACAATAAAAAATTCGATAGAACATATTCTTTAGTTCCCTCCCCCTCTCCCCACCCTCCTCCCCCACCCAGCCATCTCATCAGGTGCTCTCTTTTTTATTTGACAATTGGCATGTTGCTTGAGTACAATGATGAAAACTACTGCAATTCTCGTTGAAATCCTTAATTCTAAGATCCTCAGTGAATCGCCTTTGGAATATGCCTTGTTGAAAAAAAATCGCACAATTCTCAACAAAAATGATCTTCGTTTTGAGCACGTCATTGAATTCTCATCGTTTGCATGAATGCATGATTGAAACATGTTTGCATAAATCATGCGAAAAAAATGCATGATAGATTTGCATATTTTGTGCGTGATCGCCACAAAAACATATAGCGCATTCATTAATTAGACCGAGATGGCGCATTTTTGTAATCCCACACTTTCTCGGTACTCAGTTAACCGAGTTTCTAAACAAAGATAGTTGTAGATGCAATTGATGCGGCCGGTAAATTTTTTTCTTTTTTTGCTTCCATATTATGAAAATTTTTACTAACGTTATGTCGTCACTAAAAAAAAGAGAAGATATGCCAGAAATGGTTGACTATCGGCTTGGCAGAATATGCGCTTTCGGTTTAAGCTTAGGCTTGTTGGAAAAAAAAAACGAAAACAAATATAATCAAAATCGCGTTTGTTTCATTTTTTAACCAAACCAAAAAATCGCAATGAAGTATTGCAGCGTGAAAACGACCGCCGACTCAAGCGTATAATATGGTCAGAGATGATCACTCGATAATAGCAACAATGTTATTTTGGTTTATTTGTTTGCATACTTGATGGCATATTGTCAGCTCTCTAAACATCTAAACTCGCTGAGGTGCAAATACTTTATCGATTCGAACAAAAAAAATCTTTTGAACTCGATATACCACTGACCAGTTTCTAGACATCGAGTCACTACGCGAAACTAAACTGTGAAATATGAGATAAGTGGACTTTTGTTAGCTTAGGTGACTCTGCTGGCGTATAAAAGTGATGACGATACTCTCGATTGCACGCACCATCCATCATCATTCAACAATTCATTTTTGGTTCGTCTCCAACAATTTAACGGCCATCCCATTGAGCATTTCGGTTATTAGCTCGTCGTTACGTTACTTCGTTCATCTATAGCCCCAAAGATCGTTACGATTGTAACGTGATCAATAGTTAAACTTTTTCATATTACTTCTAAACTATTCGACTGGTCGTGGAAGTGCCATCAGCACTCTCGCAAACGTTCGCAACGATGAATTCAGCGAGTTTAACTCTCCTGATAGCTCTAATGTCAAATGTATTTGCTGGACCATTATTTGAAAAGAATTCGACGTTAAGCGCAACCAATGAAGAAACAATGAAAGGAAGAGAAGTTGAAAAGGCACGAGCCAAGCGACAAATCGGGATAGGATGCACGTAAGATATTTTTTAAAGTGAATCATAACCGAATATTATTTCTGTTACCAACTTTGCAAACAAGCGATATAAGCGATGATTGTCGTTGTTTGCTCGCTTGTCTGTCTGTCTGTCTGTATGTCTGTGTCTCCGTCTACCTGCATATCGATGCACCTACTTCCGCGTATTCATTGATGGTTCATCCTATCACAGTTGCTATCACAACGATTTGATCAACCGGTAAGTTTAGGAATGTGTAAAATACACAATGCCATCGTTTGTAAAAGCAGTCAAATATAAAATCATTCAAATTTTCACGTTCTCCAAGGAACAGTTGCATCATAAGGTAACTGTTTATGTCTTCATTGACTGCTCTGAGTGAACATAAACTAAGTGCTTTGTAAATTAGAAACAAATGCGTTCCAGGTGTTGCTGCTGTTGCCCACGCATTGCTGGTATGCCAATTCCACCGATCGTTGGACTACCTACACCCGTGATTCCACTAATCAGTCAAGTGAGAGCCATATGCGCAATACGACCGCTAATGTGCGTCCCACCACCACCAGTTTGCTGTCGGCAAATGACTTACTGTGCGCCGATGATGGGTGGTCTAACTGGTATCGGCGGTATCGGCGGATTCGGTGTAGTGCCAGGTTTCGGTGCATTTGGCGGAATGGAATGCAGCGGTATAAATTTTGGATGTGTAAGGCAGTTTTATAATTTCCAATTCGGTGGTTTCGGTATGTGTTGATATTGGTGCTTGGGTGGTTTTGGCGATAAACGACGACCTCTTGAGCGGTTTTGAGCCCAACTCTTCATTAACGAAAGTAAGTTGGATCGTTCTTTTTGCATCGTTGGTGCATAATTGGTCTAGTGAGGGCTAGTGAGAAAAAAAACTATATTCTCAAAATCTATTGTCAAAATAGTAAATAATAGGTAATGAGGATTTCCTCTCATTTCGTATTGATTGGGGCTGTATAAACTGTAAATTGAAATAACTATTGGTTTTATATGGTGTAGCGTTGTTTTAAAATTTCCCACTAAGTACCCTATGGGTAATTCATCGTTCAAATTATTGCGTAAGACGTCGATGGGAATGTTGGAGGATATGTAAGCGGCATTTATTTGAATAAAACTTTAAATGAATAAAACTTTAAAAAAATGTTTTTTCACATTTTCATTTTCGCTCATGCAATAGAAAACATAAAAATAACATCTGGTGAAAGCGCTATCTATTTAGCGCAGTTACGCGTTAAAATTTTGAGAATCTATACGGTTCCGCTGGTGAAAATGAGTTTGAAGTTCGCTTCATAAAACAAACAATTTGATATCCATTATTATAACAAGTGTTTTCTGTTAGTGATTTTTTAAAAAATAAATGTAAACCGTTTCAATGTCTCATAGAACGGATTTCTTCTCCGTGATGTAATTTCACTATAGGCAATTATTTCTACTATCAACTCAAAAATTTTGCCTTTTTGGTGAATTTAATTTCATCCAAACTTGCCTGTTTTCCGTTTTGTGAAAGTGAACCCTCAATGTGATCAGAAATCGGCATTGAGTAGTTTCGGTACCATTGCGCAACTTCACGGGGATTACTTCGGCTTCCGCTTTTCCGCTACCTAGCATTCTCTTTCATAACTCCTTGGCGAACAGATAACAGGTAGTAAATATGGAGGACGATGTCATCTACTAGAAAGTGACGTAGACTTTCGGAAGACCTCACCGGCAAGCCAGATGGCTTATAGCGTATACGAACCTAGTAATAATAACGCGTATTTCAGAGGTCGGGGCTTGTAGAAGTGAGGAAGTGGGCAGGAAAGGGGAGGAGCTGAAGATGTCAGCACCTAAAGGAAGGCTATATATTTGGAGATATATGGAGCAGGGTGACTCTTTGAGGTTTGACGGTTTATGGCCTTATTAAAACTTGAAATTTAATTTGGATAGGCGGTGAAAAAAACGATGATAATAACGAAATCAACGATGTACATCTCCCGTCCATTTGCTACCAGCTGTATCCAAAATGCGATTTCACCGACTTCCTCAAAACCGTTCGTCTCCGAATCAGCAAAAACGAATGAACCGTTTGCAGGACGTCAAAGCAAACGCCAACGACCCAGTAAACATGCGGGTGGTGCTGTGCTCATGCACACTTCCACCTACCCGATGGTGCTCTCGGCATTTAGGCCGTATCGTCTTATCGTTCATAAAACTGTGCATCGCCATTCACCCCTGATGGAGTGTTTATTGCTTTAATTTATGAATGGGAATGTAATGGTTTTCAATAAACGGCCCCTCTTTGATCGTATCGCTTCATATTTCATTTGAAATTTCATTTTTCACGCCAATTTGTCGTTGTTTGTCTTAAGTAAGGGTGTTGCGCAAGAACCGATTTTCCGAACGAGGCTGAGGAATGAACCAGAGATTGACCAACACTGAACTCCTTAGAGAGGAGCGATTCGGCCTAGTGGGAGTGGATGATATGATGAATAGGAGAACCGCGACGGAAAAATCAAAAAGTTATTGTTTTCCTAGACGGACGGCATCCTCAAAGATAGTAGGTAAATCAAGGAAAACCCTGAGATGAGTGGCTAATTGGTAGACTTCTTCGTTCATCTCCTCATTTTTGCATTTAGTACGTTTTATAGAAAACGACTTTCAATTTTCTAAACGCTACTAATTTTTTTCTTGAGATATTTTGAGTAGTTAGTGCTGAGCAGCTGACAGGATTACTTGCCAATAGGGATATTTATTTTGCGGAAAATGTAAAATAGTAAGGAGTTGACGAAACAAGCTAAGGAAGTTCTGAACTGCAGTTTTTCTCGACATTTTTACCGTATAGAAGCAAAAAAGACTCGCAATTGAAGCGAATTCAATGGTGTCACTACTTTTTGAAGCGATTATTCCCCGGTGAAATCGACCATGATGTAATGCAACCTCGAATTTAGTTGTATAACTTATTCCGAATCGTTGTACGTTTTTTACCATCTATATTCATCCTATCACCAACAGCTCAAATTCACCTAAACATTTTAACAATAAATTCTGAGAGAAATTTACGATTTCAATTTTTTCGCAAGCTTTTTTTGCCAATTTTTCCCCAGCTTTTTCCCAGTTTCCCGCTTACAAATTTCTCAAGCTGGCTAATAGCAATCATGCGTTGGCGGCATCCTTTTATCAACATCTGAACAATTCACATTCAAGCAATCATTCGGTTGCAAATGAATTAGCGGAAGGATCTTTAACATAAGGCAACACACATTTGAAAGTGACCTCCTGAGACACAACGAATAAGCCGGTCTCCTATGTACAGACAATAGCATAACAAAATCAAACATAGCAAGCGCATTACGTACCAATCATAACAGAAAATTTTAATACAAATGAATTGACGAATAAAAATTGCATTTAAGGTAATGCTGAAGAACCTCACATACAACGGCGTTCCCCATATGCACGGGGGATACGTTACGAGATATATCACAGACAGTAGCGAACACTCTTCATAAATATGACATAACAAACTTTTTATGGACGGTATATGTGTAAGGTACAGGTTAAGAGATAAAAAGCGAATTGTAAGGCCTTGATAACGTTACATAGAGTGGCAGTAAAGTACTGTGCATTGTGAATTAGTATACCTTATGAGATACCATTTTGTACATTAAAACAATTTACTCCATTTTATTGACCGCGACTTCAGTCATCTGAGGTTAAAGTAAAACGACCATTATCGAATCGGCTAACACGAGGGTATTATCTCGTCTTTTCATCTCAAAATCAACAACAGCTAAAACAAAAGAGTGAACTGCCAAAATTCAATGATAACCTAAATCTAGTCCTGTATCGTATAACCCAAATAAAGTCTCAGTAGCTAAAAAAAATATCCAATACTTAATTTGAGGATTTGTTTCAAGCGTACACTAAAGGGGCATTTTTTACAGCCTTTATGAGCTTGCCGCCCTTAGTATCAGGGTCGCATTTTTGAAGCCGGAGAGCTATTTAAAGAAGAAAGCACTACTTAAAAACATTCTCAGCAAAGAATGGAGAACACACGAGGCCGACGCCATTTCAAATAAGCTGGAGTTGAAGGACTATACAGTGAACGATAAACCAAGTCTGTTGTGCGATTCGTAACGAAACACTCGAGATCATTAGAACGCAAAAGCATGCTCACTAACAAATGCGTTACCTTAGCAAACATATCTATAGTTCCATACCAGGAAATTTTTTGCGATAATTGCCAACATTGTCCAAAAATAATAAAGGATCCACACGAATCTGACTCGAAACCAGCGAAACTCCTGAAGGCCAGACCATCGAAGAAAGCTATAAAAAAAAGTACTGAACATGATTTCAGCTTGAAGTTATTGTTCGATGAAAACGTACAACATAACAAGTGAAAGATATAAAATGTGGACTAGAACTTTCCGCTGCAAATGATATACGTTCGTCTAACAAGGTGCTCTTTAAATAGTTTTCATGGAATTAAGTGGAAGTGAGATTCACCAATAGCATCATTTAAAGTGATTTCTTTGAAAAGTGTTATATGCACACCTCTTTACCCTCCCTCCGAAGAATATAACAAGCCTAATAAGGAACGACGTGATGCCGAAGAGGATGAGCGCTATTAAATACGGACAAAAATTCGGAATTAACTGTATCAGCTAAACGGTATTGCGTTCTAACGCAATTTATTTTAAGCGTAATGATGAGGTGTGACTATCTGGCGCTTGCGCATTTCAGCTCGCTCTTAACTCTTAATGGCAACAGTCAACTCCATTCAACGAGAAATTACTTCTTCGTAGTAAAACACTTTTCCAACAGATAACTCAGGTGAGATTTGCCGATGTTTTATTGGTTACCATTTGGGAGAGTAATAAAACAAATTCTCCTATCGCCTACCACAATTTCGGAAGTGATACCGTTCTAGGAAGATATCGTTGGTGGTAAAAACTAGTCTGTAAAAATTATTCAAAGTTCTATGCCCATATTAATAAAAATTGGAAAGAAAAGTGAAGATGAATTCAAAATGGAAAGCTTAACAAATTCTGCACTCAAACATTTTCACTGTTCCTTCAGTGGCACTGTATCAAATTTTTTACTCATTCAAATGCCATGGCGCTGTTTGAAATGCCTTCACATACTTCTTCAAACGGACGTCTACAGCCACCCTGATGACTCATGCTTGCAGAATAACTAGAGCATCCGCCTTTGCAAATTTCTTCTTAAAATTCTCACTAAATGATAAAAATTTTTATTCCAATTTGCTTAGACGAACTCCACGTTTTACTAAGGCACTTCTTGAACATTTTCCATTCATTCTCTTCAATTTTTTTTTGCAGTAAACGGCGCTCCAAATAACAGCACGTCATCAAAAAAAAGACTTGAAAACCTTGTTATGAGTAACCTTGTTCAAACAAATCGTATAATTTCGAGAGTGCATCCAGGGTTCCTTTGATCGATTTGCAATCAAAATTGGCGATCGACCCGACATCTCAGTGAGCATGAAATTGAGCAACAACGCATAGCACTGTGGAAATTGTGAAGCAAACTCGATGGCTGGTAGTGGCACCCATTTCCAGAACTCGTACAAATACTCCCTGCAACTTAGTAATATAATACACCGAGTCCAGTATAAGCCGTCGAATAAATGAATTCGACACCATATCGAAACAATGGGTTACGAGGTGAAGGAGAACAATATAAGAATTTCTGACGAGAAATGAGGAATTTTTGGAAAATGGGATCGAAAAAGAGATGGAAGTCGGCATCAACATCAACAACAGGTCTGGTCTCCTAAACAGATCACTTGAACATCACCATCTGACTGTGCGAATAAACATGGTTGACTGCTGCGTAGAGAAGAAATGTTTATGCGTGAATAAGCGTTCCACAATTGATTTTTGAATAATCATTACAGCCTTTTTGAAAAAAAAAATTATTTTCTGAAAGGAGCATATTGTGTCAGCCCCTAACATGCTTTCGTATTTGTCGAGAATTTCTTGCTTCACTCCACTACCACTTAACGATAGCAATTGAAAGCAAGTGAAAATCAGCTAAGAAAAACGAAGCTGCCTAAGAAATTTGGTGCCCATCGACCACAACATTAATAGTGGAAGCAACTAGATAAACGGGAATCAGTCGAAATCAGAAATCCTATGACGGTCGTCTTTCACTGTCTTAAGCTCATCAGTAAGCGCACTGAATAATGGTGGAGACGTTTAAGCTTTGAGTTGCTTTTAGTTGTCGTCATTGTGAATGCCAAGCAACGAGAATTCGTCGAACAACGAACCATTACGGTATTATAAGGCATGCCAAAAGAAACACTGCGGCCTTCATATCACTCTTTGCAAGTTAACACGATAATTTCGACTGTGCTAGAAAAGCTTTATGTTTTACAGGTAAAAGTGCCATACTAAATTGTGTGAAGCGACAAGAAACCGTGATTGCCTGTGAGCCTGGCAAAAATTTCATTTGATAGTCTTGTGCATATATCTAATCGCCGCATGCTTAAACCGCTCGACTATCGTCAATACTTGTTATACAACATGCTTGCCATATTAACTGGCCATACTTATTCATCAGAAAAAATGAACATTCCAGATCGCTAATGCTAATATTGAAATTCATACCTGCTTAAAACGGCAAAGTGAAGCAGGATGATCGAATACTCACTGCTTGGAGTCGTCTCGACTATCCACGCCTTACCTGACATCTACAAAGACAATAAATCGATAGCCTAATCGCTCTTCTTTCTTATTCGGCAAAATGCATGGATAACTCTTCCCTAAGTCCACAATTACTTCGTGCAATTTATGCAACAAAGTAGTCGTTCAGCAACCGTACAGCGACCATTAAGCAATCCTCGGCTGCTGCAAACCGGCCATAAGCATTCAACAGCAGCTATTACCGTAGCCCAAAAATTAACGAAGGCAGGCAAGAAAGGAACGAGAAGTGTAAAAAATCTGCTATGTCTGTCTTCGTGCATAAATTTGCATAAAACATCCAAAATTTATATTTAGCGAGAATGATAGCCGGTTGAATATGCGCCTAATGAAGAGAGAAAATATTCATTTAATTTCCAACATTTTTGCGGTCGATTTCATCATTGTGAATTAGCGTATCAGTCGAAAATCATTTGCATCAATAAAAGTACGTTGTTTTATGTCCGACTGTACCATAGGCCAAGATACATTTGGGATGCTAACATTCGAGCTTATCCAGCAATTCTCAGCGCAGAAGATCGTCAAATTTGATGGACTGA
Source organism: Toxocara canis (assembly GCA_000803305.1). Classification (NCBI taxonomy): domain Eukaryota; kingdom Metazoa; phylum Nematoda; class Chromadorea; order Rhabditida; family Toxocaridae; genus Toxocara; species Toxocara canis. Next base: position 123,309 of record JPKZ01003221.1, read on the forward strand.
ACAAACTGAACAAAATGTTTCAAAAAATCACTGAATGTTTAAAGAATTCAATTAAAAAAATTAATTTCAGGCCAACAAAAACATGCAGTGATCGACTATGAAAAAATTATCAATATAGATCATGCAAAACGTTCACTTTTATGCCCTCCACCTCTCACATAGCATCATCGTTCTTGTTTTTTTTTTCATTTTCCCTAGGTAACCCTTTCTTAAGAACTTCACCAACCTTATGTGAAGCAGCATAGAACCCTAAGAGGCGTTCTGATTCAAGACGCACAGAATCCAACGCGAATAAGACGTCATCTCGAGATATCGAAACACGCTCATCAAGCAAAAACACATAATCACCAACGATCGCGCGATCACCGTTTCTCGTCAAATTGAAAAATGCCGATTGATCCTTCAACAATGTAAACTCATCAAAACATTACCAATATAGCAACCGTTTAGAAGACTATATGAAGAACACTTTACTTTGGCTTCGTTCTGTCCAACACGGCGATATTTGATAGCGGTCAATCGAGCTTCCATTAGGAGGCAAAACGTATTACTTTAACGCCCAGATGCCGACTTACGATTGTGTTGTTGAGGCAAATGATAATTTCCTAGACGACCTTACATGATCTCAAATAGTGCATTTACAGTGCACTCGCGATTAAACGATTTAAAAATTCACAAATGAGCATATAAAAATGACTCGAGTTATAATGGTTCACAAATATCCTACGAAATATAGCATGGCAAGGCTGCAACAGACAGCCTCGATGGTCGATTAAAGCAAGCGAGATGAAGCCGGCATAAGTGTGTGAATTCCGTAGCTGGCATAATTATAAGCGATGTAAGCTTCTATAGTTTAGCACAACGCCCACCCCATTCCTACTGCCCCCCCCCCCCTCTCCGTTCCAACTCCAACTCCAATACTTCCAAAGCTCATTCATGAAAAAAGAATTTGTCTCTCCAGTATAACGGCCCTTCCAACTCAAAAAGAAGCCCTTTCCCCTATAATGCAAAAAAAAGAGAAGTAACAGGACTTAACGACCGTCAACCACTTAAGGATGCAGAACACTTGACCCACTGCCATAACGATCCAACCGGGAGGAATACGCCTAAACAGATAGTCTGTGCATAGCGCGGAGGGACGGCGAGAAACCGATTTACTAAACTCAACAAAAAAAGAAGAGTAAATTTGAGAACAAAAACGTTATAAGGAAAAAAATAACGAGGCTCACCGAATTTGAAACAAGCACAATGTCAACTTCAGTTTCAGTGGAAAAGTCGCGCTGAACTGGTGGAACGCCACGAACCGCAGGCCATAAAATCGTAAGCTTCAAAAGTAAAAATATTTAAATTTCAACCCAAAAATTAGAAAGAAAGATACATCACTTTAAGCTGATGCGCAACAACCGTATGTATGGTACATCTGCAATCAGAAAAACTGATCTAACGAAAACATCACAATTTTATAAACCTAAAAACTTTGCGTTGCCAATTCACAATGAGCCAGTAAAAACATCGCTGATCAAAACATGAAGATTCTCAATTACACTGTAATTGAGGCATAATCCAAAATTAAATCCTTAAAAAAAGAAACCTTAACAAGTATAAACATTCACTCATACAACGGTGATTTCGCTGCACTGAAAAAGCACATCTATTTTGTTTCCTAAAAAAGTACAGTTAAGTAAAAATATTTATGACGAAATAGAAGTACGGAAATAGCGACACCTTTTAGGTGCATATATATTGCAGCAAAGTTATAATGCCACCACGTAGAACCAACTTTTACTTTAATAATTGTCATATCATATACGATGATTTTCTATTTATATATATAGACGATAGCCATACAAGATCACTATTTCTCTTAATTAACAAACACAATTGTGAACATTTTTCAAGGTTTATGGAAAAGAACACGAATTCACCTCAATATCAGATAGACCAGACTTGAAGTTGTAAAATTAACACCACGGCAGTTTAACTTCAACAAGCCCAATTATTTTGTTATGCGTGACTTAACTAACCCCTCTATAAACTTTGCACAGAAACATCTCAAGCAAAGTGATTGATTAAATTTAATTACTCAACTGGCGTATAACGCCAGATTCATATCCTGGAAACTGTTGCATTTTAGCTTGGCAGAAGTTAGGCGGTAAAAATTCTGGGGAGAAAATGAGCAGTCAGGAGAGGACTTATGGAAGTAATGAGCCTAAATGGAGGAAGTGAATTTGAGGGAATGAGTTTACTAAGAATGTGTATGTAGTACCTATAAAAACAGATGACCAAACTCCTGGGTTATTGAGTTCGAAGGATGAGCAGCTTAGGCGAACTCCCACTTCCCGGAGATTGAGTAAGTCGAAGATCAGAAAGGATGGAATTTAAGGAGAAAGAGGAAGGTGTCGAGGGACAGTGAAACACGCTAAAAGGTAAATGAATTAATAAGTCGACCTCACCTTACCTTAACTACCTCGTTCAGCGTCGATAACATACGAATAAGCCGAACGAGTCTACCGGAGACTTTATTCGTTGCCAAGATAATAAATTCACAAGTCGACGTTTTTACATTATCCGTTTTTGAAAAAGCCCTTTGCTCGGACAGCACATTCCAATCTTGTCCTTCCTCTCCGCGCTGCTTCGCAATACGCTCTTCGATTATCTGGATTAATAACGATTCAAGTGGTCATTGCCCCACAGCTTGTCGCTCAGAAAAAAGAGAGAAGGGGGGAGGGGGCAGGAAAGGGATTCAAAGAAAGCAGGATAAGACTGGTTTCAGGATGGCATGTTCAGTTCTTCAGTCCATCAGAGCATTTCGAAATAGTAACATTTTAGTGACGCTTTTTTTCACCAGCTTATCCCCGTTACAACTTGTAGCTGTTTTGAAAATGTTATCGTTTTGAAATGTTATCACCGCATCGTTATCACCGCATCCCTCTTAATCGCACAGGCATAAATGGAAGAGATACGAGAAACGAAACACCCTAAACCTCCGTTAGCCACTGTTTGGAATTCCCATAGAATATCAGAGCATCACAGCATTTCGAAATAGTAACATTTCAGTGACGTTTTTTTTTTCATCAGCTTATCCCCGTTACAACTTGTAGCTGTTTTGAAAATGTTATCGTTTTGAAATGTTATCACCGCATCGTTATCACCGCATCCCTCTTAATCGCACAGGCATAAATGGAAGAGATACGAGAAACGAAACACCCTAAACCTCCGTTAGCCACTGTTTGGAATTCCCATAGAATATCAGAGTTAGGATATGCTCGTTAGAAGGTAGTATAAATTAGCAATTGTTCATTAAGACAGTAATTTGCCACCTGGATTGAGGTGAGAACGATTTTCTCGACGCTGCTGAAATAATGATGATATAGAGCACGAGCCTGCTGCTTCATATGAACTACTCGTTCAATCGGTATAGCTTCTAGAACATCAGATATCTGGAAAACACAACAATCGTATACTATATTCAAAATAAATATACAATCAAGTCGAAACAACAGAGCGCACGATTAACACGATCATAATTTCTATGGATGTTTTCGCGCCGCGTTGTGATTTACAGCAAAACAGTCTACAGCACGAATGGTGCAAAGCACAGCGGAGACAAAACTTGTAGCTGTTTTGAAAATGTTATCGTTTTGAAATGTTATCACCGCATCGTTATCACCGTTATCACCGCATCCCTCTTAGTCGCACAGGCATAAATGGAAGAGATACGAGAAACGAAACACCCTAAACCTCCGTTAGCCACTGTTTGGAATTCCCATAGAATATCAGAGTTAGGATATGCTCGTTAGAAGGTAGTATAAATTAGCAATTGTTCATTAAGACAGTAATTTGCCACCTGGATTGAGGTGAGAACGATTTTCTCGACGCTGCTGAAATAATGATGATATAGAGCACGAGCCTGCTGCTTCATATGAACTACTCGTTCAATCGGTATAGCTTCTAGAACATCAGATATCTGGAAAACACAACAATCGTATACTATATTCAAAATAAATATACAATCAAGTCGAAACAACAGAGCGCACGATTAACACGATCATAATTTCTATGGATGTTTTCGCGCCGCGTTGTGATTTACAGCAAAACAGTCTACAGCACGAATGGTGCAAAGCACAGCGGAGACAATCATTGACCAAATGCGTCGGATTACTCTGAATTTTGTTGATTTGCCGGAATACAGTCTTTATCTCTAGAACACTATTCAGCAACATTACTGCTTCACTTATATAGTAAATATCTGTTAGGTTTCAATGAACGCGTTGCAGACAGAAGCCATCATCAGGATAGATTCAAGTCACATTCCTCTCTCGCCCGACTGAGAAAATTCCACTAGTTTTTATTATGCCGATGATTTCCAATATGCAATCGTATTTCCCATTGTTCATAGTTTTCATGAACGAAATGAAATAAAACATTCAAAAAAGTACCGCACATGGATTGAAAATAATAAAAATGAACCTACCGTAAGCACAGTATCCTCATGTGCAATGACGGCCGCTTGTGACCAGTCAATAACCTCCGAGAACGGTAGTTCCCAGTCATCCGAAAGTATTACTGGTATACATCCGAGTCGAAGCGATTCGAGGAAGCGAAATGACCCAAGACGACGACCGCGCGGAGTGAGGCAGAATGTCGAATTTGACATCGTCGTCTCATAATCCCATCTTAATTAGGCCAATAAGGCGATCCACGTTTCCGATAGAGTTCACTTTCAGTGCAGCTCAGATTTCTTTACATGATGGACATTCAGATCTACAACCCAAGGGGGAGAATGGATAGAGGAGAGAGAGATAATGAATGGAGGAGATTGTCCTTATTATCATCGCTGGTTCTTAGGCTATCTGATGTCCTTCTAAGCGCCGCCGTATCAAAGGCTTTATCGCCACCTCTCCTCCTACCTCAAAACTACAAACAATGCAGCATAAACCTGAATCTGATCATATATGGTAATACAGACGGCGATTTGATTACAGTAATAAGAAGTGCAAAATGGGCATATTTCACAATTGCAGGCAAGAGAGGGGCAGGTGTATATATGCATACTTGTGTATAAGACAACAGTACACTGTTATCGCTAAGAAATAATCGAATTCAATACTGGGCAGCCTCGCCTTTTCCGCATCCTTCTGTTATTGTGGTCTCTTTTTCGTTCGAATTCTTGGCTTAAACCCATTGAAGATGCGTAAAGCGGTAAATGAAATCAAATATGGTGTCAGAAACGTGTCAAGTAGGTTCCGCCATGACATAGACACTTGCGCCATGGTGTTATTAACTGATCATTAGACAATTCCACAAGCATTACTTGTATTCTAATTTAAAACAGCGTTCAAAGTCGGAGTGCGACTCATGATCAATGTATGGAATACCTTTCATACTCAACGTTATCCTCATCACATCGTTCATCTTCATATTTCTTCCAGTCATTATTGTGTTTGCATGTGGTGACCATAACCACAGAATGTGCGTTATGCAAATGATAAAGCGCATCACGCGTTTCCGACCCGATCCCATACACATAGCGTTTCCCTTTAAAGCTCACCAAATATTCGTCCTTTAATTTCAATGGCCAAATTGGCTGAAAATATGCAAAATTCGAAAAGAGACTGCCCTATGATCGAGGAGAAGAAAACGTTATGGAATTTTTTGACGTTTAATGATGAATAAATTATTAGTTTTAATTCAACTTCTAAGCAATCAATGAACCGGAAAGATTTATTTCTATAACTGCTCCGACAAGTATGTTCTGTGTAATTTCTACAAACAAATTTCTTCTTTAAAAAAAACAATCCAAAAGAACGGCTTTCGCACGATGCTCTGCAATTTGCATACCCCGAAAAAGTAAACATACTGCTGCACCCTTTATAATCTCGGTTCCCATCAAAGCATTGGTAATGATCAAGTAAACACGTCTCGAAACATTAATGTTTCAACTTAGGATTTTAACTTAACAACGATTAGGAAAATGACTTAATGAATATATAATCCCGACTAGTGTACTACTATAAAAAGTGCTCTTGGTCTGAATTAGTTCAAGATAAATTTGACTCATTAACAATGGAAGAATCAACGAAAGGCACCTCTGCAGTCGTTCTTAGAGAATGCTCCTTGTGGAATAGTGGAAAAGAGAGATCAAAGTTGGGACGAAAAATCTGCAAAACATTACTTTCACTGAAATGGAATTTTATTAGCAAAGACAAGAACAACTATCCCATCGGTTTCATATACAGCCAATAGGCAGGGACGATACTCTCGAACCGATACAGTTTCACACTCTTCTCTCATAAAGTGGCCACGCCACCACTATCATCAGCGAAAAGCTGAAATCGAAAGAGAGCGAGATGACGGTGATCAGAGGAACGCTGATGTATGACCGGTGTGAGTACTATACAGAAATAGACTATTTTCAAAACTTGCACATATAAAACTTTGTTTCACTTTTTACATATATTCACGGCCTTTAAAACAGTGACAAAACTATTTATATTCATGTCCAATTCATAGTTTGAATATTATGGTGGCATTCTTATAGATACGTTCGGTAACGTCATGCAAAGGCATAAAACTAGCAAGAGTCACACCGATAAGTTGGTCTATGCTGGTTAAAGGCAATGGTTTGATTTCAGCCCGGTATATGCGCAGATAAGATAAACAGTAACAAATGAAATCTACTCAAATGCTGCACACATATCTATTCGCATAACAGTAACCCCTATGAATTACCGGAATGTTACCACTATTAATATAGACGATGGAATTTCTCTCTCTCTCTCAAAAAAAAGAAACCTGAGCATTAGCACTAGCTCTTGCAATCATTGCGTATCCAACATTGAAACCAAGATCGTGATCCGAATAGTCTGGATATGTTCCATGATATAAATTGAATATTATATGATTACGTCCTTCGTTCCATATTTCTTGACGCAAAGCATTTATTTGTTCGTCTACATGTTTTACGTAATTATCACTAAAACAAGCTATGAATTACCGGAATGTTACCACTATTAATATAGACTATGGAATTTCTCTCTCTCTCAAAAAAAAGAAACCTGAGCATTAGCACTAGCTCTTGCAATCATTGCGTATCCAACATTGAAACCAAGATCGTGATCCGAATAGTCTGGATATGTTCCATGATATAAATTGAATATTATATGATTACGTCCTTCGTTCCATATTTCTTGACGCAAAGCATTTATTTGTTCGTCTACATGTTTTACGTAATTATCACTAAAACAATCAGTTTTAATTTGCATATAAAATCATTTTCATTAAGAGTTCAAAAGTTAACAAAAGATATAGCTTTAATTACCAAGTGTCTTTAATGTGCCTGTATCAAAAAAAGACGCGTATTTTTGTTATGTACTGTACCATACCATTGCAAAGAATAGCATTCATATCAAATGGAAATCGAAAACACAGTACTGTTGGTGTGAAATTTTTTTTAGAAAAAAAACGATATCATATCTGTTGTCGCGTCAAGAATTGTATGCTTATAAGAAGCATTTGCCGTATATTATCAGGGAAATAACATAGTATTCATAGGGAGGAAAGCTGCATAATCACATATCACCAGCGTATATTCAACAGCATATATTTTTCAATATGTTGAGATGCCTCGAAATGAGTGAGGAAAAAGCGAAGAGTATGCCAGTTTAATGGCAAAGGTAAAACTGACAAGTACCAGACGTTGAAATATCAAAATTGAGGAAATACAAAACAGAATAAAACGAATCGTTCAAATATTTTCGCTTCCATTCTTCTAAAATGAACAAAAAATTCTTCTAATGAATTGAAACGAATTTAAAAATTGAATTTAATGAATTTTTTGAATGATTATGAAATTTAATGAATGAATGAATGAATGAATGAATTAATTAATTAATTAATTAATGAAATTAAAATGAATTTAAAAAATGAACAAAGGGAATTTTACTCGTGTAAGAGAATGCTTTGATGCATAGTGTGTTAATCGTATATAAACAGCTTATCCTGTATCCCCCCCTCCTCCCCATCCCCTCGCCTCCTCTCATTTCGGGGAGGGACAGTTAGTCGCAGTCTGATTCAAGCAGAAATCGTAAGTTGTTTTAAAAATATGCAAGAATGAGAGAAAAGTGAAAGGAATAATTATAAAAAAACCGATGGCGAGAAAAAAAGGAAAACGATGCCGCAAATTGATGTAGGTGTTACTAATTATTGCGGAAATCCTTGTGCACTATATTGAGAAAACATGGAATCTGAATTATGCCCAGTTTTCGTTCTCTTTTTTTTTAAGCTTCCTCTCTCTCTGCTTTTACAATATTTTAGCCATCTTTTTTTATTTCAAATTTGTTGCGACCTTAGCGCAAAACAGGGCGGCAGCTTGAGACTACTCCCTCCCAATTGAGAGGGAGAGGGAGGGTGGAGAGGAAGAGGGGCAGGGAGATGAAAAAGTGGAAAGATAGTGGATAAGGAGTGATAAAATCGTGCATGTCATTATCATTTCAAAAGAATGTAAATATTCGGATAAAATTGCAATGAGCAAAAATTGTTCAGATCTTCAGTTAGGTGGTTTTGAAGAAGTGAAAAAAAAAAACCTTCTGCGATCACGATCGATAGTGTCGATACTCAAAACGAATAAGCATGCCTTATTTGGATCGTTCGTATAGTAGACACTTTGACGCAAAACCTCAATTCCAACAAATTATATGCCTAACAAATTACAGCTGGATATAAAACTAGTCGTGCATAAGTAATATGTATGGGATGAAATTAATGGCGAATGATATACGAGTATTTTTTTGCCGATAGACTTGAAGATTTGATATTAGAATGAGTGTGAAAAATGATACATTTAAGTAAATGCTTTTTGTTTCGAACATTCTCGAATATTAAGCTTTTATAAAAGTTGTAAGCATAGAATTTTTTTTCAAATTGGACCCTTATGAGAAGGGTGGCTGCTTTATTCCTTTCTTATATATTTTATTGGTTTACTGATTTTTTAAAGTCCAAATAAACATTTTTATGGGCTCAAGAAATGAAAAATCAATATTATAGTAGCATCATTCTTTTAACGCATTTTGAACGCATTTATTGTATAGGTTAATAAAAGCAAAACCTTTAAAATATTCGAGTAAACAACCGAAATGGCTGACTCGTTGTTATTCGGATAAACATATACTTTGAGATGAGTTTGCGATAGACAAGTTGAAAAATTAAAACAACTCGCCATCGAGCATTTTTGTACACTGAAAACAATACTTTATATGGGCAATATGTTGAAAAGATCATAGAAGATGAGGTCGAAAGCTATCGTCATTGATTGCGGACAATGCAAAAGTTGGGAAACGATGGTTGTGAGTAGTTGAAAGACCACCTATGACCAACAATCCAGAAACTCTAGCGAGAACAAGTTCACGTGAACTAACTCATTCTCAAGCGGTAATAGAAGTGACTGCAATCAATGAAAGGAACCTGAGTATTGTAAAGCAAAGAATTCTATCGTAAAGCAAAGAACTGACCCAACGGTACAACCTCATCTTTTGAAAACCGAATTTCTCAGAAGCCTTCTCTTTCTCAAACTTAAAGGTCTCTGTACGCCATTCCACATACAACCTCCTTAAGGCCGGTCGTTGAATTTAGCAGAATAGTGCATCCTATATAACGTAACCTATATGTATGAACATGTGGCATTAGTAAAAAGGAATAATGAAACGTTCATAGAAAACATAACGGTGAGGGTACGAAAGCGTAAAATGACCAGAAAAAAAAAGTATGGTTTGTAAGGAAAACTTTTAAAAAAAATTGGAAAGTTTGTTTTCCGATTCTCCTTTTCATTTGTTTATCGTTCGTTTTGCTGACTCCGTATGTACGAGTCCGTCACCGTTTTGATGAAATGAGTTGTTGGAAAAAAAAAGAAAAAAAAAAGAGAAATACTCACGGAACTTGAGTGTATTGAACAGAAATTTCAGTTGATAGCGAACGCAACTCATCGAGAGTAATATATGGAGGTGCATTGTCGCATATGTTAACCGAGTTGATTGAAGATAATTGAAAATAATGTACTAGTAGAAAGAAGATCGTAAAGAGTATGGAAGCAGTTAATAGAGAATAGCGAGTTATTGCCTTCATGACCGAAATTAGTAGTCGCCAAGTATCGAATTGTTGCCACTCTACCAAATCATATTTTACACCTTTCAACCGCAGCGTCTAAAAATAGAAACATTAAAAAATAACGACTGAAAAGATTTAAGCATAAAATAGAGAAGAACCACAGCAGTGATGATATGAGGGTTTTTGCATTAGCAAAGCGAAAACAAAAAAATAACGGCGAAGAGCACACGTCGATTGGCTGTTTAGTCGTATACTTCACATAATTATGCCAGTAACTTCTATGAAGCCTCATCGCTTTGTCGACTTAGTTTTCTTGTTCGCATTTCGATGATGTTAACTGTAAAAGTGCCGTACACATCCACTGCTTTACAATATCAACGCTTACAGGTATGCACAACAGAAGTACCGTTAAGCTTCGATAATCATGGCAACGAATTTAAGTTATAACGAGGATGTGGATACTACGGATTACAAAGTGCGAGAACTTAACAACATCCCCCTCCCCTTCCCTCCAATCTCGGCACGCATATGATGAGGAAACCAACCAAGGTTAATAACCTCGTTCGGCTTTTAACAAATTGAAGAGAACGTAATATTTAAAAGAAAGTGCGGGTAGTATTTACTTCGCGGATCGCAAATATATGTATTGCGCATTTTGAAGAAATCGTAACTCGTGTAGTGCGATAGCATCGTGAGCTTGTTGACGTTAGTTATTACCGTTTTCTTTTCATTTCCTCTATGCACAGGTGCCCCGACGCTCTTCTTAGTAGCGCTGGTTCTAACCTTTCGGATTCTTTTTTGTTTTGCTGTGGTGTTCCTTTCATGGTTGTTTGTATCACATTAGAGGCTACTTCGCTGCTCTACCGATTTTTAACTTCGATAAAATACTGCGTATTTTTCTTGACGAAATACACTGAAGAGGCGGGATATATGAGCGATCGAGAAATTCGGGATTTTTGATCTGCCCGTTGCTACTGAAGGTATGCTGAGAAGACTTTTGCAAAGGGATGCAAAGGCAGCTGTAATTTCACCGATCCCCGTGTCGATGCAGCTGTCAACCATGCCCACGCGTGATTGTTTTGACCAGTTTCGGAACGCCTGGTGGTGAGCATGCTGGCGATCCGTCAGGTAAGCAGCCTGGAATCGGACCCAGGTCTTCCCGCATACGAAGCGTGAGCTTTACCATTGACCTGCTGCCCGCCCGAAAAGACTTTTAAAAAAGCTTTTTTTTTAAACAAAACATTTAGGAATTTAACAAAATCCCTCTTCTATCTTTTAGTTTTTTTGCTTTTCCTCGGTTTCACTCTCTTTTCGCATTTTTTTTGTTACATATTATGATTGCAAGTGGAAATTCGAGATGTGAACCGCATTGCAGATTTCGAGAACGAACGTCATTTCGAACCCGGTGAGGATGTGCTAAAGCGTGTATGGCATGGGCTCACATATGATTTCAAACGTTGGAAAAGAAGATATAAGGAGGTGAGGCCCCAAAAGTGATTATGTTATGGGAAATTTATGAATTTTGAAATCCGGATAGTTCTTCGCCGGAACTGGCTTGTTTTTTTGATCGTAACAACCGAAATTCAGTAATACTTTAATTTCATTGTAATGAGGTATCACAGTAAGACTTCGTTTTATTGGTAAAATTTCCTTTATTTCCTTCTCATAATTGTTAATAAAGTTGTTTTTCTCGTTCTCTTTTCCGC
>JPKZ01003222.1:34594-70418 GCA_000803305.1 Toxocara canis
GTGGGGAGTGGGGAAGGGGAGAGGGTATTTGAAAAGAAAGGCGGGAGGGTAGTTGGCCTTATTCGGCGCAGTGCGTTTATTTGGCCTGGTTATTTTTTCTTGTATTAGCTTATTTCCCATCCAACTTATAGAGCAGTTGTTTATGAACGTCACCTTTAACTAGTATTGTGTAATGAAAGTTTGCGCTTTTATTGAAGCAAACAAAATTCAATGAACGATATCATTTTGCAGCTGTTGTACGCATTCCGTAGGCGAGTGACGAAAAATCTTGAATTTCTTAATGCAGAATGAAAATAGCAATAACAAGGGTCGCAATTCATATATTAGTATGGCAAAATAATGGGGAATATAGGGCGAAAAGGTCAAAGTCGCTCCAACTTTTCAATTTCTAGGCATTTTTCTCCCGTTAATGCAATGAATTTTGTAAAAGAATAAAATAAAATAAAATTTTTGCCGTCGCACGTAAGGCACATTTGAAATATTCGCTATCTCGATAGTTTTGACGTCAACTCCGAATGCATGCATACATACATCGTTCATCATGTGCATCGATTACGAAAAAGATGCATCGAGCGAATTAAGCGATATATATTCGTGCAAAAGCTTATGGAACATCGACAAGTTATTTGAATATTATTCGAAGCCAGTGAACCAACGATTTAACATAAATGAAACGAAACCGATGGAGAATCTTTATTACAAAGAAATAAGAGAATAAGATAAAAATGAAGTGTGATGAATAAGAAGATCGTATCAAATCGAAATAAAAAATAGTTAGAACTGTTGAAAAGTTGAAGGCTTGCCCTATTAAAACTGTTGTAGCCGTAAAAATTTAAAAAAATATTTAGACTCGTGACGGTCAAGTATTATGGTTGCACATTTATGAAAGATGGAACCAAATAGGTGCAAATGTGGTTGAGCACCTCAGAAACTGTCTACTTCTGATTACGTATAACACCGCATATGTTCATGTAAACCAAAGTAAAAGGTTCCTACAGTGCGAGAAACTTTACAGTCTCAACTTGAGCCTTCGACATCTGAAAAGCGTTTTTGTCATACTTCACATTTCTTGATCGTTCAGCTGTACCATTTTCTGTTTTTAGGCACTATTTAAAGCTTTCTTTATGTGGAAAAGCTGTACATTGCTCAAACAATGCAAATGAGCACGCGCTGTACAGCTAGAGCATCAAAAAGAAAAGCGTTCGCTACGTGACCAATTGCAGAGTGCAATATCCGGCCAAAGTCTTGCCATTAAACCAGCGTCATTGTTTGCGCAGTCGATGTTCTACGAGGAAACGCGTCAGACGTTAGCTTATTTTGATTTCGATCGCTTCATTGCGGCAATCCGATCGAGACCTCTTTTATGGCGCACCAATTCTGAAACAACAGACGAGCACAAAAAATTGGTGGAAAAGCAATGGATCGAAGTAGCCGATTTATTCCAGATATCAGGTTATGAGTATTTCTTTAAAGTTATATTCGGTGTTAGGCTGCGCCTATATCTGTGGAGGTTGCTATTTTTCACGGACAATTGCCCAGGATACTCTCAAAATTTCTTTTGCTGTTTAAAATGAAACACGTCGGAAATGATCAAAACCCCCTCTTTTTATCACGATTTATGTTTTCTTCAATCGAACATAACAAGGCACTGACTAGAGGACTGAACTGTTTGAGAAGAGAGTGGTAATCAACCGTAGTTTTCACGGAAGGTCGAAGAAAAAATTAATGGTGATTTCATGATGCCAAATTACCTCGAATGGAATTCCTCTACAGGAAATGGCATTCTTTTTTTAGGACTACCCGACATACTTCCAGAGATTCTAAAAATTGAAAGCTGAACATTCCACAGCTCGTTTACAAATATTGGAATAGCAGAAAATTTCTGAGTCATGAACGATGGTAGTTATTACTTCGCATAAGGTGGTCGAGTCTTGTAAAGCATATAGACATTTGCTCGTGTAGGTTAACAAATGGATGTTTATGTCGAGAAAGACTTCTACTCGAGACAATTTTCCATCTTCAAAGTAAACTTTTTTTAGTTACACCTCGACTTGACTGCTTCTAAGTTTATATGTTGTTTCAGTGAGAGAAGCGAAACTGCAATGGACGAATGTATGTCTCATTCATCGACATCTACACAGCTCTCTCAACGATGAAAATTTCATTGCAAATAATAATTTCCGATCGGAGCAAAAATGGACGGAATGTTACGAATATTTGGCGCATAGCATTTCGCATTTCATTCATGATGAACTCAATTTCATGCTTAAATAAAGCTTAGTGAAAGAAGCGCATGCATGAAATTGTGTACTCGGTTACCGAAAGATGAGGGCGGGGAGGGGTCCAAGGCAGGACTGGTCATTTCGTTTAGTAACGGCAAAGAAATTAAGGGGTTTACTCGTTTCTAGTTTTAGCGCCCAATTTTTCCACTTCGACCAGTCACTGTTCCATCTGCGCTTCCCACAGACGTTAACCCATACTTCTTATTTGCGTTTTAATGCAGTACATAAGTGCAGAACGGAATAGACAGAAACAAGTAGTTTTAAAATTTTGGGGTGTTCCAGCCAGAAGTTCGTGTTTTTTAATGTCTCTACTATATAAGAAAAGCAAAAGTTACTTCATTTCACGTATCTTTCGTTGAGTCACTACGACAAGTTTCATCCGTTGCCTTGTCAACACGTTGTACCACCCCACACTCCTCCTCACTCTACTCCCGATCTTGGGCATCGTTAATGAAGTTGGACATGAAAAGACATATGCGATGCACTGATCTTCTAAAGAGAACAAGGAAAGTATTCTCGGTTGTCGAGTATATTTTTTCACTACTTTTTTTTAAAAACAAAATTTTGCTTGATTTTGAAGCTATATGCGAAAGAAGAGAAACTGATTTTCTGTGCGGCGTGCAGCTCAGCACAGATATTTTGCGCCACTTTTTTTCGATGTGGAAGAGTGAAAGAAATTCCCTTTAATTAAGACGGAAGAGGTTTGTCCATATAATTGTGCCATAACGAACGGTAACATTTCCGGTAAAACCCTAACTCTTTCTTAATTCGATAAAAAATTAAAAAAAGAAATTTCTTGGGATATCTCTTTTCTCATTGACTTTTGTTTTGAGTATGAATATAGTGTTTTGGATTAAGAGAAACATTGACTTTCGCATCCAGTGATCCGATAAGGACTGAGTAAAGTTATTTGGCAAAAATATTCCATACTAAATACTATCACTAAAAGTTGGCAAAACATTTAACTCAGGGGCTGCATTCGAGGTTAAATGGCATGTTCGATGGAAACGTTCTGACTGCTTGTCAGATGATGCACGTTTTGCTTGATTTTGAGTTACTTATAACTTTGGAAGAGAAAAATTCTTTAACTGAGTTTTCCCGGCTCTGCACTAGACTTTCTTAGATCTTTTTGCTTCTATAAGAATACACACCGATTCATGGCCTTTAGAAAAACCAAAAACAGTTGTTTTTAAAGAAATCTGGAATCGATGGGAGCAGAATAGTTTGTACGGCGCACCTGTCAACAATGCAGCTTAGATCTATGGCATGCACGGATATTTACAAATGTGCATTCTGTGTCCTGACCAGCGTGCCTTCCGTTGGAACAAAATATCGAATTAAAGAATTGAGTTCATTCGTCGAATATTATCTGTATGCACACTTACGATCGATTAATTATCTAATAGTTATGTAAATACAATGCTGAGAATTCGTTCCGAATATGCCTTCACGGTTGTTAATTTTTACTGATGTTAGGAAGTAGTGATAGCTGAAGACCAACTAGTAACAACTAGCTCTGTTGCAGAATTTAATCTTTGCATTGATTATGCAAAATTTAATTTTTGCACTGGTGATGTGCATTGATTATGCAAAATTTAATTTTTGCACTGGTTATGTGCATTGATTATGCAAAATTTAATTTTTGCACTGGTTATGTGCATTGACTATGCAAAATTTAATTTTTGCACTGGTTATGTGCATTGATTATGCAAAATTTAATTTTTGCACTGGTTATGTGCATTGACTATGCAAAATTTAATTTTTGCACTGGTTATGTGCATTGACTATGCAAAATTTAATTTTTGCACTGGTTATGTGCATTGATTATGCAAAATTTAATTTTTGCACTGGTTATGTGCATTGACTATGCAAAATTTAATTTTTGCACTGGTTATGTGCATTGATTATGCAAAATTTAATTCTTGCACTGGTTATGTGCATTGATTATGCAAAATTTAATTTTTGCACTGGTTATGTGCATTGACTATGCAAAATTTAATTTTTGCACTGGTTATGTGCATTGACTATGCAAAATTTAATTTTTGCACTGGTTATGTGCATTGACTATGCAAAATTTAATTTTTGCACTGGTTATGTGCATTGACTATGCAAAATTTAATTTTTGCACTGGTTATGTGCATTGATTATGCAAAATTTAATTCTTGCACTGGTTATGTGCATTGATTATGCAAAATTTAATTCTTGCACTGGTGGGGTAAAGCTATGAGATTTTATCGTAATTGATTTAGGATGTTATGAATGTTCACGGTTTATTAAATACTGGGGCACTGAGATTATTTCGTTTCGTTAAGTTCTGCAAACATTCTGAAATAAATAATTATAATATTTCATCCTTTCTAACAAATCTTTCATTTATGTGCGCACTTAAAAAAAGCAAAATAGTGCTTGATAGGTTCGAATAAGCTTATATTGTTCACGAGCTAGAAACATATGTATAGCTGTTTTCAAAGGATTCGCCCATAGCGTTACTTAACAACCATCAAAAGAATAATTTGACTATGCATAATTTTTGCGTTAATTATGCAAAATTTAATCTTTGAAGTAATAACGCCTCAAAGAATCGAAAAATAGAAATTGGAAAGGAAAGGAAAAATTTGTTTTGACACTCTCATTCGCTTTCTTCCTTGCCTCTAGAAATTTGATAAGTTTGATAGAGGCTTTGTACTAAGGGGAGAAACGTCTTGCGCGGAGGGGGTAAAGCTTCCTTATGAGATTTTATCGTAATTGATTTAGGATGTTATGAATGTTCACGGTTTATTAAATACTGGGGCACTGAGATTATTTCGTTTTAAAAAGTTCTGCAAACATTCTGAAATAAATAATTATAATATTTCATCCTTTCTAACAAATCTTTCATTTATGTGCGCACTTAAAAAAAGCAAAATAGTGCTTGATAGGTTCGAATAAGCTTATATTGTTCACGAGCTAGAAACATATGTATAGCTGTTTTCAAAGGATTCGCCCATAGCGTTACTTAACAACCATCAAAAGAATAATTATTGCGCAGTTATTTCATCGTGAAGCCAAATTTTCTTACGTGAATCGATCCATGAATTTTACTTTCTCAAATACTGCTGAGGTCTTGAATTGAAAAAATAATCGCTTCAACAGACATTTCCTTGTAACAAAACTATTCGATCCTCGTCGAACTTCGAAGACGTGGCAAAATAGTCGATATGGTCATAAAAAATGCAAACGTCGGAAAAAAAAGATGAAGTGTCATTTCGAGCGAAAAAGTATCCGATTGTTTTTGTGTAACATTCAATTCTTACAGCGTAGCGAATAAATAGTGGATTGTATAGTGAATGGCGAAATCCACTGAGACTTGGAAATTATTGGAAAAAACAATTGATAGTTTTGCTCACAGATTCCCTTTGACGGGTGGAGGAAATTGAACAAAATGCCTAGAAACTATTTCAGAAGTTTTAGATTTATTTAAAAACGATACAATATGAAGTGGGTTTAGGGGAAAACGGGTTCTTGAGATTAGACGAAATGAATATCGCATCGTTTCGAGCAGTCACGTAAAGTTGTGGGATACGTCTGAGTTTTCTGACTTTCCCTACCTGAAAGAATATGTTTTTTTTTTTTAAATTTTTTTTGGCTTCAGCGGCATTTCTGTCATAGTCGCCGATATGACAAATTTATTAAGAAAATTTTTCAACATGACGATGCACCAATGATGATCTCACTTTATTACCTTCTGCTATTCATATGCAACTTACACAAATCGCGCACTTTCCCCTTACCGTTTTTAATATTTTTCACCGTATCAAATAGTTGTCCCAGTAGTCCCTCTATCCCTACTTCTTCCATTAATCAACCTCCCTCCAACCCCCTTCCCCCTTCCTGCAGCGAGAGCTGCTTTCCCCACTCCTCTCCCGTCTTGCTTAAAATCTTTCGTCGATACTATAAAATTTCCGTACGTAGAAGATGTGTACATTCGGTGTAATTGCAGCAGATTTTACGCATTTCACCCTTCCTTGGTCCCATTTAAAGAAACCTCTATTTATTGCAGAAAGAAAAAAGCGAAAATCTTTCAATCCGTTTTTCGCATACTACAACTTATCGTTCACACGTGCCATCGTCATGCAAACTTCTAAATAGGCATTGACTGTGATCTCGGATCTAACATTGATTACTGTTGATTGAATAAGACAAAAGTTGCCGAAGTCACATGGAGATCTGCTTTTCTGCCATGAAATGCGAAAAAACACTCAAAATTTCGAATTAGAGAAAATACTGCAAAGTTTCCAAAAACGCTTCTAAAAATTCTTCTCTCGCGATCTCTGTCAAATTTCGAAACGAAGGTTAACTTACACACTAAGCTGTCACTCTATTCACGTCAGAATATTACTGCGTAGAATTTATTCTTCACTTTGCTTGCTAACGGTAAGATCAAGTTCTTTATTTAAAAAAAAATATTTCTATAGTTTGCACTGAAATATATATCCATACTTCATATATGCCTTTTAATAAAATCAGTAAGAAAGTCTGTTTGGTTTTTATTATGGCACGCATTAAGCGAAAGTCAACGAGAACATTGTTCTCAGCACACAACGATAGGTCGATCGGACATTTGTAAACTGATCATGCTCTTTCTTGCTTCTGCATGTGTCACTCATGAAGGCATACAAAATGACCAGAGACATTAGTCCAAACAACACAGACTAGTTCAGTAGAATAAAATTCACAACTACAAACTAATATGAGAGTCCTCTCAGTCCTTCTTCCCCTCTCCTCCGTCCCACTCCCTAAAATTTAATTTTTGCACTGGTTATGGGCATTGACTATGCAAAATTTAATTTTTGCACTGGTTATGTGCATTGACTATGCAAAATTTAATTTTTGCGTTAATTATGCAAAATTTAATCTTTGAAGTAATAACGCCTCAAAGAATCGAAAAATAGAAATTGGAAAGGAAATTAAAAATTTGTTTTGACACTCTCATTCGCTTTCTTCCTTGCCTCTAGAAATTTGATAAGTTTGATAGAGGCTTTGTACTAAGGGGAGAAACGTCTTGCGCGGAGGGGGTAAAGCTTCCTTATGAGATTTTATCGTAATTGATTTAGGATGTTATGAATGTTCACGGTTTATTAAATACTGGGGCACTGAGATTATTTCGTTTTAAAAAGTTCTGCAAACATTCTGAAATAAATAATTATAATATTTCATCCTTTCTAACAAATCTTTCATTTATGTGCGCACTTAAAAAAAGCAAAATAGTGCTTGATAGGTTCGAATAAGCTTATATTGTTCACGAGCTAGAAACATATGTATAGCTGTTTTCAAAGGATTCGCCCATAGCGTTACTTAACAACCATCAAAAGAATAATTATTGCGCAGTTATTTCATCGTGAAGCCAAATTTTCTTACGTGAATCGATCCATGAATTTTACTTTCTCAAATACTGCTGAGGTCTTGAATTGAAAAAATAATCGCTTCAACAGACATTTCCTTGTAACAAAACTATTCGATCCTCGTCGAACTTCGAAGACGTGGCAAAATAGTCGATATGGTCATAAAAAATGCAAACGTCGGAAAAAAAAGATGAAGTGTCATTTCGAGCGAAAAAGTATCCGATTGTTTTTGTGTAACATTCAATTCTTACAGCGTAGCGAATAAATAGTGGATTGTATAGTGAATGGCGAAATCCACTGAGACTTGGAAATTATTGGAAAAAACAATTGATAGTTTTGCTCACAGATTCCCTTTGACGGGTGGAGGAAATTGAACAAAATGCCTAGAAACTATTTCAGAAGTTTTAGATTTATTTAAAAACGATACAATATGAAGTGGGTTTAGGGGAAAACGGGTTCTTGAGATTAGACGAAATGAATATCGCATCGTTTCGAGCAGTCACGTAAAGTTGTGGGATACGTCTGAGTTTTCTGACTTTCCCTACCTGAAAGAATATGTTTTTTTTTTTTAAATTTTTTTTGGCTTCAGCGGCATTTCTGTCATAGTCGCCGATATGACAAATTTATTAAGAAAATTTTTCAACATGACGATGCACCAATGATGATCTCACTTTATTACCTTCTGCTATTCATATGCAACTTACACAAATCGCGCACTTTCCCCTTACCGTTTTTAATATTTTTCACCGTATCAAATAGTTGTCCCAGTAGTCCCTCTATCCCTACTTCTTCCATTAATCAACCTCCCTCCAACCCCCTTCCCCCTTCCTGCAGCGAGAGCTGCTTTCCCCACTCCTCTCCCGTCTTGCTTAAAATCTTTCGTCGATACTATAAAATTTCCGTACGTAGAAGATGTGTACATTCGGTGTAATTGCAGCAGATTTTACGCATTTCACCCTTCCTTGGTCCCATTTAAAGAAACCTCTATTTATTGCAGAAAGAAAAAAGCGAAAATCTTTCAATCCGTTTTTCGCATACTACAACTTATCGTTCACACGTGCCATCGTCATGCAAACTTCTAAATAGGCATTGACTGTGATCTCGGATCTAACATTGATTACTGTTGATTGAATAAGACAAAAGTTGCCGAAGTCACATGGAGATCTGCTTTTCTGCCATGAAATGCGAAAAAACACTCAAAATTTCGAATTAGAGAAAATACTGCAAAGTTTCCAAAAACGCTTCTAAAAATTCTTCTCTCGCGATCTCTGTCAAATTTCGAAACGAAGGTTAACTTACACACTAAGCTGTCACTCTATTCACGTCAGAATATTACTGCGTAGAATTTATTCTTCACTTTGCTTGCTAACGGTAAGATCAAGTTCTTTATTTAAAAAAAAATATTTCTATAGTTTGCACTGAAATATATATCCATACTTCATATATGCCTTTTAATAAAATCAGTAAGAAAGTCTGTTTGGTTTTTATTATGGCACGCATTAAGCGAAAGTCAACGAGAACATTGTTCTCAGCACACAACGATAGGTCGATCGGACATTTGTAAACTGATCATGCTCTTTCTTGCTTCTGCATGTGTCACTCATGAAGGCATACAAAATGACCAGAGACATTAGTCCAAACAACACAGACTAGTTCAGTAGAATAAAATTCACAACTACAAACTAATATGAGAGTCCTCTCAGTCCTTCTTCCCCTCTCCTCCGTCCCACTCCCACACCTGCCCGTCCCTCTTATGTTGTTGTGCCTCTATGAGGACGACGAGGTAGGAAGTCGAGCAGCTTTGCTCGATTGTATATGTGTCGCAGCCATGTTTTTGATTTATTTCCA
This sequence comes from Toxocara canis, assembly GCA_000803305.1. Classification (NCBI taxonomy): domain Eukaryota; kingdom Metazoa; phylum Nematoda; class Chromadorea; order Rhabditida; family Toxocaridae; genus Toxocara; species Toxocara canis. Next base: position 44,106 of record JPKZ01003222.1, read on the forward strand.
TTTGGCGCACCCGAAAAGCATATGTCCTCCACTGACTCCAATTGGATTAACAAGCATAAACAGACAATTGCCCTTATTTCAAAACTAATTTTGATTGCTCGTCCATATTGAGCGTACTTTAATAACCTTACAGAATTGCAACCCTTGAACGTCACTGGAGCACATGCAGCACTGATGTCAGTGTATTACTGACAAAGTAATACTGATGTCAGTATTACATTTTTTGGCATGGTTATTGCGCATTGTACTTCCTCAAAAATTGGTATGAGCATTGTATTGTTTGTTTGAATGCCGTCCTAGCGAGTACTGCTTTTTAATACAGCACTAATATTCGTTATTCATCGGTAGGTTGGCGTGTACACATTTGTAATACGGGCGTATGCTGGCCATCAATGTGGTGGAGTGATTCTTTTAAGAAGATCGCTGCAAATGATTGTAGTACTAGCACAAACGATTTCGATCATTTGTTGCCACTTTATTTTCGACTTTTAGCGTAAAGTAAACAGAAATCCGCGTTAGTCTAAATCCAAATTCCTGTTTGAACAGCACATTCGCTGAAGGCGCATATAAATAAATAAATATTCGGCACTTTCAAAGGCCCTTTGATAGTCACAATTAGTCTGCTAAACGGGAAATGAGCTTTTCAAAGGTGTACCCCTCGGCCGATGGAACAGAAAACCTGCTAAGATGGCTCAATTGTTTGTGCCATGTATGCGTGCCTTGGGTCCTGAGTGGTACTGATTTGTAAATGAGCTATCCGTTCGTATTAAAATACGTATAAGAATAATTAATGTGCCTGATAAACTTAATCTGCGAACTGGTGGGGGGGGGGGGGGGGGGGATAGAAATTGTACACAGTTAAGCGGTCGGGCCATTTTTTCGCAAAAGGTGAAATTTTTCTAAGTGAAAGGCTTTTGGCAGGTTGTCAGTAATTCTCGGCCTCAAAAAATTCCATACCCATCATTCAATTTTTGAAGCCTGTGAAACGCATGAAATTAAACCGGAACTAATCACGTTGTTCTTATGGCCATTTAAAGCACGACAATAAAATAGTATGGTGAGCATTTCAACGCTCAGAACTTGCTTTTCTTTCGGAACCGTCAGAAAAATTACGGGAGAACGAGGAGGGAGACCAAAGGAACGTTTTGCACCTTCCTATACTCTTCATTGCAATTGCTGACTATTGCAAATGAGTGGCAATTTTGAACAGAAACTTATGATGCACTTTAGAGTGAATACCGCTGTTCGGATTTGTTTTGAAGTTAGATACGAAACGGTGCAGATAAAACGGCAGGCGTTGCCAAGCATCACTTCCTTTTGCCTCATCATGAGTAGGAGAGGGACTGAAAGAGGGAGGTTTGGGAGAGGGGGCGTGCTGGGGAGTGGAACAGGCGGCATTTGATTGCAAGTAGTGTTCGTCGATTTGATTCGCACATTTGAGCGCATGTCCACATCGTTTCTCACCCATTCTAAGGCTTCCGTAAAGGTGGTGAGGCGTTTTTGCCACTATTGAACGTTCTGAAAAAGCTACTAAGTTGATGATGCCTCGTATTTAAAGAGCATATCGTTATGCATAAGAAGCTGTCACTCCTTCGGCTGTCGACGTCATTCTGGAAGGAAACTGGAAAGACAGTCGGCTTTTGAAACTGTCATCAAAGATGGCTTTATTTTTGCCAAACGATTATTTTACACAAGCCGATCGCAGCTTCACTCAGTCTCATCCGGTCGTGATCTTGGTGCACTGATTTTAATGGACGTTATTACTTTTATGACTTATGACTTATAAGCTGTTTTCAATGGTTTGCCTATTGAAGAGCTTGTAGGTGATTTATTCGAGTGCTTGCATAATGAATTCCAATAACAATGCACCAGCGTTAAGTAGTGAATATTGACGTGGATGAATTTTCACATAAAAGTGCTAGATTTGATTTTTTGATGTACTTAGCGTACTTAAAAGCCTAATAAGAGTTTAGAGTTACTGAGCTAAAGAATTTCCTTAATGTTAAGGAAAACCGCTTTGCTGAGATCATATCCGATTCACGTCCTACAAACAAAGCTTCTTTACTTTTTGTGGCGTGCGGCTTTGGAAATATTACTTTGTTTTTTTCAGTTATCTTCATGAGTTTTGATGGGACAGCTCATTCTAAAATGGCCTTATGCTCAAGAGTATGAGGAGTCTTGTATGTCTTATTTGGTCTCGATGTGGAGTATTCAAGAGGATGCTACATTTAAGGTGCTGCGTTTAAAGCAATCGAATTAGAAATTTTACACCAAGAATAGAAATTCACTCTAGACGCTTCGGAAAAACAGGGTTCTCTCGATTAAGTCCAACCTCCGTCCTCTCCTCCTTTCCATTCTACCGTTTTCTCTCCCCAACACTTGCATGGAACGCCGAAGAGTTTCTCTTTTTTTTTTTTGTTTGTTAGCAATTGCACCATACTGAACTCTAAGTACGCGTTCTAATTTCGACTATCAAAAAAAAAAAGATCTGTTCTTTGTTCGAGTTGATACGGTGTTGTCTTTGGTTTTAAGTAAAGCTTTCCACATCGCCCATTTCGCCCATGTCGCTCCTGTCGCCCATGTCGCCCTTGCAAGCTCTTATACAGGACAATTCAGTCACAACGCAATACTGGCCCTCCAAAATTACGAAAGTATTGAGGCGAATTTTGAATATGACAAAATGGCTGAAATTGTTCACTTAACAATGCCAATAAAGGCAACGAATGATCGCTGGTTGTCGCGCAATAATGTTTACACAGGCGCACACAAGTTACGACATCTTTGCCATTCAGCACCACCAGTCCCATCATTGCACTGTAGAGCGCTCTCGCTAGGCGATTTACTGTCGAGCTATTTTCTGATGCCCATTTCTACAGTTGATCAACCACAGTCGATCATCTTTTATTTTTAATAGATAATTTTCATGTCATCTTGATCATGTTTTCTAAAGTATGAATAAATTTGGAATTGGCGATGGACGGAGGAAGACAGAGGTGAGCAAGGGAAATGACCTTCATTGTCCAAAGAAGGATATCAATTTACGAAAAAAAGACATTTTATTATTGAATGCAATTTATCAGCACTTTTCTTTTAAAAAACAGAAATCCCTTAAAAAAATCAGCTAGAGTCTTGCAAGTTTTATTCAACATCACATCCAATTTAAGGTGTTTTATCTTCATAAGCTATTCCACGTCTATCCTATTTGCTCTCAATAGGCTTACCAACGAGAAAGCTGGCAAATTAATTTTTGCGACTGTTTATTCGTAATTTCTTTTTGCGAAAATTTTGTTGATCATGAAAAAGTTTATGCGAAACTGTACGCTGACCAACCTCTACCATGCTCCGATTCCCCCTCATCATCATCCTCCTCTCCGTCCCCCCTCCTGACTCCTTCCCTTCTCTCCCTACCGTCGACCATTCATATGCATATTTTACTAATTTTCATCTACGTGTAGCTATTCAGGTTTACAGTCGGTAGCCAGAATTGCATTTCACGAAGCGTGATGGATGCGTTCATCATTATAGTAAAAGAAAAACTGGTTCGTGATTGGACGTTGTCCTTTTAAAAGTGTAATTGGGCCATCAAAGCAACATAAATGCTCTTTTTGATATCCAACGGGATTCACGCCTGAAAAGGCGAAAAGGCTGAAATGTGACTAACATTTAATGCGTTCGCACTTTATGCGCACTATTAAATGTGTTAAAACGTCCGGCCATTGACGCCAGTTGGAACAGCAAGAAAGAAGGACAGTGGATGCTGGTTGGATTGGATGCAGCCCTAACAATGTCCAACAAGAACTTCCATAACGAGTTAAAATCAACATACGCTAGATAATGAATGCTTCTTGCCGTGGTTCAGTCTCTTGAAATTTTATTAATCATTACGTCTATGATAGTGTAATTTGTGAGAGTGATTACATCAATATCACATGGAACCACGTCACATCACATCATCAATCACATCGACACGGTGATGGCACTTTGCTGCACAACCCAGTTTTGATTCCCCTGCCTCTAACAGAAGCCAACATTCTTCGAACTCTGGGACTACTGATGGACGAGATTCAACAGATAGCTTCAGCAATTAATGGAATAATTAAAATAATACTTTAACGCCCTCCTTTATTGTTTGCGAAACGATTTGAGCAGAAGAACAAACAAACGAAAAAGTGGCATCCCGGATTTTATTTAAATCATAAAATAAAAGCATAAAAATGTAACGAGTAGGATAAGATTATTTCACGCAACGTTTATTGGATACAACTCGAAAGAATGAGCAACCAATAGATAACACTCTAAGATAGCCTAATGTTGATATGCAGCCAGATCCCATAGCATAGAGGGAGTCTTCAGTTATACATTTCTTACTCTATGTAGACAACGATTGCATGAAAGTGTTGGTTCATCAAAACTGAGTAGCTATCGCTCGTTGTTTGCAAGATGTGTTGTGGCAACAAAGTTCGGATCAATGGTACACAACCGAGACGATTACCGCTAATAAAACTTTCGCATCTAGTCCTTTATGCATAGCAATAGATTGACGATAAGTGACCAACTTGCTTAACGTGAATTCAGCATGCAGTTTGAGATACTTAACAAATATATGTGTTATAGTGTAATAGTATCAAGTAATTCAGGTAAGCGGAGCATCATTCCGTGACAAGTCAAGATTTTAGAACAGTGCGAAAGTGAGCGCTACCAGTCGACCATAATGATCAATGAAGACATTGCAGCAAGATTTTCATTCAAATCAGAACAGAATCCTAATGGTTCGTAATAACCTTTAGCAGAACGATGAAGACATAATCTGTCAATACAAATTCGGTAGCGGTGTTTTGACTGAATATCTACATCGTTCTGAAATATGATCGAGAAGTGCGTTAACTAGTTTATAAGTTCAGACAGCGCGATGGCTATCGTCTCAACAATCGCATTTTCCGTAATTGCATGGACTGTACGCTTCTGTAGCACTTTCTGGTCGGCAATATATTAGGTACTATTTCAACGTTCACTTTTACTACTTGAAAAGCCATTTGGGCTGAAGAATAAGCAACTGAAAAGTAAGCGCATTAAAGTATGAGCATGGCAAGAAATTTTGACAATTCGATGCCAATCCATTATCTTTGCAAACCTGCGTTTCAAAATTTTGAAAAGGAGAGAGACAGATTTAAACGAACCGACATAATAAGTTAAGTGTTGCGAATCCAAGGGGGTCTCCAACCTTTTTTTTTGTATTTGTTTGCCAAAGCGAGCTGCACGTTTCATATGCCTATGAAGCCATCTTAAGTTTACACTTTTCGGGAGAAATAACAGCCTAATCTGCGGGCACAACACTATCATAATGCGCCAAGCGATGTTCACACAACTCATTTTTTCACTCTTACGTCTACGAAAAAGTAATGTACGCTACAGAGATGATGCTAGTGAAGTGGTGCACGTTGGCAAGTAACAATTTCTATATCTTTATGGCGGGCAACAAAAAAAACTAATAAATGCAATGAGCCGAATCTCTCGATAGGCTCTTAAATTCACCTTTTGTCCGCTTCGATCGCTTGTGCATATGATGTTATCACAATTGGCCAACAGCATTTGGAATTTAAATTTCCTAAGCTTTTTTTTCGTGTTGAAATTTGAAGTGAAATCTTGCTGATTGCTTATTCGTCATGAGCAATTTGATTTCAAATCTCCGGATGCAGAAGAAAATTGCGCAAACCGCTTCCGAAAAGAGAAGAAAATGGTCGGAATTATGCAAGCATTAAGTAGTTAAAAGCCTGACACTGGAGATATATGGCTGCATATGCTTTCCCATACAAATTTCCGATGAACGATTACGTTTTACGCACGCTGTAGGTAGTGTTTCCTACGGGTGTGCGTTCGTTCCCCGAAGAGGTTGCCGTTAGCGACGTTGACGAGGAGCAATTTATTTTCCCTTTCGATTTTTTTGTTGGTGTCCGCATCTTGATGAGAGTATTCCCGGAAAGGGTTTGACCGGCGGGAAGTGACTACTCACATAGCGCGCCTTGCACGTATGAGTTATGACCGGATGTTTCAGGACGTATGAGTGTATTTTGTACGTACGCCTTCATACATACATCCTGTCCTAGTATCAATCCATTGGCTATCATGCGCAGATTCCACCCAAATCTGCCTTATGTATTTCTCCGATTTCGGGCGATTAAATTTGCCCAAATGGTCTCCTCACTTTATTCATCGTTGTCTAAATAATGTTTTGTTTTACGAAACTGTCTCAGTGGCTTTGTGTCAGTAGTATAATCGACGCATTGATATTGAACCAATGAAAATGTTGAAAACTTTTTTATCTCATTATGACTGTTTAAAGCCTAATGCTCAATTTCGAGCGATTATAGATTGAGATGCGAACGAAGTCAATTCAGCCGATTCTTAATTTTTTTCACTGAAAGAAACTTTTTTTTTTCGGCCTGTTAAATGGTGATATTGTGTATAATGCCAAGATTGTTATGGTGCACAGTGTTCCTATTTTTGGAATGTACGGAAATGTGACTTCACACTTTAATATAGTATTCACAGTAATCGCCTCAAGTTGATATTATGATCTTGACAGACATTTTTACAAGACTGCTGATGGATAAGAGACGCTTAAAATTTATTGGTTGGATGACTCAGGGATTATTATAACACGAATTCGGTCATACGACCTCTTTTCTTGTTGCTGCGGTGGTCACTCGAACTGATCTCCGGTCACTGCAACATTTCAGCTTGCCAGAGGAAGAGGGCGAATGGGAGCGGCTCTATTCACAAGGAAGACCGGTTATGAGGTGGTGGGAAGGAGCGGGATGAGGGTTGCTGCGAGGTATTGTTTGCAAATAAGGGCAGAGGGGGAGAAGAAATTCACCTATTGGTCAGGTGAATGAGAATCTCTATGGATACAACGTTTCGAGAAGATGAGTCGAGGGAAGGGGGCTCTAGAAACACGAGTTCTGGACCATATTGACGAGATTGGAAGACTGAATTTGAGCATTGACAGTACTTTGTTGAGTTAATTAGTAAAAAATTTAACACGAACAAGTACCTACCTATTCTCACCGTTTCGAGCTTTCAAAATTAACTGCCTCTCCGGTACCGCTGCTTTCAATGAGTTTTCCGATAAAGGCGATCATTTCATCTCATTAGAGGTCGACGTCTGCGCCGTTTGCCAATCAGCGGCACTTCTAAACATGGCCTTATCTGTACTTCAAGAAATTTATTTGCATTCGAGAGAAGTGAACTTTGAAAATGCCTGTTGAATTTTCATCACAGCGACTAATATTGTTGGCAATTTCACTGAAAGCGAGCGATGTGCGAAAATTACTCGTTGAATGCGATCGCAAAAAAAGTTAAAGATCGATTTCAGATAGTTCATTATATGCGATTCATCAATTCGGTGAGTGTTTCGAGGAAAATTTGATGCTTAAAATTTGGCTTCTAAGTGCGAAAAAAATTGATTTATAGCAGCGCGATCATTTGATCTTAGAATTCGATTAGCAAATTTTTCTTCTTTAAACACATCGATCACAACTGGCATACCTCCTCACATACGCACACAGAATCGATTGTGTGTATTCTGTGTGCACATGTGCAACGTCTACAAAACGTTTATTTTTTTTTTCGCTTATCGTTTACTTTTCTTTCAGCACACTTTCTTATGCTTTATCTGTCGCATTCTCTACATTCATTGTCAGTCACGTTTGTTGTGTTCAATCAGAAATTTAAAAACATTTTCAAATTATTTTTCTAAAATGAATTCTCATGAAATATGCGAAATATTCGTCTTTGTTAACAGAATTTAAGCAAATTGTATATGGCAGGAAATTTTTTAAATAAATTTTCAGCAAGTCGTATTGCAGCAAATATATATTTTTTGTTAACGTGAGTGGTCGAAAGTTTTTTTTCTTTGCTAAATCCAATATGGTTAGGTTATTCAGTGCTCTGTATTGCTAGTGCGTTTTCCTTACTGGATGCGCATTTTCGTCTCCTCCGAAATTTCATCCCGAAGTTGAATCTACTGACTCATAGAGCGCACTAGAGGACTGCAAATTCTCTTTTAGGGAATTTGTATCCGTTTCGACGCCCCATATGCAATGATGTCATTCAGCTGGTGAGTTTCTTAGCTATTCGTTCAGTTGTCTTTTGGGGGGAATGAAGGATGCCAAAATGTTTTTCTTCAAGAATCATACTGAAAGTCGTCTATTGCTGCAGGCAATAAAAATGTTGGTGTCGATGTAGGCATGCCAGATTTGTAACGCATCAAATTTAGGAACAAATTCCAATGGCCCTAAATATGAATGCGCTTTTTTTAGCCGGCAAGTTTTTAATCCATTTTTTTCTTTTTGCTTTATACATCATTTATTTTGTTGCCATCTTGAAACGTAACATATTATTTTGTTGCAAATTTTGAAAGCTTTTTTTATATGAAAAAGCAAATTTGCTTCTTGATGGGTTTATCGCACTTATTTTAAACGTAGGTTACGTGAATCGTTGTTATAGGTGAAATAATGTTTGATGGGATTTTTTTATTCGGAGCTATACATGGACAACGATCCTAATTCTTAGTTCTTCATAATTTTTGCTAACCGTTTGCGAGCCAACATTTTCCCAGTAACCATTTATAAAAATTTTATTTTTATTGATTTTATTTTATTTTAAAAAATTTTAGTAAATTTTGTCTTTATTGAACATTTTCAGACCACTATTTTAGTGAGGCAATTTGTAAAACCATTTCCACGAACAAGTTTAATGACCTATAAGCGCTTACTTTCAGTGGTTTTCGATTATAAAGACGGTGAAGCTTTTTCTTTGGATCATTTCTGTTCAAAAAACGTTCAATCTGTTCCATTGTATTCTGTCCGGGTTTATGAGATTTTCAGTTCCCTTTTGCAGCTTTTTAATCTATTCGTTGCGAATCACTTTTCATAAACTATAAAATCTGCTACTGACTTCTAGGGAAGGGAGGGGAAGAGGAGAAGGAAGGGGGGGGGGGTTGACTGCTGTTTGTGATTTATCTTGTAACACTGAAAAATGCTTTGTCTATGTCGTAATTAGCGGAAACCTTCCGGCCCTAAAGCTTTTCCGCGTATGAAGTACGAAAAGTGAATAAGAGCCAATTTATTAAATTGTGTTACGTAGATAAATATTGAATTTGGGAAAAAATGGAAAATATCGACCTCTCCAGGTTGTATACGAAGTCATTCATTTTTAGTGAAGTTGCAGGACACAAACATATTTGAGAGAGCAGATATGGGATTTAGAGATAGCGTGCGCAGACAATTAGTTTTTAACTAGTTTTTTCCTTTCATTTTCAAAGACAATCGAAATGCGCTTGGTGGGGTGGGTCGATGCGTCGAGAATATCGAAGGATAGAAGTGCATAAGGAAGGATTCCATAAAATTTCTTCTTAGCAGCGTTTGTACTCCGAAACAACCACTTCACTGCTTATTCACTCCTCAGCTTCTGCTTACAAATAACTATTCAGCTGCACAATGTAAGTGTCAGAATGTATCTGTACCAATCGAGATACTTCATTTTCGGTACAAAGGCCTCCTCTACCTATACGTATTGTGCAGTGGCTGTCTAATGATGTTCCTGCTCATCTTACTGTAATTGAAGAGGAGCTACTCTAGCTTGTGGTAAAAGCTGTAGTGAAGCGATTCTTCCTCTAACACATTGCTGTTTGCCACTTAAAATGAGCGCAACATCTTTGGAGTGGTTAAGTCAACTTTTTTTTCTTTCACGAAGAAGAGAAATCAATTTTGAGAGGAGGTAATTTAAAAGCGGAGTAGGTTCTCGAGACGAAAACGCTCATATTGACAAAGGAGTGCTTCATCGCATCATAGCTTGCGCCGTCTCTCGTCCTCATCGAATCTCTGATATCCCTCAATATTCTGTATTTTATAATTCTTAACTTAATGCTGTTTTGCTTCATGATGTAAATCATGATTTCATGACAACTGAGCAGTCACTTCTGTATGCTTAAATTTACAAATAAGTGCAATATTTTTCTCTTAAATGCCTTGTGGTAATGAAATGTTATAGGCATCAAGTTGCTAGTTCATGATAGTAAATAGTGTCGAAATTCGTTTTTTATAAAAGGCAGAGAAATGAGAAGTCATGATTTTAATCATAGGTATCGTCGTATCGTCGTCATTCGACATGCGTATTGCCCGGCGAGTTCGCATGATTTTTTTTTTGCAATTTGCATAACCACGTGCAGAAACGTTGTCGCTGCATTCCTAATAATTGTCGAGTGCTAGGTGGTCCTAGTAGCAGCATATGGTATCATAACGTCTAACGAACTTTTTTCAACTTACTCGGTGTCGTTAATAACAATTTTCGCTATTACACCCGGCTTTTAGAGAATATATTTTGCTCTGCTACTGAGATAACAACTGCGAATGCGTGCTAGTCACACAATTTGCACTTTGGCGACTAGCTTACCAGATTAGTAGTCAGCTGCATAAAGTCTCCGTGAATAACAAAAATTCGAAGTTTATCCTGTTTGGTTAACCGTACAATTCTTCCAAGGATTCGCTTTTATGCTGTTAGGTTCATTTATAATTGTTAGAATACATTGCGACAGCGTCGTGTCTGTGTCTGTACCTGAATGTGCCTGTCTTTCTCGTCATTTCGAGTCGGGAGCTCACTGAAGCTCGGAATACGAGATTGGGTAGTTGTAATCCACCCGACTGATTCACTTCCAATACGCAGTGAAAACCCGTTCACTGGTTCTGGGATGTGTTAAACCCCTTGTGTATGCTGAAAAATTTGCATGCATTTCATAAAGGGATGTAGAGCACAGTCGCACGGTTGGCGGCAGAAAAAGGCGCCGCTAGCAAATAATTTATCTTAACGGTTGCACTAGATAATTCTAAATTTCGTCATTTAGGAGCAGTTTGTGAAGTTGTCGTAAGTGAGGAGCCAAAATGCACATCCGAACTGTTGTACCTATGCGTTCATTTTCCACTTGTTCTGCAATCCGAGCGCTGTTATATGGAGATTGTTAGTAAAAAAAACGCATGCAAATTTCCATTGCTTTCTGTGTCCTATGCATAGAAAGCTTTTCCTCCATTAAAACGATTTGCCATTCGCGGGTCCCAGGAGTCGTTTGAAATTGGGTGTGGGAGATAATCCTCCTACATTGTAGATTATGCGTATTAAATCCCATCATTTTAGCAGTAGTAATCCACGAACTGAAACCACCCGGCGGACAAACGTAAACAAACGGACAGATTCAACATCGCCAATAACACGTTTTGTAAAGTTGCCAATGCGCATGAAAAGTAAGCATGTTCACGATTTTAACGTGTGGCTGGTTTCTGAGTAGGTTTATCAACTTGAATAAAGCGCAGGTTCTAGTAAAATTGTCGTAAAACTACTATAAAATTCAAAAATTTTAAAGTTCTCTCGAATTTTTTTCGAGAATATCATGGAAAGAGGTGCCTGTGATGTCTAAAATCGACATCGAATGGATGTGGCTTAGAAGAGACATATTTATTTCACTGTTTGCATGACGTTCTATTAGTATGAAGACCGAATTTCGAGAAAAATGCATTCTAGTCAAGACAGAACGACACTTTGCAAGATGGCGTCTTTCTTTTTTTTTTTCGTGGCCTTCCAAATTTGACGAAGAAATTCTCTTATTTCGCGCGAGGAGTCTAGTTGGGCGCATTATCGGAAGATGTGCACAAAGCCTCATTAGTTGGTCTTTGTGCGCCCATTTTGTCCTCCCCTCCTTCAAGACAAAACTACGCAAAATCCAATATGTTCTTTCGTTTCATCAAATAACCGCCTGCTAGCGTTGCAATGCTCTAAACTACTGCTGTAAGCATCTGAGCATGCTTCCAGACTTGACTTCAGCCGATAAAGTAACGCTCATAGCCAATGCTTGCTGTAACGAGAAAATGTTTTGCTAAAGCCAGTGACATTTTGTTCGTTATTTGTTCATTGCTTTATATTTTGCTTATTCAGTAATTCAGTTACTTATCACGAAAGACATTAAGTATATCTATACTGCGCTTCCGCACTGAAGAGGGATTTTTTCCAGTAAAAGGAAGTAAATGAATCCATAAAGTGACGTTCCAGCAATTAGTCTTTTCATTTGTACGGCAGTTACAACATTATGTGGTGGTCCAGCATGAATCATTCGTGCAATTCAACGAAAGCTACATTATAGTATAAAGGGGGGCAACCTAATAGAGCAGTAAAAGTGAAGTACGGCATAATAGAGAGTAATTCTGTGCTATACTATACCTCATTTTGGAACGTTTTTTAAACTGTAATTTATTGCATGTTACTGTAGAGGACTTTTAGACTCATGTAGTTCATGGCCGTATATTTACATGTCCGTATAATCATGGCGTATATTATAGATTATAAGTACATGTACATCACCATATCAGCACGTTACTGCTCGGGCTTTCAGTGTAATGTCTCGATGTTACTGAGGCAGTCGCACGCCGAGCACAGCCATCCCTTTGGCTGTTTTAGGCTGTTGTTGACCATCCGCTGGCTGGGCTGTCAGTGGTATGGTGGGAAGCAGCCGGGAATCGAACTTGGGTCTCCCCGCACGCGAAACATCATCATATATATAATGTATATATGTACACATATATATATCATCTATGCATATGTATATGTGCATATATGCCTACTTCATATATGTATGTAGCACTATATATATATATATATATATATATATATATATATATATATATATGTTATTCTAAAACGTGATACGTAGAATAGCACAATAATAATGCGATTTTGACATCGCTAGTAGAAACATCGGGTGCATTGAGGATGCAAGAAATGTCTTATGATAGGAACTTTGCTTGTTATGTCTGACGTTTATGCAAGCACATATCTATTTTTACAAATTTATATCTCCCAAATCAACTATGATATCCAAATAGACTTTTCTCTGTATAACTGCGCATTTAGCTTTTTTTTCGCTTATGAATCATTATTCTAAGCAAACTTCAAGGAAAGACATCGTAAAAGCTGAAATCGAATTGCTGCTATTATAGAAATTAATCTAACTTCTATTTAGTCGGATAATCAAATAGAACGTGGTGGTGCATATTCATTAGTTGTTGGATGTATTGCAATTTCTCAAACGTTTTTAAAATATAGCCTCAAAACAAAATCGCGAATAACGATGTATAGTTTATGATTCGTGAATGTCAACGAAATAACACTCAAATACTGTTAAGCGTTTTTAAGGAAACAAGTCTGAGCTAGAATGTACCCTACAAAATTTAACTAGTAATTTTCATATGATTCCAGAACAGGCGATATATTACGAGATGGCGACAAGGCATATTTATTTTCTTCCTTCAAGATCTCGTGATTCGCATGAAAAATATAATAGCACCATTTTTCGTCATTCACCTAACCAATCGAATTTCATATGTTACTTTCGCTGTCTCATCGACTGCCTGAGCCCATCACCCAGCAAAGTGAACGGTTTCGATATGTTTTGGAACTCATTTTGCCTAAAGGAGTTGGACTGTGCTCGAGATTTGTATAAGTTTCTTATTTGCTATTAAGTCTCGACATAGATACAATTGTTTTGTATATGAAACTTCGCGAACACAAAACTAGTCGGAGGTCTATGGCAAATAAATTTAGTATGACAGGCTGCTCACTTCCTCCTCCCTCCTCATCGGTCGGGGCCCCTCATTGAAAGGGATTTGTCATCATCGTACCCGCTTTCGGCAATGATGACAAACGCTTTCAATGAGAGGCGCCGCTCCGACTCTCCACATTTACAGGGACTGTTTACAGAAGAATATTATGATCACTTATCATACGCTAACTATAATGCAATACTATCGAGTAATTCAACAAAATATAGCATCTATATCAGGAAATTCATGGAAAAGGCTAATCGTAATCCCTGTAATCATAACAAAAAAGTGTATTATAGGAATAAATATTTTCATTATGTGCCGCACAACACAAGCTGACGGCAAGTAATATGCCATAGTGAGAATTTCTTTGTTATGACCCTCAATTTGACGGTGCTTAAGTGGGCATATCACGAGGACAAAATCCCTTCATATTGAGACATAAAACTTTCTTTTTCTGAAAATAAAAGGTCAACAGGGAGGTGTTCAAGTGAAAGCTTTACTATTGCACCGCTTCTTTTAAGTAGTTACTCAAATCTGGTCAATAAGTGTAGCTTTGTACCGAAATTCCTTTTAAATATGATCTCTAATGCGTTCCAAGAATCACCTCTTCCACAGTTATTGCCCATATCCAAGTATACGGATAGCTCGCAGTCGTCACGCAAACTCCATGAAAACTAATGTTCATCATATGTTCATGCGGTCATTTCGTTGAAGTCATTGTTCAGGATGTTCCAGGATAATTCCACTCCTCTTCCAAATGCTAATTGCACTGATGTGTGCACTTTTCTTCCATTTACTAACTGCGCTATCTCAGAAGCAGCGATAAGTGAAATAGCGAAATATCGTGATGGAAGGTCGTACTGCTTCATGTGATTTTGCGAGAATCCACCATTTAGTCTACAATTTTGTTCAAGAACTCAATGTAAACCATCGATCCTTCCCTCCCTTCCCCCCTTCTCCCTAGTCTGTCCTCTCCTTACTCAGTTCCAGCGCTTACCGCCGTTATTCTTCGTTTTAGAGTACCGCGACATATGTCTTTTCTTAAGATATGGCCCTGGACGTTAATGGGCAATCAGTGACAATATCCAATGCTTTCACCTTTATCACTTGCTCGACCATTTATGCATGGCGCCGTTCTTTACTTACTTTAATAGCGAGTAATTTATAACTGGTTTTCTAGTTTGCCAGGTTCCTATAATCTTTCAGAAGAAATTTCACTTGAATAATTTTTCCCCCTTCAAAAGTTTTTAAAGAAAGCGGACGAGGGGTTTTTTTTGTGATCGGTTCGGAAACTTTTACCTAATATCAATCATATTCGGCTGTGAGAAACTTTTACGTCTGCTTAAGTTTTGATCATAAGGCGTTCTTTTAATTTGTTGTGTCCATTTGAGAGGCGGTAGTTAGACGCGGAAAAAAAGGAACGTGTGCGCTCTGCATTAGGGGATTTTCTGGATAAGTTTTTTAAAGCTACCAGATCAAAATATTTGAAAAAGATGGCTGCGAAGAAAAAGATAGTAGACGAAGAAGCCAACCAAAAAAAAAACTGACTGCAGTCTTAGATCGCTGCTAAATCGAAATACGTGTGCAGTAGTGCACATTAACTGCGGATTGTCGATTTTGTGTTGTTAAAGTGCTGCCCCACTGCTGACGCACAACTCGTCCTTCCTTCTAGCCATTCAGCTAATGTTATTTATTCATTGCCGAAACGTGGCAGTTTTCCCTTTGTCGTGTTCAAACGAGATATCAAATGACCGTAACCATTGTCGTTGCTGACAGCCATTTCCCGAAATTTTTCATTTTTTTCCGAATACATAAATTGATATAGTCACATTGTTTTGCTAAAGCGAAAAGCCTCTAAACACTGACAATGAATGGCATTTTATTTATCATTTCAAATAGTAAATTTCATAAGGGTTCGCATACCGAGGTAACTGATCATATTTACCTATCTTTACGCTCGGCATTCGGAAATCATTATGAAATCATTTCATTACAAAGAGATCCTGCTGGCCTTTTGGTAGTTCACTTTTCATGCACAACTCTTATAGATCCTGAACATTGTTGTTGTGCATTCAAACAACAAAAGCAAATGAACGGAACATCTGTGAGGGATAAGTTTGTGTGAGAGCGTTGTGCGATTTTGATGAGCACACAGAAAAAAATGGAGTCGAGATTGATGTTCTCAACATTCTTCTAGACGATGAGGCAATGTAATTTAGAGTGGTTCACGAAATTGCTCTCATCATCTTCTGATAGAATCACTGACAGTTGCACTGAAATCGCAAGTTGATGATTTCTAAATAGACTTCGTTTTCGTTGAAGTATTTTGCCCTCTACGGAAAACACCGATTTTCCATCAGCAGTGCATGAAACAAACAAATTCTTTCACCATCTCACGTTCGTGCCTCGACGCTCCTTACATCATTTGCATTAATTTCTGCACTGATTGCCCTCCCCCCTCCCCTAAAGACCTTTTTCAACGTTTCTGTGTTGTCCGACGCTATCACGAAGAATAATGCATATTTTTTGTCTTTCGGAGCCTACTGAGTGCATGCGATAAGTGCCATGTGCGAAGCTTCTACTGGACCCACTCTTAAAAATTTTTCACGTCGACTTTTTCTCCATTGTTGTCGCCCTTTTCACTGTCCACATCGCTCGCTGTTTAAATACGCTTACTGAGCCCGATCGCTGCCGCTCGGTGAAGAAACATTTCCTTGCAGCACGCAAGTTTCTTCACGTTCGGAAGAAGCAGATAGGGAAGTTGTGAAGGGGGTGGAAAAATTGTCGTTCGAGTCTTTCGAAACCTTTTCACTGATGCTTATCCTGATGAGGGATGCTGTCGGATGTTTTATGGCAGTATATAACTGCAATCGAATTCGCGCTGTATAAGCTAGTGGAACATAGGCAGCACTATTATTGCAGCTTAAAAATGCCTTCAACTCATCGTCTATGATAAGCTGACCTGTGCAGTGAACGGAAGAAAAGTCGAGTATTTGTTGGCGGATTCGTTGTTGTCACCTGAAAGGATCATTGCACCGAAATCGTTCAAATACCCCTTGTCAGACTTTTTTCTTTTGCCGAATAAGCATGAAAATTTTTCTCTCAGGTCCTATCATTTAAATACATAAAAAGCGAAATATCAAATGTTATTTGTGATTTCAGATGGTTCCTTTGTGTGACTGGTTGAAGTCAATCCATGAGGCGCATTTCTCTTTTCATTTTGTTTTACTGACTACTTTGCATGCAAAGAAGCTGCAATACTTTATGTTCTTCGCCGTCATCAGCTTAGGATTTGCCTAAGAAAGGCGCACCTTAATAACCTACTTCTCGTTTCCTCTGGTGCAAAATAATTGGTCTAATTCTAAAGAAGACCCCAAATATGAAATTTTTCGCAATCGAAGGAACTCGTTGTGGGCTGAATTTCGCAGGTTGCCGAAAATACGAACGTAGAAAAGCTTAATTCCTAGAGTGGCCAGCTCCGTTTTCTCATTTTTATGGTTTGTTTGCAGAATGATGTGGCATTATGCATTTTATATTCTTCTTCACCGACAAAAGTATCAATAGTTGCGTTCAGTGAAAGTGCGTGCTATTCGAGAAAGTCTCACGATATTAGGGACCGTCGCAGTGCAGCTTGCATCAGCTCATCGCTTCGAGACTCTGGCGCTCCAGAGTTATTAAAAGAATGAGTTACACCACTCTATCGTTCTTCGTGGTGAATAAACATGTTTTTTGAAATCATATTTTAAATCAAACGGTAAAGTAATTGTAGAATTCGGCATTCATTTTGCCCTCCCCCCCCTTCCCTTCCCTGCCCCCCCAATTCACTTCTTTTGCCAGATGCGAGAAAAGCAACGATATGGAACCCGCAGATTTGGTATTCGAGCTAAGTATTCGTCAGTATATGCACGCATTGCAGCAAAAATATGTTAGTGATGTGAAGAATGTGTGGAGCGATCTGGCTATCTGTGATGCAGATCATGTCAGCTCACATGTGCCATGCTTATGCCTCCCTTTCTTCATGTTCATTGCTCACCTCAATACTGGCTGTAGAATGAAGTTGGCACACGTAACCGCCTTACTTCAAAAATATCGATATGCCAATATTTTTTGTATTTTATGGAGTATCATCATGATTTGCATGAAACATGCAGTATTTCCATTACTGATCATCATTTTGATTTCTTAAACGCCTTTATATAACTTAATTTCCATGTTAGTATTCAATTCCCTCACAGTCACATCGATTGCCTAACGTTAATTAGCGCGATCAGTCGGACAATTTTTTCGCATTGTCCCCTTTATTAGTGCACATTATTCATCGTTCAGTGGCATAGGGCATAGTCGATTTACTAAGCAATATTTTTTGTTTATCCTGATAGTTTCGTACAAAAAAGCCAAAGTTGCGTTTCGATAGCAGTTGCAAGAATGGTCCAAAAATTTGCACTCCTTATTGCAGAAGGTGAAATTTATGGCATCCCCAGCCGTTTGAAATTCTTAAACTGGAAGGGTGTGACGTGCTTGCAGTTTGTTTGTTCTCAGCTTCTTTCTCACCCTCGTCAATAGTTCCGTTTCAAAAAAGGAAAGCTGATTGCATAACATACGGAACTTGTGTTATTGGATGTCCCTTTGTAAATGTTGCTGACTGCTTTTTTACTATCTGCTTTTTTTTGTAGCTGCTTTTTTTTCTAGCGAACTATATATTCCATTTGGGGAATTCCATCATTTATCCCATTTACCTATTTCTAAGCACCAACACTCATAATATTCACTTTTTTTAAAAATAGAAAATATCGATCTGAGAGGCATCTGTGACAAAATCAGATCGCAAATCAAATCTGTGAACTGGGTGACCAACAAATTCATCTATCGTAAATTTGTTCATTAAAAAATCTTTTTTTAATGAACAAAGTTTGTTTAATGATTTGATGTTTTCTTAGAAGAAAACAAGACAAGCATGCGTTTCATACGATTGCCTATGAAAAAGAGGGACATACATGAAAGAGAACTGATTTATTCATGAACAATTCCCACTATCAAAAATTATCTATAAGGGGGACATAGGAATCACTGCTCTCACAAAAGCAAATGTTTTAGGCACGGTTGTTGGCTTGCGTATTGGCAAAAGGACATCACAATATTCGCATAAAGCGACGCCTGTGAAAACTAGTTTTGTGATCATAAGGTATGTGCGTGTGCATTGACACCCTACCACACAACGCTCTCTTCATTGCACCATTTTGGCTTACCTTTATACTGCTTTGTCCTCGTACCCTCTAGATTAGTTGCTATAAGTCAGCCTGTTGCATTTTATCGCTCATGGAGCTTTTTTGGTAATGAAAGTGAACCTAACTTGCTGTTAGAAAAGGGTGGGGGGGGGGGACAGCGGAGAGAATTGGGGGATCACAGTCCGGGAAATGTAGCTAATTCAATGGTAACACATATTTCAGTATTTTGGACACCAGAAAGTTCTTTTTTCGACACAGCGATATCGCAAATCGTATATTGATTACTTCAAGGACATGATTTTTGATTATGATACTCACCGCGAAGAAATAAACGAAAAATTCTTACTTTAATTAGTCGTATTATTACTAATTCAGCAAAATGACTAAATCAATTGACCAGCTTTAAGCGCTTCCGCAACGTGTCGCTTCCAATTGCACGATTTGCTTCGACTATTCGTTTTGAGATCACTGGATTTGAATTTGTAGAGGCGTTTGCAGTAAAAACCGTATGAAACACAAATAGCAGCATTGGATGCGTTACTCATATCCGATGAAAGATGTTAACAGCAGAATTCGGCATGTCGTTTCAGAAGCCGATATCAGCCAAATCGGCGTTTGCAATTCGTTGAAATGTTGTTGAGACGAACATCAATATCGCGTGCGTTGTGAAGAAGTCACCGCAACTGCCCGATATCTTTACACGAATTTTGACATCACCTAATCCATATTGGCACTCATTGATTATGCTGTTAATGGCATGTGCATAAAAATTTGACTTTAAAATGCTAAACGCATTTACCCCTCCATCTGATGCATTTCGCACATGGTGCTCCTCCTTCTCTCCAAATGAACGAGCGCGTACTGGGAAATTTAGTCACGATCTTTTTTCACGGATAGTCGTTTTTGAGCTTAGCTAGATGCTTCTTATTTTTTGTTTGACCGAGTTTTCTCCATGTACTTTATTCACGAGGTGCAAGAATGAAGTGTTCAGCAGCAAATGAAAATCAACCAATCCAACTGAGTTTTTTTGGAGAAATAAAAATAAGTAGCATTTGATCATTTTTCTAAGTGATTGGAGAAAAAAGTTGCATTTATATTCCCAGTGCTTAACAACGCATTGTATAATCAACACCCTATAGTAACAATGATCCAGCATAAAACTCGAACTGAAGTTGCCTAATTTCTTACTGGTTGAGGAAGTTTTTATAATTGTTAAGTCTTTAGTATACCATCTTCTAATTCTCCGAGTCTACGACATATGTTATATATATATGATTCATCGTGGTTTAGCCGTCACAGCAGACTCGAGTAAGAATGTTGGCTGATTCACCGCTGACTGCACGCAGAAGTCAAACGAATTCCTTTATGGTAAACGAAGACGCAAACATGCTTTTTTTTCTATTAAAAACATTTATTTGAATTTTCTGAATGCCACTCATCAAACAGTGCCACTCTCTCCACTGAAGGTGATCGATTAAAATGGTTCACTAGAGAAGAAACCTTCACACTGAATAGTGTGATGACTACCGTTGAGAAAAAATTCCTCTCACCCGGTAGTCAATATGTACTGAAAGTCGTGAGACATGACTGGTCTGCTCCCTTCTCGTCGATCGTCGCTGCTCCGCTTGAGTCGACAATTTCTTGCACCGTTTCTCTTTACTCTTTCTTGCACCACTTCTCCTTACTTGAACAATTGCTTCCGTCTCGCTTCTTCGAAACGTTCGGTGCAAGAAATTTGTTTGAGGCAGCGGTGCTTCCGTCTCGCTTCTTCCTTTCCAAATCTCAAGCTTAGGTAATTAAACCTCTTGCATTTTATTAGTGCGTAAGGCGCAACGAACAACGTAGACATAATCGCATTACGAACGAATAAAACACAAGCAGCATTTCAGCACAGCGGAATAATCTACCAATATCTTATAATCATAAACTCGAAGGAACAGCACATCAATACGCTATAATCGTAAACTCTTCTACGTATCTTAGCGAAGCACGTCAAGTCAAATTCTATCAACCAAAAGCTTCTTCGATAGAAGTGGTACAATATTCTGGTGCATGATGAGAAAGCGAAACTGTAGCATTTCACATAGCAAGTAAACGGCAATGACCCACATGGAATAAAAATTAAACAATACAAGTCTAATCATAAAACAAGCCACAATAAATATTCCACGCTGCCTCGTAACTTCTGAAAGACGACTCGTTCTTAGCCTTCTGCTGTCCGCTTTTATAGGCGTGGTGGGCTGACCTTCTCCTTAGAGCCAGTCCTGTTCCCGATGATTATCCAGTTTGCCGACTTCCGCCTTAGAGCCATTCATTAATCCGTTTGATCGACACAGGTCACTGTTATCGTTGCCTTGAATGCACATGCAACGCTTATTTGCTACAAAATTATTTACCTCAGTATTTTCGTCATTCATACTTCTACAAACTCAATCAAACTTCGCGAGTAGTCGCGACAAATACATAGTTCATGAAGGTATGATTAATTGATAAATGCCATAGTTTGGATGCTGTTCTTTACGGGTGGATATTTACACCTTTCCGTATTATTAATTTGCACTATTTTATACGATTGCTTGGCTGCCGTAACAATTCTTGTTAGCATGTTTTTTCACCAGCGCTTTTTGGTCGGCTTCTATAGTTATATTAATTCATTTTTCTGGATTTCATAATTGCATAACAATTTTCATAATTATGAATTTCGTAATAATTCATAATAACTATAATATTTACGAATTTCGTGATAATTTTTATGAAAATTTAATGGAGTTGAAAAAACTTTTTTTCATTTCATCTGTAATTTAATTGCATTATTCGATCTCTGGAAAAATAACTTCGTAGTGAATGCATCGTTCCAAATTTGTTACACAAAATTTTTTTGTGATTAATTTGATTCGCAAACGAGTTCTTTTTCACTTTAATAAACCTTTTGAGCTAACCTTATGGGCTGTTCACGATAATCAGTATTTACACTCTTCTTTTCTGGTTACTTATGTTCATCATCTGTTTCTGCACAAATCCTGCAGTAAATGTTCGTCATCAGAATTTCACTTACATTATCCACTATTGTTATTTGCATTATCAGCATTACAGTACAGACGAATCAAAGGAATTTGGAAAAAAAAAGTTTACGGAATTTTTGTTAAAAGTTGAAAAGTTTCTGAACGATTTAAGAAATTTTTTTCTCGGAATAAAGAACTTCTGAGAACCTTTAAAGAATTTTGTATGAAGAAGGCATTTTGAGTGGATAAAAGAATTTCGAGGAAATTCTCTTAATGTATTTTAGCGAAAAGTTGATTGCAAGAAAACATTCGCATGTTTGATGCGATCATTTGAACGCATGAGGGAAAAGCGATTCTTTCATGCAGTTCAGTTTATTTCGTCATGACTCAACTGCAGTGGAGAAGCGTCATTCGGCTACCACTGAAATGTCGCGCTTTTTTTTTTGAATTCTGTTTTTTTCTACATGAAAAAAGTTCGCTTTGATTAATTCAGCAATTTTCGCAATTCGTCACTGTGTCTTCACGTTGATCGTTGCACACTTTTTGATTCCCTCTGACGCTTTTGCATTGATAATTCGTGTATGCGCAATTTATGTTTGCCTTCGTTTCTACGATATGCACACTATTTATGTATAGTGTACAACCTGTACAACAACAGTTCTCAACTCGTACTGTCCGGTTGTTTGTAATCGTATTTGTAAAAGTAAATAGAGATGAAGTAAGCGACGATTTCCTTACGCGCATTCATTGCTTCGTTCAGTTCGTTGAGTAGAGAGCATATTTTTCCACTGCAGCGCACACAATTGTACGTAGGTAGGGTAGTCCTTTGTTTCTTTTCCTAGAATTTCGCAACAGCATCATTGAATGAAATTCGCTACATTCAACCGCCATTAGGCTTTTCCAACTTCACGAGGGAGTATAAACGCATTCAAGGCTGGGAATTCTCCCAGCTTTCTGCTGATTTATGGAAGAGTTTATGCTGTTTCGGCTCAATAGCCAAATTTTACCTACCCAAGGTTCAACTGTATAATTTTGTGGTCTTTGGTATAATTATGGTTCAGTGAGCGTAAAAGTCAGTATGAGCACTTCAAGATCTGTAATCCCATTCGACGCATTTCAAGTTTCTGCACAGTAACCGTCTGGTTTATTGCACATGTACATATAATAAAATGCGTTTGCGAAGCAGCAGTTTCTCCACGATACCCGTACATATGTGCATTGTTGTATAAGTTGTTCGAGCTCACTGAGATTAACGAGAGTTTTAAAAGCTCATCAGCAAATTTAAACTTTTTTTCTGCTGTTCATTACTGTTTTGTCAGCTTACAAGGAATGTTTTTGTAGCGTTAGCTCTCACGTATCTAAGAAGCACTTCATTCGTTGCTCTAATGCACGTAGTTATGTTGTGTACGTGTGCTGCCTCAAACATCTACTGTCATTTTTACCATTTCCGCTTCGTATTTTAGCAGTTCCCATGCTTAATCATGCCAAACGTTAACTGACCCATTCACACTTTTTTCTAATGGTCTCTCATGTTACGTTTTTCGTTGTAACATTCATTCATCTTATTTACGCACCTTTCATCGTTATGTTCCTTTCTTCTTACGCCAACAACGTTTCCGATTCACTGGAAGACAAATGTCTCGTAATGATGCTTTTATTTAAAACATTTGACGATCAATAGCTACACGTATGGGGTCTTTTCGATGTGGTAAAATGACTCACAGATCTCTTTATTTTTTTAATTTTTTGAATCAACCAAAACGATTACTTTCAAATAGGATCCAGATCGCATGATGAAATCACGAAAAAAGAACTGCGAGTAAAATTTGAAACACTTTTTTTGAAAAATTTTTCCACTGAATTTGAAATCATCGAGTTCACCGAAGAGTTCAGAATTGGAATTGGAAAATCTTCGGATTTAACTTTTGCTACTCTATTCAAAATTTGTCAATTTATGCGCTTCTGTTTGTTGACAGTTTTGCTTTCCTTTTGTTATCTTTATTAATAGCCAACATTTAAAAATACATACAAAATCTCATATAATGAGTAAGAACAGCATGCGAAAAAAGTTAATTATTCATTTTTTCATAAGAATTTTTCAGAATATTTCTTAATTCACAAATTAACATAAAAAATTTGCCAGCGAGATTTTTTCCCAAGTTTATCGATATTCGACGTTCAATGGAAAAATTCATATGGCTGGAATTCCTTCGGCAACGATTTATCGTTTTCTAAATCTTATCTTCACAGGAGATTGATGCGATTGCGTGCAATTATCAATGAAACAGATGAGATCAAGCGAATGCATCATGAAAGGTGGCCTTCCGTTGGTCTGACTGTTCAAGTGTTTTTTTTTTTTGCATGACTATACTGCTTCATTACTGTGATGTAAAACAAAAGGATTTCAGCAGTGAAATACTTATTGTTATTTCACTCGTATCGAGTTTTTCGTTGTACAAAATGGTGCTTAACGAAATGTTTGCATTTCACCGAATTTTGATGTTTGATAGTCGTGCACAGAGTGAGGACATTATTACGTTTTGCCAGCTGGTCCGCTCGAAATACTTTAACTTTTAAAAGGGATGAAGGCATTATTTCAAACTGTCCGATTAAAACGAACAAATTTCGATATTTTTAAACAAAATTTTAGGCAAAATTCGATCTAAATATATGTCAGAAGTGATATGGCACAATGTTTGAGAAAAGCTATATAGTTATAAAATGAAAGTGATTATACGAACGATGTAAGAAACCGCTTTTTTAAAAGTTGTTGCGCGCGAAGAAATAGTTGTTAAAAGCTTCCCGATGCGATAGCGGAAAACAACTGAGTGAATCATAGAAGTGTTCGTTCGATTCCGGCTTCCACATGACAAGCAAACTTTTGAAAAATTGTTTCTGACATCTCAGTGGCAACAACGAGGCGTGTATGTATAGACAGACAGATGCGGTAGTGGGCATCCGTGTCATTGTTCACACCCTCTATGGGCAATCGGAGTCGTAAGCAATCGATAAAGTATGTTTTCGGATGCCATCAACTGAAGAGTGCGGCGAGCCGTCCATCAGTAAATAGTTCGTTCGCTCCATTCCGAAACTTTCATCCTCCCTCCCTTCGCTTCGCTCAATTTCTCCACCGTCCTGTTTTTTTTAAAGGTTCACTCGTCATCAAAAACACCGTTTTTGGCTATGCCAAAAAAAGTCGATTAAGAAAATGTCTTGTATTTTCTAAAATTTTTTCGCAAATAACAACCAGTATGACTTATTCAACTCCTGTATGAATATGCACGTCTGACTAAGCAATTGCGGCATGGAGCATTTAACTGCTATGCTAAATTTAACATTAAGAACATTGCTGTTTTGATGTGAATATATCGCTTTAACGACAAAGTATACATCATTTAATCGCAATGAGTTAGTTGATCGAACAGCTTTGCCCGTCATATACCCGTCATACCCGTCATATCCCGTCATATCTCGCCTAGCTTGGTAACTTCTGGGTCGGAAATCGTCCATGAGGAATTTAGTCTGTTTTTTCTTTCATCTTAATTTTTTAAAGAATTATTTAACCTGAATTTCCAGCTTCATAAGTACTTAATTTCGTGTTTCAAACCTAATAGTAGTCTGTTTGTGTTTACGTGGTAAGAGTGTTTTTTTTGCCAATGTTCACTTTTCATTGTTTGAGGTTCGTGTCAAGTGTCATTTCGAAAAGACAGCTTTGCCCATCCAAATCTCTTATTAATTACTTGCTTTTTTCATACAAAATTTTTCAAACTTTATTTGCTTGTATTCATGAGTTTCTTACTTTCATTAATCATAAATTTCTTGAATACTTTGCCAAACGCCCGTATTTTGAAATTACTCTCTTAAACGCCGCCAGTTTATCGCAAGATTGTACAGTAATTATGGACTGGACTAGCAAAACTAAATGACTAATGATGAGATATGCTGGGTAACACAGCTGCGATGCCCGTATGCATATTCGACGAATGAAAGGTGTTCGGGTGAACGGATCGGGAGTGTTTTCGAAGTAACGGTCGTTTAATGGCAGTTGTTTCCCTTACAGCCAGCAAGCAGATCGGAATTATACGAAAATTAATATTGTTTGTTTAGTGACACTCGCAGATGGGTATCGCCATCATATAAATATTATCAAATGTTATGCGGAGTTCGATTATGATTAGTTGCGATTTTGGTGTCCATGCTTTTCGCTCTGTAACGAAATACTATCAGTTGAGCCCTCCATCCTTTTCAAATACTAATTCTTAAATTCTCTGCTGCTGGAGGGCTTTTAGTTAAAACTATGTACTTTCTTGTTGGACGTTTTTTTCCTTGTTCTAACGTAAAGAAATTTTTTGCTGGTTGTGTGTCGTTAGCATTAGAAGAGTGGAAGGCGAAATGAGTGGAGGAGTGGAAGAGGGGAAGGGGGGGGGGGGCCTTAGGAGT
>JPKZ01003222.1:70545-105192 GCA_000803305.1 Toxocara canis
GGAGGGAGGGGGGGGAGAGGGGGGAGGGGGGGGGGGGCCTTAGGAGTCATTCAGGAGAACGCGATGTAGAAATAGGTTCTAAACTATGTAAAATGTTGCTCAATTTGATGGGATTTCTCGCCATGGCAAACAGTCGATATGATTGTGGGAAACCAAGAAAAGATTCATCCGTTTTCCGCAATTCTCTAATCCGTTTCAGTGGCGCGTTGCGGCATTCGGAAGTGAGCGATTGGTTTGCGCTTGATGCGCTGCTGTGTCAGAACAAATAGTAATGCATGTGTTTGACAGGGCGATTCACACGGAAGCCTAAAGCGTGCATAATGAGTGAAAGCTCGCCAAGTAAAAGTTGTAGAGTAGATTTAAGCACGTTAAGGCATAAGGTCTACCACAACTAATAAGCAAGTCAACCACTGTGTCTTTGTGCGGCATTTATGTTGAACAGCAAGTAATCGTTTACTACAGCCTTCATCGCTAAATGAGGTCACCATTCGAAACGCATAACACGCTGCTGCATAACGACATTTCATTAATTAGCCTAGTCGGTTTTCCGACGGATAGATGTTAAAGCAGTCAACCGGTTCGAGAGGCTTCATTGAAATTTTTGCACTTTTGTGCTGCCATCTGCAATGCGTCAGTCCAACTGGACATATGTTTCTGGTGATGTTTTATTGCAGCCGTTATCATCGAGCTTTTTGTTGACTGGTAGTTTGCTAGTATGTAAGCCGAAAACTGTCACCTATTTCCGGCAAACACGTTTTGCGTGCAGCGCGTGCTCAACTTAGCTAACCCTTCCTTCGCGCTGACGTACTCGTTAGCTGGTTTTCTTTTTTGTCTTCTCAACAGCTTTTCCTTCGGTGCGTTTCTCACTTCACTTTCCTCTTCTTTTTTTTCAAACCAATAAGAGCCAGTGAAAGACCGCACTGTTCTAACTTTTTATTCTAATCCGCTTTCTCATAATTTTTTTCCCAGTGAAAGTTAATGTGATCCGTTCATATTTCATTTGGCTGTCTAGCGTTCTTTAGTTGCCGCCAGGTGACAGAGTGCTTCATATACGTGTGATCATTTGTGCATTGTGTACGACATTTTCATGACATTGCTTTATGACTGTTGTGTAGTCGATGCGTACTTGGAGAGCTGCCCAGTTATTCCGTGTGACTAAAATTATTCATCGCCAGTCTATACTAGTTGAAGAGTAAACAAAGAATAAGAGATTACCGATCTTTTGGACCAAGTCGATTTCTGAGAACGTCAAGAACGGATAAGTGAAGAGAGCGGGGGGGGGGGGGGGGGGGGGGAGGGAGGAATTGAACGGATGGTTACAGGGAAGCAATTTGAAGTGAGCTATATGAAGTACACGAGAAATAATACTTTAGTGCTTTTACCTGTTAATAAACTCTTTCTTTTCCCAATCTTATAAAGGAGAGGTGACTTATCTTCATCCCGATTCTCTATCGATTTAGAGGGATTTTCTGCTGACCGAAATGGGTTATTTATGGCCTTCAATTCCAAATAATTTTTCTCCTTCTAACTACCAAACAAGAATGTTCAAATAAAAGTTCACCGTCTCCTTCGGAAACAGTCGAACTACTATAACTGCTATGTAATATATGCAAAATAAATATAGATGGTAATATGTGTAAGTGAAGGTATAGTAAACGGTTTGAGTTGTATGGTAAATGGCAAACATATGGCAATGTAAAAAACCTATGGCAATAGATGTTATATATGGTAAAACAAATAAAAAGAGTAAAATAGTGAATATGGGATATTAACAGAACGAACACATAACATATGTATGTGCTGTGAAGAATAGATAACTTTAAGCTATCAGTGTCGTGAAAACTGAGGCTAGTTGGCACTAGCTGACGAGTAACCAAAAAGTCAAAATCGAAATCTCTGAGGACCGCCTGAATGCTCCATTGGCCGGGGTGAGTGAAGCCAAACTCCCCGCTGTTTGCTGCAGAAAAACACTGCATTCAGCAGACATTATTTGCTGTGTTTTATTTGCATCGTAAGATGCTTATTGCAGTTTGGCAAATTCCCTAAAAGGTTCATAAACGTTATGGAGTCCTCTGTGGGAATATAATTGTCTACAGCGATGCGATAGCATAATTTAAGCAATGACAGAACGCTTTCATTGCCTACATCGAGCTTCAGAGGGTTTCATAGAGTGAGCTAATCGAAGCGACCGTTAGGGTAGTGCTTTATGTTGTCTATTTATTTTGATAAAATGTTTATTGCCGTGCCTCTAAATTACCCCTAAATCAGCCTGTATGCAGCATTAAGCTCAAATTTCTGAAAATATTTTTTGGCCTCTTTCTTTTGGCTTTCTCTAAAACCTCTTTCGACGAATTTTACGAAAGGGAAGCCAGTGGCCTCAAATGGAGCAAATTCCAAGCAAGTCATGAAGATAAATTATGGAAAGAACATAGTAAGATGAGGTTACGACCATGTAGTGCATCCAGTAGAGATGGCCTAGCAATTTTATACTGACGTTTCTGTCGCTTCAGCCATAATTTTAGTACGCAAATCTTAAATTTGCAGAATTAGACATTTATCAAGCTTAGGTGATTAACCGTTTTTGTTTTGTTTTATAATTTTGGCTGCTGGTTGACTTATTTGAACGATTCCTAAAATCCTATTAGTTTATAAGACCTCGTTGCTTTCATTTACTGGAGTTTTGGATGTTGATCGAGCTTGTTGACACTATTAAAAGCTGATCGAATAAGGATATTGCTAAAAAATATTAAACGAAAGCGTTATAATTTCTGTTGCAAAGCTTCAAAATATCTATTGTATCTGTGTTTTTTTTCAATTTCGAATCTTTTATCTGTGCCTAATTGGTTTCATATGTTTTCATCTTGCACTTTCTTCTCCTCAGAACGGCTCATTTTCTTCCACATTGCAGACTGGGGATTCAGCTTTATGCAGTTGTGTTCAGCATTGCTCGTAAGCCATAATTCACTTAAAAGTTCATTGCTTTTTTTTGCCAATCTGCTTGCACTTCTGCAATTTTTGAATGTAATGATTAGCTGCGGTGATCACTAGTCGAAACTCAATTTCAAGCTACGATTGCAATCCATCTGTGCAAATGGAAAAATTTTGTATGAAAAGGTAGAAATAAAGCGAGAAAAAACGGAAGGTAAGAACGAAAAAAAAATTAAAATGAGACCGCAAAGAGGCGCAGCTGAAAGGAAAGTTGGGGATTGCCAGTTGAGGGAATCTGGAAATGGTGAGCTCTCATTTAGGGGTTGAATGGTTCGAAAGTGGTTTTGATTTGAGCACACGGCTTTATTTGTTTATACGTTTTGATTTGTATCCATCAAATTCCTAGTTTCCGATTGAATGCAGCACTTATTGCAATGCACCACCACCTCTCATATATGCGTGGGCAATTAACTTGTGACGAATGATGTTGAGTGATTTGATTTGTTTTTGACTAGTCTTTCCACCGCTCTACCATTGACCGGTTGATCGCATGTGCAATAATCAGAGCTATCAGCATTTATCTAGATTTTACATTATTGTTATTTGTTTATTCGTAATTTGCATACAAAATATAAAATCTATGCATCTGCTACGACTGAAAATTGAGTTGTTTGAGAAGTGAAGAAATATAGGCTACATTTTTTTTTAAAATGCGGACCACAGGCTATAACATTCAGGTACTACAGCAACGTTTAGGTGCCTTTAGTAGCCCGAGATAATCTGCATATTTTAGGCTAATAGGGCACTTGTTTTGTCACTAAGGCATGCAATCAACTTACTTTCCGTCAACAGATTCTTTGAATTTTGTAATCTTTTGTACCATACATGATAAGATGATTGTATCATATAGTAGCTGAAATCAGATGGCTGTATAACTTCGTATTCGATTCCGGCACCCCCTGCTCCCTTTTCCTTATTTTAAAACCCGTTACAGTATCGCCTCACAGATGCGTCCTCTCGAATACAGCCTCCCCCGCAACCTTATTCTGAAGTGCTGAAATGCTGCAGCTCTCATGTTTGGATTCGACATTGTATGAAATCATGGTTGAGATGCAAAAGAGTAGCAAACGTAGTTTGACTAGCACGAAACAGAACCGCAATGTATGGGTGCAGTTTATGTGTCTATAAAGCGTGTATTATGATATTGTTAAGCAAATTCTTGGGAAAGCATTGTTTATAAGCGTGAATGTAAGGTGGTTTTGTGAGTCGGTAAAAATGAAAGGAAGAGGCGAGAGTTTTTTTGAAATTTTAATTAACTTGTGAAATGAATAGGTGAAACACATTGAAAGGTGCACCTGGAGATTGATGCAATATGCGCATTTGGCAGTCATGTTTTTAGAAGTTGTAATAAAGGTCTAGAAGCCGAAGGAAAAACATTTGGCAAATAAAGCAGTACTTCCTCTGAATTAGTCTAAACAAACACTTGCGCTCAACACGCGATGAAGCGGTTGGTTTCGATGCGCATTATAAAGTGATGATGGTGTAGTGTGTTGCTTGGACGATCAGAATTATAGGCGCCTATTTTTCCCCGCAATTTTTGCGCTCATTTCCTAAAATTACCAGTTTCCATTTGCGAAATTTGTATTTCGAGATGTGCTTGATGCAATTTGCAATTTGCATCTTTTGCATCCTATTGGCGTCAAGCACAGTCCCAAGAGTGCAAGGTGAAGAAAAATATTCGCCTAACTTGCTCTTCTCGCCTAATTGTCTTCAATGAATCATACTCATCCGAAGATTCACAAATTATTTTTAGTTGCTTTTTTCGGGAGCTATTGCAGTGTCGTAGATTATGCTTGCAAGTTTTGCATCATTGCATGTTGCATGGTCCTTCAGCTGGCGGGCTCGTTGCGGTTGGAAAGTGCATAAAAACGAAAAAAAAAGAGATTTCGGTGCTGAAGCAGCTGAAATGAAATATATTAAGGTGATTCATTTTGGATGTGCAGTTGACTGGAAGAAACTCTCGATTAAAAAAAAATCCATTTAAGACAGCCATAATTAGGTTGGTTTGTTTGGTAGGCAATTCGCGTCACCCACCGATCCAGAAATGCGTTCGTCACTCATTATCGGCTTAAGAGAGGAAAATTATCGTTGATTTTTTAATGCGTATATGTGCTTACCAATGCACACGCTCATATTTCCGTTGACTAAACTCGGCACGTTCATTTGTTATTCGATGTTTTGAATGCACTTTTTTATTGCTAGACGAACGTGCGTCTTTGCTTCATTAGAAACTAATGAGTTCACTGAAATTAACGAGAATTGTGACATTTAAACAACGGTTGTCCTGATATAAATCGGACATTAATTACAGTACTCTTTACTTAAAAATCGTAAGTCGTGTTGGATTTGTCTCAACCCAAAATCGTTCCACGAGGTTTATTGACACTTTTTAGTATAAAACGAATATTCATATCATGTCACTTATTAAACAATCCCATATGAAGGAAGCAGCTTGTATTTAGTGGATGTGACACGAATAAACGATGAATATATATTTTGTTACCGTAAAGGCAGTAATATTTCTCTGCCTCCTGAAATTTGTCCCAATAAGGTAACACCTTTCAGTCCTACTCCATCTCTCCCTCCCCCATCATCCCGGTCCTGCAACCACCAAAATTTAATACGCATCAAGATTACAATGTGTGGGCCTCCAAAACGGAATTATAAGGAGGGTTTACGGAAGCTGTAGCTGAAATGCTAATTACTTATGCTATGTTCAGTTGCTGCGACGTGATGGCTTGGAAACGGTTTTTTTTTTACTTCATCGCTTAATGCAGTTCTTGAAAGGCGTAGAAAACTGTTTATGTTCCCTGCCTCGCTCCTCCTCCCCCCATTCCCCATTTGCTTTGCCAGTCCTCCCCCTTCTCTCCTTGCACCCTCTCACCCTCCCTCGCAGTAACGATTGCGATACTGGATCATGTTTGTGAAAATTTTGCTAAAACGCATCGTTTGAATGCTGTACGCTGTGAATAAACGGGCGGAGTGCGTTGGTGTAATCAATAAGACGACACTTTAAAGGACGCAAACCGGCAATCAACGCCATAGTAACGGCGTCATCGACGTTTGCGTCCATCAGTTACTTTTTTCTTTCAGTTGTCAGAATTCAATAATATAACGTATGTGCTTGTAGAGGCATTTTTGACGGTCGAACACCATTTGGAATTTACTCGACGGATTTTTCATAGAGTAGGAATACTTTATCTTTTGTTAACTGTAACAACTGTAACGATTAGCACAACAATGCAAATATTCATATGAGAGAACTGTTTATACCGATTCAAAGTTGTTGAGAGCGTAAATGGACGACTGAGAAAATTTGGCACACCTATTAGATGATTTCCATTTAAATTTTGCTTTACTATAAGGAGCGAAAAAGTAATTGGCCTGACAAATTACTTCGGGAACACTTTTGATTCATTTCCAGTGTTTCGAGTTTCTTTTTTCTGTTGTTTTTTTTTTCGCGATTTTTCGAAAGGAAGTGTTGCGATTTTTCATTTTTTGTTTTGTTGGTTTATGCAGTCGTATCATATTTGCCACTTGTTCGTTGCCAGCACAAACAGTACGTTCAAATATTTTGGCATAAAATGACGATCGACTGCAATGAAATGAGTGACTCTTCGAGCTGGGCGGTACCTAAGCGCTAACATGTCCTGCCTTAAAAACGTGCATTTTGATGAGGACAAGCTTATCCAACGGCTGCGTTTCTTATCCACATCATTTCATTTGCCATTTCTGGTGGCACTTTCATTCATCATTTTCGATTATCTCGTACTGAGGTTTGGTTTTTCTGAAGTTAGAAGAGTGGGGGGTAAGGGGCTTTTTCTGAAAGGCGTGGATGGTGGTGGCCCAAATATTGACTGTTTGTGCGAGGTTACCCTTAGTCAATAATATTATCACTGTCGAGAAGATGAGAATAGCATCCCAAAAAGCGAGAATATTGATTGAATTCCCGGAAGAGACAGGAATTTTAAAAATATAAGAGGACGGGAAGAGATGGTGGGGGGGGGGGGGGGGGGGGTAATTTTCTAGATTCCGTTACGCTTCGATCTAGAGCGAAGGAAGAAGTCGACCCTTACCCTTTCTTTGATCAAGGCTTTGATAGCATATATACTAAAAAACGGACTTCTGGAGAGACTCATCCAGTTTCGGCTTAAGCTTCTGTTGAAGAGCGATACGACACAAATTATCTCGGGAAACCCTTTTGCAAATCAAAAAGCTTGTATTCTTTAGTCACACGCAGTAGTATTGTAACGTAAGATAATCGAGCATAAGAAATCGAGAAAAAACTTCGCTGTGGAATCTTTGCTTCGAAGGACAGCGAACTTCATCATTCTGGAAATAGAACCTGTTATCAAAAAAGCGAACTTATGAGACGAAGTCATTATTATTTTAAAAATCGAAAGAATTTCTTTAATGAACTGTGAGAAGTCTCAGCTACCAAAAAAAGAAAATAACTCCTGCTATCTTCTAATCATGGAAAGCAAGACAAATCTTATGCAGAAAGAAAACTCGATCATTG
Organism: Toxocara canis; assembly: GCA_000803305.1. Classification (NCBI taxonomy): domain Eukaryota; kingdom Metazoa; phylum Nematoda; class Chromadorea; order Rhabditida; family Toxocaridae; genus Toxocara; species Toxocara canis. The sequence goes on from JPKZ01003222.1 coordinate 78,053, forward strand.
CCTCGATGAGAGTTCCCACCATCATACAACGCTCTTTTCACCGTTCGATGATTAAGTTCGCGATCGCATCGAGTTGGTTGCAGTCGTAAATTAATGAGAATATTTGTGAACACTTTAATCTAATTGCGGTTTATTTGCATTATTGAAATGTATTTTATTTGAATTGTTACAAATTGTTTGTTACTGATTCACTCATTCTTTATGCACGTATCACATCGTCATTATAATATACATCTTTGCTATATTTTTAAAATTGTTGCTGCTTTATTTTTCCATAATGATATAATGACGACGAGCTGTTTGATGTATGGAGTGGCGAGGGTTGCAAATGTAACGCCATACATTGCGTTTGGCAACAGAGAGCTTTTTTAAAATGCTTTAGCCGGGAATTCGCATTTTTGCAACTAGGAAATATATGCTACTCACAAAACACTACTTTTTCGAGCCATTCGGACCACCTGTTTCTCCACTTTTCTTCCACATCTCTCCGCCTCCTCACCCTTCAGTAACAGTAAATGCTCTAAGTTATGTTGTCATTTCTTGGCGTACTTTTCCATTATATGGAAAAGTCATCGAGCCAATGCGTTTCCCATATCTACAAACCTACTGAACGTCGTTGATATTATCGTTGACCAATGAAAAACTTTTAAAGTGATGCACGATTCTTGTGAAAAACGAATGCAATTTTTCATCTCGTGTTCGTGTAAAACGGAATAGCAACAAAGATAAGGCGGCAAAGGAACAGTAACTAGACCATTTTTTTTGCCATTCATTGACCATTCGATCCTTCTTTTCGTGCCTTATCTGCATCACTTCTGTTGAGCCTAAAATTTATGGCGTTTAATTATTAGGATTTGATTTTATTTGGTTGGTCAATTGTTCCCTCAATTCTTGAATCGTTCACGTCAAATAAGCGCAATTGCTTAAAATTTAATTTTCATTCATAATGCACACTGTTATGATAGGTGTTTTACATTTTTAATAACGCGAAACATTCGCCCTTTACTCAGTAAGCACTAAAAGTCGGACAAGAGACATTGAGGAAATTGATCGAAAATACTAGCAGTGTTGCAACGGTTGCTTGAGAGAGTTATATATATACATATATACATATACATATATATTTATATGTATTTTGCCAACTATATATATATATATATATGTTTTTGCCAACTGCGTTTTGAAAAAAAAAAAGTCACACATATATATTTATATGTATTTTGCCAACTATATATATATATATATGTTTTGCCAACTGCGTTTTGAAAAAAAAAAAACGTCACATATACATTTTTTTTTTCAAGACGCGGTTGGTAAAAAGGAAATGGATGTTTTTACTGAGACAGTAAAACGCATGCGCCTATGGACGTTATTTAAAGAAATTTCCATAGCAATTTCCGTCGACGGATTCGCTGTGAGCATTGGCATCATAAATTTCTAAGCAGTCTGCATGCTGGCTTGTTTATTTTTGGCTTGGGCTAGTTGAGCGAAAGTCGCATCGGGTTGACCTGAGGTACTTAACATTAGAGACAAAACATTTGACTGTTTACCTACCTAATGAAAACACTTTATTTGATATGTTTCTCACTGGATGCCTAGTTTCTCTTTAGCTGCTTTCCAGTGCATTCTCTACGTACAAACCAACAACACCTTTAAAATGCAACGTCCCACTTGCCGCTTTTTGCCTTTTTTGAATTTGTTATTTTTGGCGGCATTTGAGGAAAGTTTGTCAGTAGAAAATTTATGATTTATATAACGACAGCTCGCAAAAACGAGGTATTAGTTTCCATCTTGAAAACTTTTTAAGGGCCAGCTAAATTATCATAGCGAGGAACGCATCTGTTAGCATTTAGCTCAGTCATTTCTAGTAGCTGGGCATACGTTGGACTCGGAATTAAAACAACGTGAGCAAATTAGTAAGCAATCCAGAATGAATAGAGTCGCTGCGGCATAAACACTTGGCCATCGTTGAGTACGCAAACAAGATCTTTTGTTAGCAGAATAGGCAAACCTATTTGGCGTGGAGGTGAGGGTGCCATGTCGAAGCACTATGCCTCTCCAGCGTTCTGCCTTTTCATCAATCTATCTCATCTTCGTAGCCCATACTTACCGTATATCGCTCACTTAGAATAGCTTCATAACTCGCAGTTTTGTTACTCTCCTTATCTCCACCCTTACCTCGTTCTAATATCCCTACTTCTGTACTTTGCAGTTCATTGCTCGTAGCTTATTCCGTAATTAGCTTGTGTCACTAGTACAGCGTTCATATGAACATGACTGATTTCATGCGAAGGTGACTGTTCATTAGATTGCCCACCTTAATATTATATGTCTTGCTTCATTCATAGCTTATTTTGCACGGTTGTTCTTGTTTGGCACCTTTCTCAGAAACGCATAGGAATAAACCCTGCTGCACTAGTGTCTGGAAGTGCATAAAATAGTTGTAATGCAGTTTGCAGGAGGAGCAAAAACACCGTAGGCCTCCTAATTCGCTATCTGCTCCCTCTCCCACACACTCTTCCCCCTCCCACATACTGCCCCCCTCCCACACACTCGTCCCCGTCCTACACGCTCCTCCCCCTCAACGTTATTGCAGACTGGAGGGTAAACCTTCAAAACGTTATATGTATATGTTTTCCATACGGGCTAGAATCTAGGAGGGATTCTCATTCCCGAATTCTCTCACTTATTCCTTTCTCCTTCTGATAGCAGTGTCTCTTCACTTGTTCCTATCTCCTTCTGATAGTAGTGTGGAGGGGGGGAAGGAGGAGGATGGAGCAAAGGGGTGAGTAAGCGTGAGTTATTTAGACATCTTCGAACAGCTAACCACGTAGCAGTGTCGAAAATGTTCTGATAATTTTTTTTTCAAATGAACAGGCAAATGATTAATGCAGTTGGTGTAGTTTTCGTTCAAAAATGCATACGCTTTCCGAAGCAACCGTAAATTATTAGCGTTATGATGTGTGTCAGTTGCAACGATGACCGTTATGTGATAGGTGCGCTGCAACGATGACCGTTTCTTCAGCAGTTAGCTTAGCGCTCCACGCTGAAGCAAGAGTCCAGTGGCAGTCAGGAAAAATGTTGCTATGTCATACAACAGAATTTCCTGTCTTATTCGTTATGATGTGTGTCAGTTGCAACGATGACCGTTATGTGATAGGTGCGCTGCAACGATGACCGTTTCTTCAGCAGTTAGCTTAGCGCTCCACGCTGAAGCAAGAGTCCAGTGGCAGTCAGGAAAAATGTTGCTATGTCATACAACAGAATTTCCTGTCTTATTCGTTATGATGTGTGTCAGTTGCAACGATGACCGTTATGTGATAGGTGCGCTGCAACGATGACCGTTTCTTCAGCAGTTAGCTTAGCGCTCCACGCTGAAGCAAGAGTCCAGTGGCAGTCAGGAAAAATGTTGCTATGTCATACAACAGAATTTCCTGTCTTATTCGTTATGATGTGTGTCAGTTGCAACGATGACCGTTATGTGATAGGTGCGCTGCAACGATGACCGTTTCTTCAGCAGTTAGCTTAGCGCTCCACGCTGAAGCAAGAGTCCAGTGGCAGTCAGGAAAAATGTTGCTATGTCATACAACAGAATTTCCTGTCTTATTCGTTATGATGTGTGTCAGTTGCAACGATGACCGTTATGTGATAGGTGCGCTGCAACGATGACCGTTTCTTCAGCAGTTAGCTTAGCGCTCCACGCTGAAGCAAGAGTCCAGTGGCAGTCAGGAAAAATGTTGCTATGTCATACAACAGAATTTCCTGTCTTATTCGTTATGATGTGTGTCAGTTGCAACGATGACCGTTATGTGATAGGTGCGCTGCAACGATGACCGTTTCTTCAGCAGTTAGCTTAGCGCTCCACGCTGAAGCAAGAGTCCAGTGGCAGTCAGGAAAAATGTTGCTATGTCATACAACAGAATTTCCTGTCTTATTCCTTGATTTTTTCATCGTTGGCCTAGCTCATATTCCTTCGTTATCCACAAAAAAGAAAAGCGAAATTTTCGCTTTCCTTCGATGACAGTGACAGATAAGCTGTTCTGTGTTAATTTCGACGTCAGCTGGGCGCATTTGAATCGTTCCTAGGTAATGGCGCCTTAAACTTGATTATGAATGGTAATGAGTGAGTGATAATTTTCTTTTTTCAGAGCTCAGCATTAATACCGGTTTTTCGACTATGCACATCTTTGGATCCATTCAATGAGCATACTGAAAACTATTTCTTTTAAGGCTCTCATCGACTTTCACCTTACACTATGAAAGCCTTTCTTATATCTCTTTCTTTCGGTGAGTATTCGCGCATTCGAATTTCCATCGACAATGACGGTTTTTTTTTTTGATCGTGGTTCATACACTTGATTGTTGCAGAAGCATTCATTTATGCGGTATATGATCCGCATACGGAAAGGGGAAGGGGGAGGGCGGGAGAGAGAAATGAGAAGGTTCACAGTGGCGCTTACCAAATGAGACTAGAAAAGAAATTTTCAATGTTTCAACAAGAAAATGAATGTTTACACGTGCTGGGATGTTTTTCGTTTCTTTCGCTTCATGAACACGGTACAGTTATCATGAACTGACCAACTGGTCATGCGGGATGCCATTTGGAAAGCCATTCAATATTCAGTATACCCGATCTAGCTTTCTTCGTCTTTCTTCTAATCATTCACACAAGCGTCATGTCTGCATGTATGCATTTGCATTTTCGGTTTGAACTGAATAGAATTATCTTTATTCACATGAATAAAGACAACTGCACGTGGCAATAAGAACGACGACTGCATGTGTACAAACACATGCGTACATACATTACACACATTCAAGTAAAAGAAGAAAGGGCGATGAACACATAGAATAATAAGCAAGAGAAATTAATCCACTGAAACCGTCAACATAAAAGAACTGCAACTATTGGCAAACACAATACTGGATAGCACTGTTTAACAAAATCGATGAGCAAGGAACAGTAAATAAATATTTTGGCACTCAGAGACAAGAAAAAAGAGCGGAATGATATATAAGGCAGTAGACGGAAGATGTGCTGATGGTGGTTACTAGACTAAATCAAAAACACCTCTCAATCGAACAAATTAAGACGGCTGTCAAATCCAGAAATGTTTTGTGCTTCAACTATATTTTGAGGAAGACTATTCAAACTTCAGATAAGTCTAAATATGAAGTTGTGAGAGACGCTGTTTGTGGAGCATGTTTTACGCTTTAGCTGAAGTTTTATGATTTCGACGTTCCTTTCTGTAATCGAACGAGAAAACGCTTTTAAAAAGTGTATCCGAAAACCGTTTTACGACTTTTTAATAGACTTCACTCTGCGGCATTCTAAGGTTTTAAGATTGGAAATCTTTACTCGAAGATGATAATGAGATGAGAAAGGTCCGAAGAACAATTTCCGAAACGCCACACGATCGAAATATTCTTAAACTTTTTCAATAATCTTCATGTTTGCAACAAGATATGGAGATCAAATTTTGCGTGCAGCGTTCTAAAATACGTTTACACTAAACTGTGTATGGTTTTGCGGTAGTGCCCAAGGCACCTGTATTGTAAGGCTCGCAGAATGCAGTCTTTAGCCTTGAAGGCCTTGGTATCCATTGCTGAACATTGCAGATTCCAGCGTAGATTGCGAAAGGTTTCTACATCAAGACCATAGGTTTCGTCATCAGCGGATAATTCAACCGAACTAACTTTAACTAGCACTCATGCATAGATTTTCCGTGTAATACACGATTTTTTCACGCGATATGCTTAACTGTCACAGTCTTGACCATTCGATGAATTTATCAAGATCAATTTGGAGGGCGTGAAAGTCAATAGATTTTCAGGTCACCGGTGAACAGGTTACATTCACTAGAAAGGTTGTCCGCAACATCGTTTATATAGGCCAGAAGAGTAGTCTTAGAAGGCTTCCCTGGGGGAATATTGCTAATGATTTCGTGACTGGGTGGAAACAACTTCTACATTCACCGTCAGTGAACAATTTAGGAAAATACATTCTGTCCATTTCATTAGGGACCAGATACTCTGTAGGCTTCTAACTTGCGCAAGATCTTCTTGTGGAACTCAACATCAAAAGCCTTCACCTTCTCAACATACACTAAGTTAGGCTGGATTTTCTGATTGAGCGCCGTTGTCCAGACATTTAAAGATGAAGTCAGCTGCAGCAGCTTGGATCACTCGGGCGAAAGAAACCATGGCTTGCATGGTTAATACGCAAACGGCATAACGTAGAATCGCATTGAATCCTTCACACTGTTTTCGATGATCCTGCATACTGATGCTGTCAAGCTTTTAGTCTTATTTATTTTGCGTCGTCAATATTTTCAATTTTAGAACCACTGCAATTAAAGCTATGGAATTTGGCAAGCATAACCTACGCCATACGTAAGTGTCCTGCGCCCTACTTCGAAACAGTTAGTTCAGCCATCGGCCTCGCGGATATTATATGCACTCAAATATGTTAATAAAAGTGCTAGTAAACTGCATGCATTTTATGATAGGTTAAATTGCATCTGTTAAAAGGCCGGGCCGCGGAAAAATGAATGTTCAGTGGAGGATTTATATTAAAAGTTAAGTTAGCTAAATTCTTAGCGCGTAATTTATATTGCGTTATCTGTGCATGAATTCATATTAGGTGCGTTTGTTTATTTTATAGGCCGTTTATGAAGTCGACTTTTCAGTTGGGCGATATTTGCACATTTATAGTTCCGAAATTCTATTAAAAACATGTCACGATTCTGACTCATCAACCCGTTGGGAGGTCATAAGCACACCAAGAGCTTCTTCAAACAGCTACCTTACATGTTTTTTTGCGAGTTCAGTCGCTGAAAAACAAATCTTCAGTGGAAAATTCTTACGAGTGGGCTAGCTGGAATATAAATTTGCACAACTGTATGGACATGACGATACCTGCTGGTTTTGTGAATGGAGTTACCAAAGCGGATATTCTGCCACTCCCTCGGTGCCCATGTCCACGGGTCATTGGTTCAAGAGGGTATTGCTTCAAACTTTCACATTTCTTGGTCAAGGAACGATAGATAAATTCCTGGCAATAATTTTATTCGCTACCATAGCAAAAACTGCCAAAATTGAGGTAGTTCGCTTTTTTCAAAAAGCAAAATAGCATGCGTTAGGAATGGGAGTGGGGGGGGGGAGGGGAAATGGTGATGTGAGGGACAGATGTCATTGTGATGCAGACTAGACCTGCAGTATTTTAGAGTGCTTTTAGATAATAACACGAAAACGTCTGTTTTAGAGCTTTTGATTTATTCGGTTCTTTGCGACGACGATGCGTTTGCACAAGGAAATTTAGAGGTGATCTTCAACGCGAAATCAGCAAAATCGGGTGAAGATCATCCACAGAAGGCTGACGTTCCCGACTTATGGTATCTTTTCAATAATGTTTTTTTGTTATTGTTTTAAAGGAGCCATTCTATAGCGTTGCAGGGCAGTTGTTCAATTTATAAGTTCTTACGAACTATGATGGACCACCCATACTTATTTGATTTGGTGAATTCTGCTATGATTTTGTAGTATGCTTGATCCCCCAGTGGTCGCATCGGATGCGCATAGGATTAGATTCCGCTGCTATCTTCTATTTTCAGCTTAAGATTTTTTTTTCGAACATTAAGAATGCACCTGATGACCTTAAGGAAACCGAGGCAAAACGAATTCACTAGCTGCGCTTCATCTGCTTAGTCGTCGACTCAGCGGTCAAGCGAATCGTTGAAGGAAGGGAAGAAAGAAATAAGCCATTTGCAAATTTCTGATATCTTTCTAGTCACTGAATGAAAGAACGACATCCGACATGGTTAATCGCTACTTTTTAGATACATACTGCTAAACACATCGGTCAGTTAGAATACCGTTTAGCGCTGTTATCAATATTTGAAACCGTACTCGAAATCAAATCCAGTTCCATTGGCCGAGAATTTGAATTGTAGTTCTCGCAGCATAGATTAATTGCTCTTAGCGAGTGTGTGCGATCGAGCGGATAGTGATGTGCTTATCGAATGAGACTCTAAAGAAAAGTACTTTTTGTTCGCAAACTATTTTTGCCATCTGTTTTCGATGAGAAGATACAAGATGGACGGGTGCGTCCTCGCTATGCACAACGATGTGCCCGCATCGATACTACGAAACATATGAATCTAAAACAAATTTGGCCACGGCTTAGTATCAAAAAAAAGAAGAAATCCTCAATATTTTCTCCTTTTACTCAACTCTCAAACACCATAACTGGGTTTCTCACTAGTGGCTCGCCTTTTCTTCTTACGCCGATTATGCAAACGGCATAATCCAGTCGTATCGTGTACTGTCTATGTGCACTAAGATGCAGTGATGCCATCGTACCAGAATTTTTGGTGCGATACTGTACCGTACTGTATTATGTATTATATTATAGCATTATACTTTTTATACTATTATATAGTAATTATACTATTATATAGTAAAAGTACGAAAAGCATTATACTTTTTGGTACGATGGCATCACTGATAAGATGAGATGATGTGGTGATTAGTTTAACGGATGCCGACGCAATGATGTGTGTCTCAGGTTCGAATGCCACGTCAGTTTGAGATTCGCTGATCGTGTGTAAAGTCCAATAAGCACTTGACGAGCGTTTTTCTAAACTGTTTACATTTGTTGTTGACAAATCTGTGGCGATGCTGAAACAAAAAAGTGACAAAAAGTGCCGATTTGGAGCATATGGTGAGGTGCTAGGAATACACCTACGTAGATCGTATTAATCGTGAAAAGTGCTATGCAAAAGTTTTCTTTCGTCGAACTTCGTGACAATCCTGCAATTAGCGTGAGCTTAGCTCCTTTGCATATTCTTTATGCGTCAAATCACAGGTCGGCATCTAATGCAAAAGTTCTCGTGAAAAAAATCATTGAAATAACTTTTTAGGCATTCCATTACAAGAAACTCCAGATTTCTTCAAAGCGAATGCATATTATATCTCTTCGATATTATCAGTGTGTTTCAAGGAGTTTCCTATTTTGTGTTCATTTTTTTCCCGATTCCTTTCTACCCGTATTTCTTTCCGGATGGATACTCTGACTATCTTAAGGGTATCCACACCAAAGTCGACAATAAACTCGATGCTCTAATTTATTAAATATTTAATTTGGATAAGTTTTTCTCTTTATTGAATTGAGTTCGATATTTAGGTGTCAAGCCCGTTCGCAGGCATCGGAAGATTTACTGCCGATCAAGGAAGCGCATTTTATCCGTCATACGGATAAAGAAATATTGCCTGGTGTATTGAACAACAATCGAGCGATCCTCTCATTCGGCTCAACCACACTCGATAGTGTCGGCAAATATCGTTGTGAGATTGCCACCGAGGATGGTCGACACGTTTGGGGATGGCTGTTCGTCAATAGTTCGTCATTTAAATAACACTTTGAATTGTTTCTTAACTTCCTCATTCTTTCCTTCTTACGTTAAACATTGTGCACAGTGTTAATAGTTTTTAATAAACTAAAAGTTCGAAGTTCTCACAAAACAGTTTAAAATAGCTTAAAATTTTTATGTTGTTTAAGTTGTTTCAAAATAGTTGTTTAAAAGATTTGTTAAATAAATCATTTTAAAACTTCATTAGTGCATTAGGAGGCAATCCCTTCCTCTCAGCCAAGTCGAATGAGTTTTTACACGACGTTTTTATTGCCACAGTTGTTTGTTTTTTTTTCGCTCATAATCGTCAGTTAGCTTTGTGCTTGCTACCGCTTCCGTGCCCCATCACATCTCGGAATTTTCTGAGAAGATCGTAACCAGAGCAAAGTTCACAGATTGTGTATTTGGCATTCTTCCTTCCAAAGGAGATGTGCTTTTCCGATGAAAAGGGATACGTTGATCAGCTTGTTAAGAAGGAATGGGAAATTCTCTCGCCATGTATAACCAGATGCAATGAGTAAAATAATGGTGGCGCTGTCCACTAGGAATTTCTAATGAAGGTTTTAACGTCAGCACATTCAGTGCGACCCGTATTTCATACAAACTTCTCGAGAAGTTATGAACTGGACGAGCAAGACCACTTCCGTGTCAAGGGACAAACAATACGGGTCACCGAAGGTGAAACAGTGACTCTCAGCTGCCCAGTTGTTGGATATCCGAGGCCAACCGTCGAGTGGCTAAAAGACGATATCCCTGTTGGTGTGTTTTTATTAACTACTTTGTTGTTAAACTCCTTCGTAGAAGTTATATTAAAGTATAAGGAGGTTGATTTAATTTAAAGAATTGACTCGATTTCGTTATCATATCACTTGCATCAGTCCTTATGCTCGCATGGGGCAATGGAGCATTTTCGGCCATTACGCCTATCTGAATATAATTTTCTGCATATCCTTCTTTTCCACAGTTTGGCATGCTGATGCCAGATCGTTCATGTCTCTTAGTACATATAAGGATGGGATGAGAACTCATAATTCATTTAATTTGAGGTATCTTTAGCCGAACTATCTTGATCACTTTATCTCTCTTTGGATGAGTTGTTTTAGCAAAAAGAAAACGAAAAGCGCCTTTATGAACAACCATCTAGCATATTTTCTTGCGCTCGTCAGGATTAATTTCCAGCCTCAACCGAGCAAATAACATTCCTCGAGAAAGATCTCGAAATCGCAAAACTCGAATTCGATGACGAAGGTACTTATTCATGTATTGCGCGCAACTCATTTCCCGAAGTCGTCGATGGACCAAACAGACAATGGGAATCAAGACTGGACATTAAACTTCGAGTCAAAGGTCATTTCGTGTAGTTGACTGTGTTTGATATGTTCACATCATTGAACGAGTCATACACGCTCGATGTTCGCAACTTATGGGAAGCAATGTGGGGAGAAGTTCCTGCCAACTAACTACTTTCAACTTTTAACTCCTGAACACAATAACACAACTGTCGGTGTGCACCAATCAAAGCCTAAAGTACTAGGCGCTACGTATGATTTGATAAGTTGGTAGGCGATAATTGAAATGAACACACAACAAATCCGTTCATGTTGTGAAGTTCTGAAGGTGATGCATGTGAACTTTTATCCAGTTGTCCATTTGCCTATACGTTGGCTTGTAGTGTGAGAATTGTTTTTATGGTGGTCAGCGGAAAGGGATATGTCCACAAGGGGACTCGAGACCGTGACTTTCCACTTCCCGACCACATCATCTATCAGCTCAGCTACAGAGGTTTCGTTGGGACATCTGACTCGTTTTGTTTTGTTTTGTTGTAGTTGTTTTTTTTTTGGTAATATGCCATCAACTGCAACGTTCGTGCAAAACGGTAAGTTCGATGCAGACACCATCGTTATACTTTAATGAAAGCTCTTACTATAATCGAAAACATGCCTCAAATGTAAGGAAGAAGGAAAAAACTGATGGAAAACATAGTACGGGTAAGGCTTCCTCATATATTTAAGTTCTTTGTGTCTTGTTTTTAAAGTTCGAAAATCTATGGAATGTTCTTCATGGATGCCTCAACGAGGACTGTGCGTAATATGGCTGCTATGGTTGGTCGAATAATTTTTTTCGCCCGATCATGCTGCTTCGAAAGATTTTCTTTATGCTGAACTTAGTTCTTTTTCCTGTTATCTTCTAGCGTCAATTTTAAGGTTACTTTCAAGGGAGTTGTGCAGTTTGCAATCAATTTGCAAATTTCACACATTTTGCATTTTGCAAACATTTTGTGATTTTTCAAAGCAATTAATTATGCAATTTTATTTTCAGGCTCCTATAGGTGGATATACCCGTTAATTTTAATTGTTATAATGTTGTTGCTGTTGTTCATTATAATCTACTCATGTGCTGCATTTAATCGATATAAATCGTACAACGTTGAGAAGCGAGAAAGGTGGTAAGATATTCGCTTGACCGTTTCATGAGCTTTCCGCACTTGCACACAGAAAATTTCTGGAGTATGACGGGGGAAGCGTGAATTAGGGCTACGGTATTGACAGAAAGATGAGGTTGATTCGAGAAAAAAAGTAGTGACTGTGAGAGGCATCATAAAGTTTTTCTAAGGGTTAGCCAAATCTATTTGATGTTTTCTTTTAACCAACCAGTCTATAGCTATAGCAAATCAAAAGCGTACGATCCGCACAGTATGTTTACACATACGGCGTACCGTATGTTAATACATACGGCGTACTGAACGCGAGCGCTTGTTAGCCGAAGCGACGAACGTTGCATATATAAACATAGGACATGGGTTATTGTTTACATTGTTGTTTTACAATAGCCCTTGAATTTTTTAAAGATATTGCTTCTCAGTAAGCTTCGATGTGATTAGACTTCACCAGCTCTTCGAATCCCTCCCTCTGCCACCCCCCCTCCCCTCAACCCTCAGCCTTCTCTAAACCCTTCTTTCAGTTGATTTTCGCTCACGTAGACGAAGAAGCGTGATTATGATTCTTTAGCTTCAAATAAGATCTTTTCCCATTTTTGCTTCCATTCATCAACTTGTTTTTTATGTTGTCTAAGTGCTTAGTGTTTCCTGAAAGTTTGATGATTATATGCGGATAGAGTATACGACGCATAAATCAATTTATTTACTCCCAATTCCACGCATCCTTCCATTCGCTCATTCTTTGAGTGGCCATTAGTGGTTGCAAGTCGCATCCCGATCCCCGGTTACAGCCGAAACGAAAAAAAGTTTGTGCATCCATGGGGAGAGACCGAAGGAAAAGTACAGAAACTTTAAAAAATGAGTCCGTGTAGAATATCATGTTTTTCTCATCTGTTGATGACGTTGCCTTGAAGTTACGAAACTGGTTAGAAAGGCTGATCTGTGTTGCGATTAAGATAGTCTGATTTTTTCAACGCGAGCTGTGCGATGAAATTTTAGAAATTCTGATTATCCCTTCCTCCAGTTTCTTTCTCGCGCTTAATTGTGCCCATAGTCATAAGGAAGGGCATGGAATTCGTGCCGGTACATTGAACATGCATGAAAGAGGGCTGGGTTGCGCTTCACGCTTTCTTGCTTAGTTGATGAATCATTTTTTTTGCTTCTCCATCTCAGAAATTTCAATTCTTTTTCACTAACATTCCAAAAAATTTCTGGTTACTCTCGAATCCTGGTAATGTACGCCATCTATTCGAGTTCTTTGGATGCGAGCGAATTCTTTTAATTTTGGGAGGGAATGACGAGTTGGCCATGATGGGGGGGGGAAGGTGAAAATTGTAGATATTGTACTTTTATTATGAATTCCTGTGTGCAGTAAAGTAAAATTCATATCATAAACTGAGAGACGAATGCTGCCGCCAGCAAGAAATATCGTAAGACAAACTGGCTATGGGCGGAAATTCGCAGTTGTCATTTTGAAAGTTTCAACCGCGTGGGCAGACTATCGATTTTAAATAGCCTATCGTTTTTGAACAATAAAATTTGATAATCGTTCCGTTGAAAAATTTTCTAAAACATTCACATTCATTGCTGCGAAACTCTGTCGTGGTTTTTTAAAGTATGTATCGTTCCAAAGAAGCGCGAATTGTCGAGTCTGCTAGGTTTTTTTACCACTTTCGTTTCATAAAGTATCTTGAAAATAGCTTGGTTAAGTAAAAAAAACGATATAGTTCCACCTTCAATATGAGTACCACCCTCTTGAGATTTGGTCAAAATAAAAGGGGCTTGACTGCTTTGCTCAGAATAGTACTATATGTCATTTTCGAATAATAGGGGCTAAAATCTGAATTCCTTTAGTAGTGGAATGCAGGGTCAGAACAGCCGAAATGAAATATATGCAGCTTAGCATACCAACAAGAGTTCGGAACTGACACGGAAATTCTCAAGTTCATTTCTTCTAGTTCGAAACAGCGCATACCGCCCTGATCGCGAATGTAAAGTGCGATCTTAGCGTTAATATAAAACACGGCCATGACCTTAAACATAAGGCACATCTTTTCTTCTATCGATGAGTCTTGTCAAAAGTCGATGGACCATGTCATATTCGATGCAACACGATGTATAAGTGGCAATAATTTTAGGCGAGCAGGTCGAAATAATACCGGAACTGCTGAGAATATGTCTCAGCAGCAGCCGATTCTTGGCTACAGTAAGAACGAGATCAACGAATAATAATTATATGCACAACGAGGGGCTGTTGACGGTGATCGGTATAGAGTGCGGGCTGGAATACGCACGATCAGTGCCTACTGTTTTCATGTTGACTGCATTCTATGAAATCTTGTATTAGCAATGTGTGTGATGCGGGGCGATCATTCGTCAGCAGGTCGCCCTCCCCTCTCTGTCCTCCACCCGGCCAATATTCATATCGTCTCGTAACATATTCCATCCACCTCACATCCTCCATGAAACCTTTCCTGGACGTGAATCTTTTGCATGGGCGAAAGTTATAACCCCGCATCTCATTTTTGGAGGAATATTCATCCGTGTAAAGCAAGACTGTTGTGAAAATGAATCAGCTGAATCGTTTGCAGATTCATTGTCTAGTTTATTTAAGCTTTCAGATGAGTTCGACTGATCAGCAACTTGGGAAATGTTTTCGCTTTTAGAAAGAAAGATTATCTGTTGGAAATTTCCTCATTCTCAATAGCTCACTAAGCAAAATCTTTTATTAGGTAACTTTTTAGATGATTTTAAGAAAAAAAGTTTCCTGAAACGTCCTCATTGCTTTGTGAGTTTTGTTGACGCTGATATTGAGTAATCACATTTCGCTTCTTTTTTTTTATAGTTTAGGGTCAAAATTTGTTTCTTTAAGGAAGTGGCTAAGCTCAGCTTGTGATGATGGTGAGGGGAAGGGTGTGGAGGAGATTGAAATGGTGCGAAGATATCAAGTGTAAAACGCTGAAAGGAACAACATTAAATTTTCAAGCGGGATCTAGCTAAGTACCCGCGGTAGGCGGTTGAGCTGTCTAGACTACCGCGGTTTTTGCTCATTTCGCATTCCTCGTTTTACTGAAGGTTTTGTTACCCATGTTTTGAAATGCTTAATTGATTTTTTCATCGAGGTTATCTACCTGCCTGCAGTGTGAAATGAGTTATGGTTGGGTAAATGTGGGGGTTGCCAAAATTGAACGTGAGGATTGCAAATTTCCTCCATTATCTACTGCGGCAAGATGATTTCGGATATTTCCTGAACAAGGATACGGTAATCTCTTCTAATGGCTTATTAAAATATCGTATTTCATGCCTAGGGTACGTTATATGTGTATGATTGATGTTTAATTTGTTCGATGAATAATTGAAGAATGCCTTCGATTGATCGTCAAAATTGCTTTTATTTTTCGCCTTTAACTCGCCAAGTTCCTTTCTTAATAAAGCTGTTTTTGAGCGGTCATTCTGTACCATGCGTTAAAAACTGAATACACATTCGGATTCAGGCTCCCTTCCCCACCACGTGCTGTATCATTTCAAACTTCTCGGGACAACTGTAGCATCTCAGGTTGCCAACGGCTTATCCAAAATGGGAGGGCGAGGGGTGGAGGGAGGGGGAGCATTTTCAAGAGAGCAGAGAATTTAAGAAGAAATAGCATGAAATGGTTAGTCTGTTGGAGAGGAGAGGACTGAATTTGAGATTTTATGATAACATTATTTTAAATTCTCACAGAGTTGGGGAACAGTGGGAACATTAGGGCAAACAGCTTATTCGTTTTATTCGTCGACTATTCCATCACGTTTAAAACACCATTTGGCGCGCTCACTGAACGATACTTTTTATAAACATCGTTTGCTTCATCATTTAAGAGGTAACAACTCCGACATACAACTTTATGCTGCCTTTTCGACATTTTACCACTGTAGTTCTGAATTGGCACCCGCTGCTTTTGTGCGCTTTTTTAAAAATCATTTTATACGATGCAAGCAGTGAAGGACTTTGTAATCACTGCAAACATGAGGGAGTATTCGTTCAATACAACAAGAAAGACTTTAATGCTTTGGTTAGGGTGTCAGCGAAGTGGCAACGGACGCATCGTGTAGTGCTTTGTCGTAAGAGCGCTCTGCTTCGTAGCTACAACTCCACACACCAGGTTGGAGTTGGTGTTTTTTTTTTTTGCTCGCGTTCATCGGACGAACAAGGCACAAATTTTGCCGTCAGGTCTTTATTTTGCTCAGTTAGTGTGGAAAAGTGTCAAGTTGATAATACGCACACAATACGAGCCCGAAGTTATTGCGTTTCGACGACATTTTTAGGCTACGGATAGTAGATACGGCAAAATATGATACGTTTAAGAAAATAAATACACAGAAGTAGTGATCCGTTTTTGAGATGAAATCGCAACCCTACGTTTCTAGGACGTGGGACTTAAGGGTTTTCCGAATTCCTTAAATGAATTGTCGGCTGTCCGCATGGATGCACAACGTAGGTAAATTTGATACCTGCTTGAGAGGTATAAAATCGGTTAAGCAAGCAGTCCAATGAAGCAAATTAGTAGTAATCGAACTAGTAAGAGATTATTCATACATGCTCGGAACATGAGGGTACATGCATAGTTTTTTTATGCGCCCTTGCAAATTTGCGTTCGCAAAGCACATTATTTCGATGTCGTATTCGAACTAATGTATGTGTGTGTTTGTTTGTTTGTCGTGCAATTTGAACTCGGAGACCGCGGAGGCTGGAGTGGCGAGCGCAACTCATGCTTAGAGGTAACTTCAATACGCAATTTCATATTTGCTTGTCGGAATCGAAGGGCGATATCGGCACTGGAATGTGCTAAGAAGAGCACACAGACTGCGTCAATCGAGCAACATTTTCCACTTGACGGTCGCAGGAAAAGCAGTTCCTTTGGTGGAATGATCGTTTTCCTACAAGTAGGCCATTTATTGCTTTGGCTGATTTTGAGGAAATAACACTGAATATATGATGCAGTTTTGATTGTTCAATTTCAAAGCACATTACCTAATAGAGTGTGCGCTTTCAATTTGAAATTTTAAAGCGATAGCGCCAGGTTCATAACCTCATGCAGTATCCAATAAAAGAGAAGCTTCCAAACGGTAAAGAATCGCTGGTATGAGACGATTCTGCCCTGAGCAATACAAAATCATTGTTTGAATGACACCACAACCATCGCAGATTTACCGCTTCTGGATGGTGAGTTATTTACGTGGGCGTATATGCGTGTGTCGGTTGTATTGGGCTTGCTAGCCAACAGAGATGGATATAACCATTAGTGCTCATAAAATGCAGCAATCGAGATAGGGATATATAGAGACGCTGTTTATGGAATGTTAAAAGGAAGCAACGAGGGTCACTTTGTTCGTAAGGATGCAGCAAGAAGATGGAGAAACACGAATTAAACAGTTATCCTTTTTACAGGAAAAAAACGTTCCTTAAAGAATATACCGATCTTCCGAGACGTAGGGGAAAGTAGAAGGCTCTTATGACTCTTGCAAGCAGTAAATATTGCGATCGATTAATTGCAACAGTAAAATGTTTTAACCATAACGAAGTGCTATGTTCGTCGTTGCGAACACTCGAACAGTCTGCTATACATTCTCGAGACCGAATAATTCAATACATGCTTCCACTTCAGTGAACCAAAATAGTTAAAAGAGCTGCTGTTGCCAATAAGCATCGTGAAACAAGAGAACGACTGCGTTGACGGTGATTTCCAATGTCACCCTCAAATGGAGCTCGGGTTTCGAGCATTCTTTCCGACAGATGCTTTATGAGTTAAGAAGCTCGAATGCAATATTTTATTGGTTCAAATCTGAGGATTTCTGTCGTCTAGGTGACTAAAGCTTACAGTTCGTCGTAATTTATTTCACTAATGTCTATAGGTTGCTGTCATTCAATTGACTAATGTTTGTTGTCATTTACTCGACTAAAGCCTACAGCTTGCCGTCGTTTACTTGATGAAAGTTTGCAGTTTGTTGCCCTTACTAAAATAAAATCTATAGTTTGTTGCCAACAGCTGCATTCATTTGTGACATTTGTAATAATTTTTTGATCGTCGAGTGGAGCCGCGCAGAAGATGAACACAGAATCAGAAAGCGTATTTTACCTCTTCCGAGAAATCCCATACGTGAAATCTTGCGTTTTTTAAGTGCGTCTCAACGCACTCTGTCCATGTCAAGCAAAACGAAGTTGAGAATGGAGCGGCACGTTGACGGTCTCCAAGAAGACGGCACAAGAACTCACAAAGTTGCCAAACAAAGAGCAGGCTCACCGCACGAGTACGGATAAGTTCGATTCGTGATAACATCGCCTAAAATTTTAGTTATGATTTTTTGAGCCCGAGCTGTTTGTTTAAACATTTTTTTTTGGATGAGCTTAAATTGCATTCGAAACCCTAACAGCTGAAGAACAGCGCCTATAGCGACAAGGCAATCGAGAAAGCACTTAAAGAGTTTGATTTAATACGTCGATGAGTCTGAACAGTTTTGGAACAGAATAGATGTTATTAATTATGTAAGTAGTATGAAACGCCTAACTGATAATAATGTTTTCTTTCTTAAAAATTTCTGATCTTTTTTGTTGTTGAATGAGGAGTTGTCTAAAAATAAGTAATACTGCATCTAAAACTCTATTTGCAATGCAGTTTTCTTCGTCAAAAGCTGAGAATTTTCTCCATCGCAATCCCCACGGTTCCACGATCGAAATCGATCTCCACTGCTTATCCTGAAGTTCCAATCATGCGCGTGTTTAGTGCCTAAAAGAGTTGAGCTTTTAGCTCTGAACGGTTTTAAACTGTCGTATCAGAAATGCTTTAGGCTTTTAACTCAGAAAGATTTTAGGAAGTTGATAATCCCACATTATTTTTATTTGCCGACGATTCTCGACAAAAAAAGAAAGAAAACCCTTCATAGGGCCATTTCAATGCCAAAGCGGAGGGGGGAAATTCTATACTTAAATGCCTTTCATGAGGCCAATACTCAGAATCGCAGTGGAGCAAATTAACAGCAGTTGGTGGGCAATTTTCGCCGGTTGTTGTAAAATCAGCCGCTCTCGCCGAACAATTAAACTTTTGTCTCCAAACAGTCATTTGTCGACGAGGATGAAAAGATATCTAGAAAATTTCGCTCATTTTTTAGGATTTGTTAAGAAACAACTTTTCTGGTAATACGTTGCGTTCCGTGGGGAAGCTTTTAGCTCATAAAAGAACTTCTTATGTCGGTCATGTAATAAAACACATTGCTGAAAAAATAACTGGTTCCTCAACGTTCTTTTAGTATATTTATTTGCGGCTACGGTCGTTTATTTTTATATTTATTTTTTTGCAGCTGTTTCACATGCTGATTTGAATATATCATAGTGTTTGTTTCATCGTTACTGTGGATGCATATGCTTACCGCACCGCTAGGCTGTAAGACGAATAAAAACTTTAAACAGATGTCTGTCCAATCTGAACTTGTTAGAACATTACCAATGCGATGGATGATCTTGAAGCGAAATGTTTCACCTTGTGCCATCGAATCGAATGGCGCAGCGTTCTTTAGTCTGCTGTCTATAGTCGAGATCTACCTTCATGAAAATATGAGGAAAAAAAAGCATAAATTCAGGTTGCGAAGAGCGAACACATCGTTGAAGTGACGAAAGTTCGATCGGCTCCGACCGAAACTTAGCTGTTCATCGCAATGCTATTTCCATTTTTCTCACGCTACAGCCTTGCAAACTTCACGTTCGCACGGCGCGTTTTGCGAGATCGCGTTTTTCGCAAAAAGCTAGATGAAACTCTCTAGTATTTTTACTATTACGATGCCGCTCTAAAAGCGCTCGATTATTACTTTCCGTACAGCAATATGTATAGAAAAGCAATTTAGGAGAGTTGTTGAGACGGTCTCAAAATTATGTTATTAATCTATAATGAGTAAAATATAAGATGAATGCACTTTTGATCGTTGCTCATTTGAAATATTTTAAATTTATTTTTGAAATAAATTACAGCTACATAATTGAATGCATGTGAAATCCGTTTAAAAGAATCTTCATTTTGTAAAACTTTCACGTATACAAGTACGAAGTCAACCATCGCGTTAAAAAAATCTCGGCTATTTTCAGGTGCAACGAAAATTTCATAGTGTGAGTTGTTGTTACAAAACTTATTCTGTAACATCATTAAGGAAGAACTGGAGAAAATCTGCTTTATGCCGCTTTCAAAGATTGCACCAGCGATTCTCAGCTCCATTTCAGGAACAGTTTTTTTTAAACCGAGCGTGTAAGTTTTTTTTTGTGGATAAGCAAGATGGTTTATTTTAAACCGAGTACGTAAGATTTTTTCTGCAGGTAAGCGGAAAAATTTCTCTTTTAAACCGAGTGTTTAAGAAGTTTCTTTGTGGATAAGCAAAATGATATATTTTGAAACCGAGTATGTGAGATTTTTTTCTGCGGGTAAGCAGTTTTTTTTTCAAACCGAGTGTTTAAGTTTTTTTTGTGGCTAGGCAAAATGATTTTTTAAAACCTGGTAGGTAAGATTTTTTTTGCGGGTAAGTGGAAAAGTCTTTTTTCTGTTTAAGTCGAATGTGTAAGAAATTTTTTGTGGATAAGCAAAAACTATTGTTATGCGGCGATAGTGAAAGAATCAGCAAACAAACGAAGGCTGCCAGTTGATCAAACAAGTAAGACAAATATGTCAATCAAAAATGAAAAACAATTTTGCATAGCGTTGCTTTGATGTGGAAATCCATTTCAGGCGGTCCAATATTTTTGACTCGTTATTTCACGAGTAATTAACTGTAATTCCTAAGAAGTATTTTCTACTTATATCTTCTGCACCCGAACAACTAGCCAACGTGAAAGGCTAACATCGTTATTTAGCGAGGCCACCCTACCCCCTCCCTTCCCTGTCCTCTCCTTCTCCCTTCCCATTCCTCTTTATTTCGCAAGTACCTCTCCCACCTCCCCCACCCATTTCCCTCTCATCATCACGCGCATCGATTGATGGAACCAAACCGGTATGCTTTCTGCCGCTCCGCGTTGCCGTTATACTTTTTCTGATAGTCCTAAGGTATTGAGCGCTCTATTCTATCTGCAATTTCTTACTCCTCGTAACGTGATCACATTTTTACGCAGAAGAATCACATCATATCTGTCCCGAGTTTTGTTGCTTGATCATAGGAGAGTTACCTTCATTCATCATTCAATTTCTGGATTTCTGATTGATTCACTGTTGCGAAAAAAAATAAAACGTTTTTTGCTGTATTCACGACATCGCCGATCGAATGGCCTTGCTTCACGGGTGAGTCGATGCGTACATGGTGGCAAGTGGTTAGCGAAATGCATTTTGGAGGCATATAAAATGTGAATTTGTGATGACCCTGCGTGGCTGCCCTTTTAAAAGCACGTCCAGCGGTTAACCGACCGATATGCGACGATGGAAATCAGCGGGATTAACGATAGAAGCAAAAAACGCGCTGCCTTGCTGGAATGCATTTTATATTGGCGTTTCGAATGGCAGGCAAACCAATATCATTGTACAGTTCATTCGCATTCCTGTGAATTTGTTTTTGTTGTTCAGTTAATTCACTTGCGTTGTTTCTCAACAAAGCTTACTGGACTCCACGGTACTTACATGTGAACACAGACGGATGTCAAATAAACAGTACTGGTGTTTGTTTTAAAATTTGGATTACGCATAAGTAGACCCATGCAAACCTCAAAGTTGAGTGCGGTCACTTGAGGATTTTCAAAGGACTTGCATAATATCTGTGTAACTGCAGCTGATTTACTTATTTGCATATTCAAAAAAGTAGCAAAAACTAAATTTCTAGGAGTGCATGGAGACCATGGTCTAAAATATAGAATTTCTAACGCCTTTAGCGTAACGATCTTTCACAAGTTATCCGTTTTCGAGACAGATATCTTTGGATGGCAAAGAAATCCCTTATACCATAGTAATGAATTTAATAGCAGCACAAATATACCAAAGATTCAAAGACCTTCAGTGCGATGTCCCGATGTTACTGAGGCAATCGCACGCCGAGTACAACCATCCGCTTGGCTGTCTTAGGTTGTTGTTAAGTACCACTCGCTAGCTGGGCTGTCAGTGGTATGGTGCGAAGCACCAGGGAATCGAACCCAGGTCATCAGAGTGGCGTTTTGGATGCTTGAATTGGCGAGAGTTGGCTGCAAATATCACTACAGTTGGCTGCTGAATTCGTCTTTACTTGCAAACACCTATCAGATCGAGTTGCTTTTTCAACACTTGTTTCTCATCACTCAGTGTCCACCTCTCCTCTTCGCGCATACACAATGACTGAATTGGTTCCCATT
This sequence comes from Toxocara canis, assembly GCA_000803305.1. Taxonomy (NCBI): domain Eukaryota; kingdom Metazoa; phylum Nematoda; class Chromadorea; order Rhabditida; family Toxocaridae; genus Toxocara; species Toxocara canis. Next base: position 100,224 of record JPKZ01003222.1, read on the forward strand.
TGGCCCACCGAGATATTTACCACATTGTCTCTTCGAGCCAACATATGCAAATATTTGCGTTATTATTGACACAACGAGCATTCTTCACCGATGCTGCTCAATTTTTTGTGATCTCTTACGTTTGACTTCCAATGTTTTGCGCGTGATTTTCAGGGATAAATTCTTCTAGCACCATTTTCGTCATGAGTGTGTAATCATGCAGTTATGAGAGCACTTTCATGAGATCAAAGCCTTGTGGCGCAAACGTCTAACGATGTTCATCACGGTGAAATGCTGCCCAGCACTGAGGATCGAGTAGTTCGTCTTCCAACTAAAGTGTAATGTGATATTCTGTTTTGCATTTCCACTTGATTATGGAATGCTGTGTTATGTGAAAGCGTAGACGAGATGCGATGATTAAGAGGCGGTGTTACTTTAACAGATGAGATCCAGATGCGTTGCAGAAACATCTTTGTATTTTCCAAAGGCGGGATCGTCTCTAGAAAATTGAGAATTGTGCCTAGTCAGCAAATTACCGTCCGTCTTATCAAACATATCTTTCATTTTTTTTTGCAAATAGGCTTGTTTTACATCACTTATCTCCTTACAAACTATTATGATGAAAATTTTAGTCTTTTGGCTACTCATTAGCACTAGAAGTAGTTGTTCGCTTCGCCTATCTTCCTATAAAGAAGTGTTTAAAAACAGGCCATTATGGGCAGTGAAAAAAGTGGAACGAAAACTTTCTCTCACCTACTAATCAAGTCTGTTTCTGATTTACAATTATTATTTGCAAAATAATGTTTGATTTCTTAGAACGTATTTCATAAGAACTTCTTTCAAGGTGTCGTTTTTCCTGCTGAAAATGAAAATGAGAATAAAACTGAAATAGAAAAATCAAAAACACAATTTTCAAGAGAAAAAACGTTTAATCGCTGTGACGCGCTTCCAGTAAGTTTCGCTCAAAGTGCCTTTCTCGTCATTTCATGAGCTTATAGGAGAGCTTTTTCATATACGTTAGGTAGTTTGGAGTTTGGTGAAAGGCTTTTACGCATCACACACGCTCTATATTGAATGCATTTTTTAATCGAGCAGTTCTCCTGTTGTCGATTCCACAGTAAACAATTGATACAAAAGGTGATTGGTTTATGGCTCCTACTCATTTTTTTTGTTCATAAAAAATTTATTATTCCATATTATCAAATAATTTCGTATTCATATCGGTGCTTTCAGCTTGGTGAGATTGGGTTGAGAGATTAATAGGTTGAGTTTAGTATGGCGATTCAAGCCGAACTCGTCAAAACAGCACAAATACAAATTAAACGCCTTTCATGCGTTCTCTAGGCACAGAACTAAATGCAATTGAATATCGCTGGCGGACACACCCAATTGTTGATTGCTTCTCAGCTGATGCTTTTTCGTGCTGTTGGGCTCGTTGCATTGGTTGCATTCTAAGCTGGCTAAATTTGAAGCAGTGAGGTACTAAAGGGTTGATTAACAATGACTCTAATATATGTAGTGAGTGATAATGTAGAAGTCTTCACTCAATCTGTGCATCATTACTGGCGTTATTACAACCCTCCCCACCCTCCTTTCTAGGCTCGTTTTAGACCAGTCAGAAGTTTTCTGGCGAAAACACTTGCGAGATGACAAGACATAATCGTTTCATTAGATGCTCATTTCAATGCTTCATATGAAATTAGCTCGTCCTTTAAAAAGCTGTACTCGAATACGAAAATCTGCCTAGTAATGTTAAGAGGTAGAGTGCAGACACCGTCAGGATAATAAATTACTGAGTGTGCCATATTGTAAAAATGTAATGATATCAGCAGCTACTTCGAAGTTTTCAGCTAATTACTAACACTGATAAACAATGTTGCAATGGAACTGCAAAAATAACAGATTTCGATCAAGCTTTATTGCCTGGCCGATATCTAGTTTTGTCTATACTCGTAACAGCGTTCAATTAGGCAGACTTACAGTGAATGACGAGAGGCGTTTTCTGTAAGTATTCGCTATGTTACGCGTACCATTCGCCTTAACAGCTCGCTCATGTACATGTTCGTTTCGAAGACGTTTGCTTCGTTCTGGTACCACATTCAAAGATATGTGGTAAGCATGTCGATTGGTTATCGGAAGCGTACCATGTGCCCCAACGTTTGAACGCTTAAGTGCTGAGCGAAAGCGTTTTGCACTTCCGAAGTTTCTTTGAGAACGAGGGCGTGAAGTATGTTAATGACGCAATAGGTGGAAGACCTCAAATAGGTAATAAAAAACAGCAATGGGTCCTGAAAAGTTATTTCGATTCTCTAGAGAGCATGCTTGATACTTCAAATTCACTTTGCTTTCTATTTGCATTACCATGTTGATTGCTTCAGAAGTTTGTAGCAAAGGGAAACTGGAGAAACAATTGTGACGTTCATCGCTGCCTTAGTCAGGTGCATGCATACTCGTATGCGTAGCATAACGGGGATGAAGTAGAAAGGGGGTAGAGAAGGCTGGGAAATGGAAACGGAAGAGGAGGGAGTGAGCGACTGGACATGGTGAAGATTCCTCTGAAATGTGGGGGGATTTTGAGCCTGAAGTCTGTTAGCATCCACAAATATGATTCGTCATCCGTCAAACGCGATGAAAAGCTCTGAGGGCATGGTCGTTAAAAAATCCTTTTCCGCCCGTCCCGTCCCCTCGATTAATCCAATATCTTCCGCATGAACGAAGTCAAAGTTTGCTGTTTTTCCGCTGTTTTCCGGTCTTTTATGTTCCGCACGCTTGACTGGAAATTCCAAAACTAAACGCTGTCGTCAGTGTCGCATTACGTATCTACTGAATGAATCGAATTACTTCACCGATTTCGCAACTCTGAAATACGAATTTAATAATGTGATAAATGGTATTAACGCCAACTGGTTATAAAATCGACGCGTCAGTAAATTTCTACTTGATTGAAGGCGAACTAGTTTCTTTATCTCGGCGCGAGGTTTCACTGCTCAAAGTATTGTGATAATCTGGAGAAAACGGAGGAGAAATTCCTTGATAAACATCCCCAGTCGAAAAGCATTATTATAGGAGTGAAAATTCAAGAAGGAAAATCTCCGAAATTTAGAAAATTTCATCTCATTAGGGGTCAGGTGGAAACGTTTTTGATTCGATGATCGCCTTTCACGAAGATCCATGTAGTGACTGCACTACGATTTTAGTGCTGTGCTACCTTTCATTGTTGCTTTTGGAGACCCCACGAAACACGAGAACCCTTGCTAACGAATCTCTTCAGCTCATAAGGCAGCAATGTTTACCTTACAGTACCCAAGGTAAGGGAGCCATCGGTTCATATAGGAAGGTTTTCAAAGCTCTAAATATCCTAGCTATGCGTGGTGATGCGTCTCAACTGTCGATCACTGAGCACAATTTTTGCTGTTAAAGCAGCATCAATCACTACGATGTCCGTCGTTATTCCTATTGACATACTGAGTTGCTACTGCTAGTTATGTAGCGGTCCTTTGTTGTGCGTAATTGGCAAAAAGATGACTGTCCTCAAACACATACAACGATAGCGTAAATATGTGCGTTTCTAAAAAACAATGCATGCAATGGCTAGAAATTTTCGCTGTTCACGATCGACTAGTCTGCAAGATGGCCCAAAAGCTTTATTAAATGTTTTTTAAAATATTTTATGTGACGTCAAGAATGGACACTTCATTTTTTTTAAAATTGATTGATGCCTGAAGCCCTTCCTGCGAATTGCTCACAAAAATATTGCGAACGCGCAGCACAACAAGTATGGATGGCGAAAGCTCTAATTCGGCTTCGCCTGTTATCTTAGAGTGTGAAAAAATAACGAGAAGACGGAGTGCAAAGACGTAAAAATGGGCAAGTGGCAAAATTAGACGATATTAAATAGCCAAGACACAATTTTCTTCGTCTTCTCTTGAAAGCGCTCACGAAAGCTTTTGATTCAATGCGACAGTGAAGCTGATTTTAGGCTTTCATGCTGAAAAGAAAGAAAAAAAGTTGTAATGAAAGTAAATAAAATAATAAAAGACAATCAAACACTTATTATTTCTGTTATCACTACTTAGTATTTTATTAGTATGATGCGATGAGGAACAGCAGCTTCATAGAAAACGATTACAGTAAGCGATACACATGTAAAATAAAAGACAATGGGTAGCAGGTCGAGAAAAATTATAAGCGAAGAGCACATTCGTTGCCGCAAAAATAAATTTATCGGAATACAGCATGATCAAATTACAAATATTAATATTTATGGTTTTTAAACACGGTTTGCACCTCTTTTGATGTAGTCGGTTTATCGAGCCATTGTCCGGTCACTTTGGAGCTAATTCATTACTTTACAGTAGTGCGATTCGAATTTGATAAGCAACCAGAGTGATAAGTTGCAGGACTGGTTCGCTGTTGTCCCAATACGAATTCGTCTCCATCGCTCCAAGCTAGAATTCGAGGCTTTACGGGTACTTCTCTAGCTTTCACTTCAAATCTGGGGAACTAAACGGGAAGTGATTTTACGGTGTGCTGGCATTATTTAAAAAAAAGATTACAGATCGGACAGCGTCCAAAATCTAAGCGTTATGTACGACAGAAGAAGACTTGTGAACACAACGACCGCTGTGCTCCCAAAAAAGTCGTTAAAAACCAAAGTTAAAGTTTAAGCTTATAAGAGAAGCTGCGTACTCCGGCTTTCGTGTGAGATGGTCTGAATTCGATCGTTTAGACAGCAGTTCGTCGCTACAAATCACGGATTTTCGATTTCCCATAGTACTCGTTCGTCCGAATAACAAATTGTCATCGACATTCCGGTTAAGTTTCGTCACTGAATCTCTTTACGGCTCTTTTCCGCTCATCTTTGTCTCGTCCGAAATTTGTCCAATATTCGTTGCCTATTTTTTTCTCGAAAGTTTTCAGCTTTTTTTTTTCTTTTATACATGTTCTCTTCTCACTTCGCCGATCATATCCATGCATCTCTAACCTCTCC
>JPKZ01003222.1:105287-118924 GCA_000803305.1 Toxocara canis
CCTCCTTCTTCCCCTCTCTCCTACTCTCTTACCACCTCATTCATTCTCTACCGCACCTATTACCCGTCATGCCAGCCCTCTTCCAAAAAAACAGGCCTTCTTCAGCTGAGAGCAAAGAATGAAGTCGATTACAGCAGCCATGGGGTCATCACGCCAAGGGTTACAGACAACCATTTCGCAACAAAAACTTGTTGCAGACAGCAAGAAAGTTCCCGCTAATTGTGGATTCAGGCTGCTCTGGGAAGAGGAAGGATGGGGGTGTGGGAGGGGGGAGAGGGAGAGAGAGGTAGATGAAGGTGTTCATGTGTGTCAATGTGTGTCATTGATGTCCAGCGGCAAGAATATCGAAGAAGAGAATGGCAAGGGGCGCCAATCATCCCCAAACTCATTGTTTTAAAAGCGAGAGACAAACACAAAGGGCATGCATGCGTCACGAGCACGCAGCAATCGTCAGGACAGATGGGTGAGAAACGCTCTCAGCAGCGTTCGCTAACATAAATGGCTGTCTACGAGAAGACTCAAAACTTTTGCATGAATGACTAGCTTCTGGGTGCTTTAATAGAAGAGGTGCGACCAGTTATAATTTTTATAGTTTGGTTTTGCCAGTGAAGATTACCAGCTTAGAAGTATCAAAAATGTTTGAGCTAACTTGTAATAGGTGATTTAGTTTTGTCAGAGGTCATCAAAGAGTAAATATTAATATTGGTTAAGTCTATTCGATTAAATATATTCGCTTCAGCAGCTTCAGTAGTAGAGCAGTTTTAATCCTCAGAATTTTGAAGCCGGAAATCGGCTTATTTTTTAAATCAGGACCATTTAAATGTAAATGTGACAGGGTGACTCGTGAAGTGCCACTTCTTTGACACTGTATCCTTTAGACGAAGCGATGCAATCGGCATTCACCATTTTTGATGCCGTTAAGCTTTATTATTTTTTATTGTTGGTTGAGTTTAAAGGCAAAGCAATGTTAGGAACGGTTAGAAGTAAGTTATAATGTGGTAAACACTTGCGAAATAGTGCATATTTACAAGCTTTGTATAAATATGTAGGTAGACATTGGCGTATGTAGGGGCGAGTTTTGCGAATTCTTAGTTCGTTCGGGCACGCGAAAAACTTACATGGAAAGGACAGTTGAAACTCAGATTTAGGCTGCACTTTTAGGCAGACTGGCCTCGACGAAGGAACCACAATTTGCCCTCGTATTAGGCGTATACCGCCAAAGCGTGGCGAATTGTGGGTAACGTAAAGTAACTTATGGAGATTGTAAGCGATATGCGCCAGTTTGCCAACCAACGATTGTGGCGCACTAGATGTAGTGTTGGAAGTTTGGTGTCCTCTCGTTAATCACTTGCCAGAATTATGTGTGCTTTTTTTTTTCTTGGTAATTTTCTCGATTTCCTTCTAAAACTTCATTTTTCATTCGTTGGATTGTGTCAAATTATGCTCTCTTATAATCGAGTAGCATGAACACATAAATGTGCTACCTTTTAATCTCAAAAATATGGCTGATATTTTCTAATACATTACGGTGTTTAACAAATAGGTGAATAAATGTGGAGGATAAAACATTGGCGTTCGTATCGTTCCGTTTGAGTCAGTTTTTTTCTGACCGCGTTTATAGCTCGGCAGTTTTATTGAATGTGACGAATCGCTTAGCGAAAAATAATTTTAGCCTCATTCCACTCATTTCAATTCGATACCTTTCTAACAATTTAGCAATACGAGTTTGAATTTCACCAAATTGCTCGTATATCCCCATTTTAAAAAAATCTTCCTTCATCCGCGATAAAATAATACAAAAAATCATACTCTATGCTCGAGGCCTCACTCACTCATAATCATCTTGGCAGCCTTCAAATCGTTTGATTTTTAGCATCACGTTTTTCTTTTTTTCTCTTTCGACACATACGAGACAGTTTTTTCTTGTTTATTTTTTCGCAAACAAAAATTATTATTGCTATTGTTACTTCTGTTACTTATATAATCAATATTATAATTGTAGCTCTTTGTTTCTGTTATTTTTATTTTTATCATTTATCATTGTTATTGTTATCATTTTTTCGTAATTATTATCATTCTTGTCGTTCTTTATTATTAGTTCTTATTATTATTACTGTTGTTGAAATTAACTTGATATGTTGAGTGCTTCTGACGTCATACAGGTGCTCGCAGCAAAAGTGCACTTATCTACCATCCCAGAGGATAATCCTCAGAGATAAATCATTAGGCTCTTTCGTAAACAGACTTGTTTGAATTGCTTTTGTTGAAATGAGGTTCTTGGTCATCCTTTATTGATAGGCAAGGTAAGAATTGCAGCAGTTAAGGCTCGGATCGAGAGGTGAAAGTTTGACACATCAGCTGCCCGCAGCATCGCCTATAAACGGCCAAATTGTACCAACATTCGGTTTTTAGTTCTTAACGACTTATCAGTTTTTATTTCAGCCGCGCGATAAGCCATTGACAGTTTGCCAAATATGGATTGTTCGATCGATCTCCGATTCTTCGTGGAGGGCTTGTGCTTGCACCTTTTTTTTTTAAAATATTTTTCTTACTCTTTTAAACTTTCCGAGATCACGTGAGGCACACCACTTGAAATAAGATAGGTTGGGTAACAATGGTTTTACGTAGATTCTGGTTTTGAAAAAAATTTATTTGAACGACATTCGAGTGTGCAGTGGAATAAATTCATTAAGGGTGTCTGTTATTAAGTGAAAATCGATCAGAAGCGAGAGGAAAGAGCGGAGAGCTGAGCGCACGTATGTCACGCCACTAGTACGCGTAATTTATTCTCGAACCGCAGCCGAAATCAACGAAAAGCTTGTTTGGAGTGCTTACATCCCACCATATCTACAGATTTTTGCACAGAACACTTTCCCCTTCTCAGTCTTCAAATACTAGAAGAAACACGACTGCAGGCGGCCGCAAAGAACCACTAATGAGGTTACATCATATAATCATGGATGCGCGATATTTTCGATTGTTTTTTCCTTGTTTGTCATGGAAAGAGCTCGTGATCGCATTGATAATAAAGGAGTGAGTTCTTTCTAAAGTATGTTCCTCAACTGAACGTTCCTCTTTATATTATATTCCCTATTGTTGCCATACGAAAGCTTGATTCGGCTAAAAATGTGTCAGCAAACATTTTATGTTGTTTAAAAAAAGTGTCATGCGTCATCATTTTGTTAGGTATGTAGAATACGAAAATTTGCTAGACCCATATAATAAAGCACACGGCACATTATAAATAATAAACGATTTGAGGCAACAGCAAATAGAAAAATTAATGAGTGTCGCAAAAGCAAGGAACGCGCTTGTTGAACGTATACTGTACATGTGAAGGTCAACGAACAAACCTTCACAAAGTTGTTAAAGAGGTTGGATTGAGGAGCGTTCTTTTTTTCATCAAAATAATCATGTGCTCATTCATCCGCGAAATACGCCGAGAGGGTTTTTTAATATGTGCATGACAAGCTTACTTAGCTGAACGCTTGCGCGCATCTGCTGAGGTCCGCTGTCGTCTGCGTTCATTGGACCTGTTCATAAGTGAGTCGACGCGTATGTTTGATTCTTATTGAATGCATCGGTATTTGCCGTCTTTGTCACTTGTCTTTCTTTGTTCTTTGTTCCCTTCAGTAATGCGCTACTGCGTCGTATACGTATCTGATGCTATGCGAATTAGCATATAACGTTTATCGCTTGCTTATAACATCAATACTGTGTGTATCCGTGCTGTTTATACCTTGTCTTGAATATACCTTGAATACCTTCGAGGTATTCAAGCTTTATCCATAGTGTTGTATATATCTTTATACGTATCTGAACATTATGCGACTAAGCAGCCATTCACTTAGGTTAGCACGCCTTCGTTTGAGATTTATTAGGATTGCTGAAACGCTATATAGTTTTACTGTTCGCGGTTGTCCTTTTTTACTCTAAGAAACTTGGGTAAAAAAAGGCATAATCGAGTTCGTCGTATTAGGAATAAATTCTTTCTCAAAAGAAGTTTTCTGTTTCAAAGCCTTCTGCGTCTTTTGCTATGCAAAAAAAAAAAAAGAAACGATTGCAAAGATACTTTAGCTGTGGTACGTAATTGTTCGGAAAACAGTATTACTTTTCATTCTGCTTTCCCTTTCCGCTGTCTTTTATTTTGTGATATTTCTTTTCTTCTGTCGTAATGAACAGGCCAACGTTTCTGAGGTCATTGGCCGATGACATTTATAGGTTGCGATTTTCTTGTTGATTTCCTTCGAGCATCTCGGTTTTTGTTGTTTATTCTTACATGACGTGCTTGTACTGTATTTCTGATTCGTTTAAACGAGGGCGCATAATATTGGACAGACTGCGTCTTTTTGATCACTAGTATGTCAGGTGTAGCAAAAGCTTTATTGAATGGTTTGTGCAGTTGCTGAATGAAGTACGATTGCAATACTGAGATGTAAACAATACTAAAACTTAACCAGCGGATGAAATAAGATTATTTTACTTAAAAGTAGTTTTCTAGGGACAAGTATACATTTGTTATGCATCACAAACACGATCACAAGCGCATTTTTCACTGACTCACTATTATAGCACATTATTCTCAGTGAGCACATGCGCTGTTTGAAGTGAACAAAGCCTTTGTGTTACATGTTCAAGCGATTGTTATGCGTGCATCAGATGCGTTCTCAAACGAACTGCTTTATTTGCACAGATGCGCTTGCGTGATTCATTTTCGTTGCGTTTTGAGAGGTTTGCAAATGTTTGGTATATATCATTAAAAACAATACTTCGCTGTATACGACTGAGTAAAATGTATGATAAAACAGTTCAAAACCGATCGAGCTGGCAAATTAGAAATTGCCGTTGGTGGTTTGCGTAATTGAAAAGCCTAACTCATTTTTGATCGCTGAATCCTTATCGCTGATTCAGATATGAATTAGACGTTTCGGGTGGTTTAACTTAAGGTCCTTCATTGTTTTCTATGGGCAGATCATTTTCATTTCCATAGGAAAGTCCTTCATTTCATTTTCATTTCCATAGAAAGGTCCTTCATTGTTTTCCACAGGCGGACCTTTCACTGAAATAGTAATTCACCACCTTGTTTGCTCGTTAAAGGATTTGCATATATATTGCTTTCATATATCTCCATGATTTTTTCTTCAAAACCTTCGCTATATGTGTGCGATACATTAGCTTTAACAATTGCGAGGGTCGCTAATCAATTCGAATAGTCCTTTGGGGTCAAGAGAGCTCGAAATCCATCTCTCAAGTGATGCAAATCTTCTTCAGTCCGTTAAAAAAAATCGACTGAAGGCTGCAATTTACAGATGTTGAATATCAGCTTTTTGAACCCTCTTGCATCCCTCACGCAGTGCTGTTGGCAATAAACGAGACCTTCGGATAAGATATTGGCATTAAATACTTAGACGCAGCGACCTATGGTTTTCAACTGTTGACAGTGTGGATTATCTCAAGGGAGATAGTAGGACAAAGCATCTGCACTCAAGGCTGAACCTGAAGCTGTACGTCGAGAAGGTGAACAAAAAGGGCGCAAATCACTTTCCTATCCTTCTACAAAATTTCTTTCTTCTCTTTCACAGAGATACCTAAGATGCAAATGAACGTGTTAGTGTTGCAAATAGACTGACTTAGTTGTTCGCTGCATGCATCTGATCGACTTTATTATAGCTTATAGCGGCTATTAACAAATCAAACCGGATTCACTCCACTTCTATACGACATTTGATATGAAACATAGAATGAAAATATGTTCTCGCAGCACAATTTAGCCATTAAATTTATGTGCCGTCAGAACCCGATGGCGTTTTACCAAGACGGCTAGTTGCCTTGATCGTGTCTTATTCATGCTCAGATATTCGCATTGATCCAAACTGCCAGTTGGTCAACTCAGTAACCTCTTCGCTTAATTTCTGTTTTAGAGCGTTGTTTCATTCAGTATCAAACACGCTAAACACCTGAATCATTTACATTTTAAAAAATCAACTCTGGTTTCCTCTAGAACGATTGCAGTCACACGAAGGGAATTTTTTTCCGTTTATAGTGTGTTTTACACTTGCGCATGGCCGATCGTCTTCGATTGGTATGGTCGAATGGAGAATGCAGTTGTGCGCATAGAAAATGCATGTTTGCATACATACATTCTGTTCTTTTTATGGGCCTGATGCCGCGACGCGTGATACTACCTCGTCTACACCCAATCTGCTAGTAGCAACGCACGTTGCCACAGCAACGTCTACGTTCGTTGACTCCAATCCGAGAAGACTTCTTTGGACATACGCCAACTTCTTACCACATCTTTATACTGATTCCAGAAAGATGTGGTAAGAAGTTGGCGCATGTCCAAAGTCCTTGATAGTACTGCATTCAACTAGTCAAGGAAGTGATTGGAACTGAAGGCGACCACTGATCTTGCGCATTTAGTGTGTACTGTCAGCGCAAGGCTGTTGTAATATTGACAAGCTGTCGCAGTTTCATGCCACATTCGGCGCCTTACTACGTGAAGTTCGGTTGCAAAAAAAGAACATTTCCTTTTGAGCAGTCAAAATTTGTGTAATAAGTCGTCAATCATAGCTGCTTGTCGTTTCTCCTTTTTTTTCCGTTTTTGCTACGCTTTCCATGGCTTTACTAGGTAATAATCGAGGAGACAGTGATACGCAGTTGAAAAGGGAAGATGGAGTTAACGGAGCTCTCTAAATTTTTTTTCAACGTTAAACATTTCCTTCAGCCTCGGAGCCCAATTTTATTTGATACTAAAACGATATTGATCGCTGACGTGCTCGTATGCGTTCCTTGCTGTGGACACAGATGGAAGTGTTGATTTATCAAAATGCTATGTAAAGGTCTGTTCCATTTTTTTTTTGTTTTCGTAAATTACATGACGTGAATCGCCTCAGCATCACACTGGTAGAGTGGGCGGTTTCCCCGTGCACTGCGTTAGTAATTCCTGATCTTTAGCGTCGCGTCAGTACCTCTCAGGAAATTGCATTTTTGATGTCAGTTTCCACTACCGACGTAATGCCATCAAAACGATGAACAACTTTCGCTTGCAAGTTAGATTGCTTACAGGTGCTGACCTACCGCAGCGACTCTATCCAGGAACCAGCCGTCCTCCACCTTTTTTTCTGCTCAATTTTTTTTTGTCCTCTCCCTGCTCCAATCAGAAGGCTTGTTGATGGTGGCTGATTGTGCTCTCAGTGGTGCACGGTATGGGCACAATCGCGATAAAATTGCTGGCATGCTTATGTTTTCCAAAACTCGGTTCACACAGACTTCTGGGTATTATCTGCGCATACAAACGTAGACCGATTGAATATGTAAACCTAAGCTGAATTCTAGCGTGGCGAGAGAGACCGAAGGATGAGTGGGTGGTTGAGATTTGTAGCGCATTCCTATTTGGACGCCGCCTTATTGAGTAGCTAATGATCGCTCGCATGCGGCGTTGCCCTCTTCTGACTACTGGAAATACTTCCGCAACTGTTCATCGAGAAAACTCGTTTTGACTGAAAAACTTATCAGTTTTTCAGTCAAAACTTATCAGCTGTTTGTTACCCTTGGTGTGTCGTAACTGTTTCATGGTGTTTCGAATTGTCACCCTACCGATCACTCATTTACGAAGTGCTTCGATCCATTCTTGGCACGAATTGGAGGCCGAAATATGAGTGATGGAGATTTGTAGCGTTCCCTTAACGTCTAATTAAGAAAGAATTTTCTTTTTGCTTTTATGCCGAGTTATGTTTGTGTGTGTTCATGTAGCGCCAAATTATTTGAAACTCATAACTGCCATTTGCTCTTTTGTTTATTTTAAAGGCAATCATCTTTCTTTATTACTGCGTTCTTCCATAAAATTTCCAACATTTCCCTGCCTTTCTTCATCACTTCATCGGGCTGATCGACACCATTCCCACTCCCTCCTCCCACCTTCTTTCAGTAATCGAATGTACGCGCCTATTTGCTCGCTATGTGATCCCTTACATATATCTGTATCGTGATTCTCATCTCCACTCGATGAGCCTCTTGCTCACTCGTGCATGAATTGCGAATTGAGATGTTGACGAATAAAACACAGCAAGAAGATCTTCTCATAACGAAACGAGCAATGTGCTGCAGGCGAGATTCTTTCATTTCGTTGTTGGAAATGCAATACTTTGAACAAATACGCGAATTGGGCAATCTTTAGGCTTTTTGGGTTGCCTAAAGTGGTAGTTTTAACTTGGATTTTTCTTACTGGCACTTCCACTTGATGCAGCATACGCCTTAAGGCTAAAAAGGTGAGCATATTCAAGAAATTCTCCTGGGTTGCATATAAGAAAAAAAATGGCCATAGCATTTTCGTGGTTTATACGTGTGTAGAGTGCCGCCAGTACTTTTTTTATTCTGATTTCAAGCTTGTGTTCACGTTTCAGCGTCGAGAATATGTGGCTTATATATTAAGATTCAACTCAATTACAACACCAATTACAACACTTCAAGGTTACGCGTAGTTTTCGCAACTCGTCATTTTAAATTGTGCATGAAAACTCTATCTTTTTTTTTTTTCTGTGCAAAACGCTACAGTTGCTCTCGAAGTTTTCAATGGCATCCAAGGCAACGGGAACGGATAAGAGCAAGTAACCTTGGATGTTCCTCCCTTGTCCGTGCCCACTTCTCTGCCCATTTCTCCTTCAATAAACTATTGCCAGCCAGTGATATGACTCGTTCATCTACATACATGGCAGTTTGGAATTCTTATAGAATACTCCAAACGGGTATGGCAAAAGTCTCCGAATCTATCGTTCCCTTCAAAATCGAATTGCCATTATTCGCATTTGAGGTTTAATATGTGTAACTTTTCGTCTCAGGCAGTCTGAATTCGCCCGAATAGTCTTTCACGTGCTCATTTTACTCATCGAAGTACCGTTGGATAATTGTCAACTTTGGCCACGTTCAGTGGTTTTGAGAATCCCTGGACAAATCGGCACGGCACTCTTGGAAATGTGTGCAGTCAGCCACATCATAATCGTAACTTTTTATAGTCAGTAACGTCAGTTTTGCGATCTTTGCGCATGATCACCAATCTCATTTGGCCATCGTCAGTCAGCCTTGGCCATATCTCGCCAAAACATTGTTGACGACGAATAGATGTCCATGCAGTCGTCTGCGATTGAGAGGATGAATGATATTTACTCAAAGAGTTTTGCCATCAAAGATAGTATGCAAGTGAATTTTCAACATAGTGACGAGTTTAAAAAGCGCCAAAGTATCCGAGTGCGAGAAATTGTAAAAATGATCGTATAATTCTCGTCACTGTCATTTTCTTGCCGCTCATGAATGCATTTCATTACTATTTTTTGCGTATATCGAGTTTTATCGTTGTGAATGAGCAGCGGGTCTTTTTAAAATCGAATTTCCTTCTAATACTTCGTAAGCGACGCTTTACCTTGTCTTCACTTCCAAATTTGTCTTCCTCAAATCTTTACCGAGCACTGTGATATGGTAATATGTCGGCAGTACGATAATAGGCGAAGTTTCATTCTTTCGGGCAATGCAGTGCACACTTTCCATATCAATCCCCTTTCGGCAGTATTCGTTCATTTTCCAGGATGTAAGCGGTGCAGACTTAAATATTAGCTTACTAGGATCGAGACCATTGCAAACAATGTATTGATTACCCCTCCTTACCGTGTTCTCTGCATGTGCAATATTCTATCAGTGAACGTCATAACGGCTGACATTGCCGTTCGTTTCGTGAGACACCTTCAATTTTTTATTTTCCATTCCATTGCAGTTCTCATCCTCTGATTATTTGAAGTACTACTGCTGCAATTTTATGCTGTTTTTTTTAAAAGTTATGGACTGTATTTTCTGCTCGTCGGTCTTTGGTCATGCATTTTTGTTTGCTGTTTTCTGTTTTTTTTTTTAATTTTTTTTCTGCAATGTGCAAAGAATAATCAAATGATCAAACCAAAATCGGAAATGATGCGAAGCAAGAACCTCTCGAACATGTAGCAGAAAGATGTTGAGATTTAAACAAGCAGTTAAAATAACCAACAAAATCGACTTCGAAATCGCATCATGCTAAGAATTGCAATATGGCACAAAGAAGATCTCAGCAGATGCGCTGTTGAAATCGACAAAATAAACTTAAAAATCTTCGCTGGTTTATTCTTTCACTGACAACTTCGTCTGTTTGCCTTAAAAAACGCAGAATTTTTTTAAAAAGAAATATTCATGTATTTAAGTCATGATTTCAATTATAATTGAAGTTATTTGCGACGTCCGCAGAATCGAAAGACTTTGTTAGCTGCACGCATAACTTTAAGTAACTCTGCAAACCGAGCATGCAGTGACAGTGTAGTAGAAAGGAACTTTTATTGCAATGCGTTATCATTACTGATCACTGCAATGGGAACTAAATTCTTTAATTTCAAATTTTTCCTAAGCCTTCCCACGTCATAGTTTTGTTTTGCTATGGCCTTCGGAACAACGCGCTATTTTAATATGATTCATTCAATACGCAATCTATCGCCAGGTTTCTATGGTTTCAGTATATTATTGTGGCTATTCTCACGATAGAGGTTCCGATAATCGTTTAGAGAATTATTGTGATCTATGAACACAACGTTAATTTTAGCCGAAATTTGGCCTTCTAGTCATTACGTAGTCGTCAGTTGCTCTAAAGAACGTCTTTTTTTTTGCGCTGACCGCTCAACGAAATATGTGCAAAATCACTCTGCATTATACAGTTGGAGTTAATTGAGGTTTTAATATAGATGGGTGCTTTGGTCGTGTTAAAATACATCGAATTCGGTCGCAGTTGATTCGAGCATTTGCTCACTGCATTCAGCAAGCTAATTGCACTAGATGGGCCTTTTGTTCGTTGTCTGTTCGAGTTTGCCTCTGCTTCTCGCTATCTACTGCCTTTTTTCTTAAGTAGTATTTGAATCACTACGAACTCCTTACCACGTTATACGTGAGCTTTGCGGTACTGCGTTCCATGGCCAATGCCCAGCAGCGCTTGTTGTAATACAAATCGCATGAGATAGTTTGAGCTAAAATAGTTACGCTATACGGGGAGATGAATGAATCGTAGAAATGAATAAATGATTAAAGAAAGCATTATCACAACGCACGAGTTTCCAGGCTTTTATTGTTGCCCACTTTGAAAAAATTTCTCTCTATCGTCCAGACGCGCTCGCAAATGTTTCAATAAATCGTGCATGAAGTGATGCTCAAATATATCGTCTTAATAAGTCGGATGAAACACTTAGCACCTAAAACTTATACGAGATTCAATGAGTTAAGATAAATTCTGGCATATTAAAGTCCATTTTAGGAAACTGATGAATGCATCCAAAACTGTGGCATAAAGTTCTAGTTAACACATTTCCAGTTAGTCGAAAAGGGTTGTTAGTTGTAACTAACACTCCATTTTCTTATCCTTGTTTCCACATTTTTCTTGACCTTCTCACGTACTAGTGACAGAACCTCTGTGCGTGGTGTACCATTCCTGAGAAGTTTTACTACAAAGTTTTATAGAACTAGCACAATTTAGCGGTGGTTGTTAATTTTGCTTTCTCGCTAAGTTGAACATACTTTGCGACTCTAAACACGATATGTCCGAAAACTCAAAATTAAGCCTCATAGCTTGTATAGCTTGCAAGTTTAAAAAAAAACAAAGGAAAGCATATAACGGACGAGAGGACGGCGACTTATAGATTTCGGTATCTTTTGAGAAAGATATATTTGTCGAAGGGGTTCATACTGAAAGCGGAGCTAGCACGTAACGTGGAGGGAGGTGGGAGCCAAAGCGGGGGGAGGGGGGCGTAGAAGGGATTGGAGAAAGCAGGACGAACTTATTTTCGGATTTTGCGGTGATGCGAACCATTGCTTCGTACTCACTGTCACGCTATTTGAGCACTTTTTATTGGTATCTATATTGAGTTCATTTGTTGCGTAGACGCATGGTCCTGTTTCTTATGTAATTAATTTCTCACGCGCAATGCGCCCAGCTCAGTCCAAAGCTATTGTGCTCTTTGGGATTCCATGAACATATATATTTTACGTTGGTCAACAGGGACGTACTCCACTTACCAATTCCTTCGTTTTTGCTCGTTTTCTTCACCACCGTTTTGCCGAGATCATCAGTAAATTCTTTTCCTGTGAACGCTTCATAAGAGTCCACATAAGAGTGCAGTTTCTTCAACATCATTCAGCAAATATTACCTCAAGACCGTCTGAACAATGCGGTGTGGAGCATCTTATTGGTAGTCAAATTTGTTTAAAACAGATAATAGACCCTTTGGAAAGGATCTCTTATTTGGGGAAATTCAGTGCATCCAGGGATATACTAGGTCGAGTGTCCTTGAATGGTGCAAATGGGAGGTGAAAAAGAAGCGCAGTAAACTTGGAAAAAGTTAGCCGGATGTTCACAAAAGTTGGGATGGCATACGAGCTAGAGCTGCGGTATGATTTCTTTGATCTCTGCAGCAGACATATGATCTTGTATTCCTGTTACGGGTCTCTAAGAAGCGAAACACAAAAGTTGTGTGCACTTCGAACACTTATGTGTCGTGTTTAAAGGAAGCGTTTTTGTGGTCGCTTAAACAAAATGTTGTGAGAGCACCAACATACGGAAAAAGGTAACAGCTAATTGACAACTTGTGTCATATTGAAAAGAGCTAAAAATCTGAAATAGTTTAGCTGTTTGCCTTACTTCATTTCAGTGTTTTTCCGTAAACTCTTCATTTACCGCAAACAAGAAATCAAGTCCTGATCTGCTTTTAAAAATAAACAAGATATAGGCATTAGAGATTTATTTACCTTACCATCTGCCACGCAACGCTCCCTCATCCCGTCATCCCTCGTCCTCCCACTCTCTGAAAGAATGGTTAGGACCCACATGATTATAAATATATATACATATAATGTGTATACGCATATATGCATACATATAAATACGTGTATATACGCATGTGCACATATTATGTATCTTCGCTGTTTTGAAATGCGACGTCCGACTGCAGCAAGGAGTCCAGTCGACATGCCCATTCTATTTCACTCTTGCTCCCATGCCGGGAATCGAACCGGGGCCTTTCTACCTCTCCTAACCACTAGACCACCTGGGCCGATGCAGTCATCTGAAGGTCAAGACTTCGGACCTCACCTCGGGCACCAGAATATAGCGACGGGGGAGGCAGGGATAGGACGAAGACTACGAAACTGTTTATTGGAATCGGACTGCTTCGTTTACAATAGCGACGACACATATGAACATCAGAATCGGGACGGTTTCGACGACTTAAGAGGCAAAGGTAATACATCACACCATTTACTGATATTTAGATATGCGGGACAGCAACATCGACATCGAAGGTAATTCGAAACGTGTCAATTTATTCAGCACTTGATATGTGTTTATATATGCATATTTATTTATCGATATCTCAACGATCATCGCGGTTGAATTTTGCACGCATCGACCAATCGAGCGGATTCTCAAAACGTGTAGAAGGAAGAAGCGTTTAACAAAAATATGTATTTATCTCAGCTTTCTACTGTAATCCGCATAAATGTTGCACTGACGTCAACATTCCACACTCCTCCTTCTCCATCTCCAGGTCTAACTTCGCCCTCCTTTCTCTTCTTTCCCCCTCTCC
>JPKZ01003222.1:119095-135387 GCA_000803305.1 Toxocara canis
AAACTTTTATTATTTGGAGTTGCGAATGTGAGCACCGCTTGTTTGTTGGTTGCGACAGGTATTGATGTGAAAGATTTGGACTCTTTGATAACTCTTGTTATCTACCAGTGTGATTAAGTAATGCTTTATTTTGCTCTGAGCAAAGACATATGTGTTGACAGACTAAACGGGAACGCTAATGACGTCTCTTGAGTCGTTATACATCGAACGATTATGTCTGTTCAAAGTATGAAATTTCGATAATAATGACAGACTAATTAGCTGTTGCATTCGTTGTTGATGAAACATCTAAATTTAACGGACATTTGAAAGGCTTCTTACAAGTATGAAACTGTTTGTGCTTTTCGCCAGAAATCTTGAAAACTATTTGCAATTTCTGCTAAGAAGAATCAAGTTCTTAAAAATCCCAATAGTAGACTAGCGTTTATCCCCCCACCCACCCAAAAAAAGGTCTTGTTGTCTATTTGAGAGAGACGATTTAGAGAAATCAAGAAATGTTGATGCTTCTTCCTGAAGAAGTTGATATGATGCATGAGCGAGATTTAAAGTAATTTTCCGTGTAGCATCATAAGAAATTGAAGGCATGCAGTACAGCGCTTGACGGTAAAGGAGAAAGTATTTGTTGAGACACTGGAACTGCACACCATAGCTGGGTGGGCTCGATTTTATTGAAGATCAAGGCAGTCTGTGTAAAGTATCCAAAAACTGCCGTAACCTGCCTTGATCTCGTTCTCGCGTCGACCGCCCTGGTTGCGGACGTAGTCGAACACTTTCGAAAGTGTAGATTAGCGCACGCTTTTCTTCAGTAAATACGGACTGCTTCGAGTTATGTATTCAAATTTATGGAGTAGAGGTGGTCGGGGAAATAGTGGGTTCTTTTCCCATCACCCCGAGAATTGGATCAAATACGCAAAGTATTACTGATAAGAATCTTTTACGGCACTTTTGCAATGATCTATCCCGTAACGTGGCGTACCCGTTATGCTGAATGTTTAGGACTTCCGACCAAATCAAAGTGGTCAAGGTTCGGTTCGTCGCTGAAAGTGGTGCTTTGCTTCTGGTCGAATTTGACCGACACCGTTAACCTCATACTCGCAAATTATTGCCCACCTATGATAACTGTCGGTACAAGTTTCTAGGAGAAAATTTTTTCTTGAATTTTCGACTGAGTATATACATGCAGTCCATCAGGCTTCCTCCAAAACGCTTAAATATGTTCACTTTTTTTCCTGAGATTCTTTTTCCACAAGCTATCGTCGCTTGAATTTTTCGTTTCCTCCTACACTGCTTCCCCCTCCCTCCAGCTCCTGCAGTGGCTGATCTTTTTACAGGCTCAGAACTTGGCTTGGTCAGGTGCGAAATTTTCGGAGTTTGGTTTCTATGCTTGGAAAAACGTTTTTCGACAACCGTGCAGAGGAAGGAGGATGAAAAAAGAAAACCAGAAAGAAATACGAAGTACAAATTTTAAGAAAGAAAATGTCCTAATCATGAGATTTTACGGTGATGTATATCACTGATCATTCGCCAACTTCGGCTAGAGCTTTTATCATTAGAGAAGCCATATTGTTGGGTAATCATACTAATGAGAAAAAGACAAACTCACAACACTGTTCCATTCTAAACATTTGGAGCACTGAAATCATTAAATGCAAGCATATTTTCTGCACGCTGAAGGGTTCCCTTCACTGACTCTTTCGCACAATAATCATTCGTATTCAGAAAGCTTCTTACTGTTACAGTATCAAATCTAATGACTTCATTGACTGAAATCAGCGGATTTCAAAACGAAATATTTTCTATTCTGATGAAAATTTTTCATTTGCATTTCTGTTTTTTGACTTCTCGATCACCATGCAATTTAAGTTGATGTTTATATAGAATTTTTAAAACGTGATTATTGTGCTCGAGTAATTTTGCTTCACAGCTATTCTGTTTTAATGCGATGTATGAATCGATAAGTTCCGGTTCAAAACTTCACTGCCTATTTCTTTACTCTTCGCTTGAAAAAATACCTTGGCTATGTTTCGCAGCCTCTTATCCAGCTAAACATTTTGTGAATCTTTATGCATTGATTACTCTTACATTCGACTTACGCTGTGTCTCATTTCGATGCTGTTCTACTGTGTAGATATCTTTGCAGACCAATTACCGTATTTGTAAACAGTGTTTATTTAAAGGAAAGATACCGATTTACAATAAGCAACGAATATAACGCCCATGCCGGCAATTGATAAAAATCCGAGGTAAGGTGTAGATGCAATGAGAAAAGGAAACGATAAATAAGAGAATGAGAAAACGAGAAATGCGTTCTAGTTGAATAAGGAAAGTGTAAAACCGATACTGACGTTTTTCTCAGTGGTCATCCAAGTAGCTCAGTGGCCAAAACTCGGTCAGTGGCCATCCAAGCTTATCAGAGTGTGTTGCATTGCACAACTCTTAGCATGAATACTTAGAGAAGCTTTGGTTTTGCGTGACAGAAATTATGCATGTCAAGTATTTTATGTGAGTTATAAGGTGACAAAAAACTCAACTGACCAAATTGGAACGCACTCCATCTAGAGATCAGGGCCTTAAGAAGTGATGGCATTTAGAGCAAAGCAGTACGCTAGCAGAACGAATGCTTAGCCAATCGATCTTGTTCATACATCTTTACAGTGCACATGTCTTTCAATGCGTTAAACAATCACAAAGGGGAATAAATGATCGGCTAATAGCATTAGTGCGTATAACAGTGACGCAAAGGAAGCTGACGCGTCCATATCACTTATCAATTTACCGTGTGCACAGGCTGCAAAATCTGAGAATAATCTCATCTTTGATTGTCTTTTGGCGTAAAAAGCACAAAACAATCTCGATTTTTGCCATACTTTTTGATTGCAAAATAACTAAGTGGCCTATAAATCAAATAGTAAAAGTGAGTCAATTTCTTGTTGTTTGCGCAAAGTACAATTCAACTGAATGCATGTCACTTGGCCATCTTAGACGAGCCAACCCCCAGTCGGCTTTCGCCATGCTGGCGTCATACTCTTTCGAAGCTATTTTAGGCCGAACGCGATTGTGCATTTGCTCGCTATGTGCGTTTGTGATGAACTCCGGATGCGATGCCCTTGTTCCGTTGGATGTCTCTCTGCTGACGCACTTCCCGATTTCTTTCGAGTCGTTTTGTTCTATTGAACCGAATTTCCCGAACTGCCGCCACTCAATCACACTTCCCCGAGAGTCGTCACTTCATGCGCGTTAGGTAAAAGCTATCATTTGTTGTGGTGTTGTTCAGTTCAGTCCATAGCAACGTGTCTGGCAAGTATGCTGTTTTAATAACTTTCATCCCTATTTGCTGTTTGGAAGCAATAGAAATACTGAAAGCGTGGCAAATCAAAACATAGCTTGAGCGCCGTATATTTTTGCGCACTGCGTGAGTCTTCGTTGAGAGGTGATTCAAGCTTGCGTCAAGCGTCAAAAGTGCGCCGTATGCGTAAAAGTACCGTGCGTATCATAAGTTTTCAATTTGCAATGTATGATCCACGATGAGAAGAAGGCGCAAAAACTATCCAAAATAGTACGGCTCGCTGTAGGCGATAACTGCTTATGTTTGGCGGACGGAAATTTCTGAAATTGTTTAATTCAAAGAGTTCGTCATGAATAGAATAAAAATTGTCTTCAATCAATTTTCAGGCTGTAAAGAAAGTTGTTGTCTGGCTTTTATTTCACTGCATTAGCTAGCTTTTATTAGTGTAGTGCAACGTATGTATACAACAAGTGTCTCAAATGTTTTCTCTGTCTATGGCGCCTTCACTTCACTGCCCAACAGGTCTTGATTATTTTGTTTTGTTCAAATTGCATTTTTGTTATATGTATAATGTATTCCGCATTTTCCTCTAGCTGCGAAATCAATTGAAAATAAAAATTATCCCCTTTTAGGGCATTATTTTTAAATGAGATGTATTGGAAAATGATAATTACTTTGAGAATAAAAAGCTGGTAATTACGAAAATTTTTGGGCAAAACTTGCAAGAAAAAAAACTCCCACCAAGATGATAACAATCTGTATTTACTTACCGAAGCGAATGTGGAGTAAAAATTAGTGGTACACTGGTGCATGCAAAACAAATTGTGCTCAAAAATCCGAACGTTATTTTGAAATGCGCATACGTACACGCACGCCAGTGGGTGGACGTGATTATGTTGTCCGGCATTCGCGCCTATATTGCTTCCTGAGGAAGAAATTTGCATGGAATGCACTGTGATCTCAGCGATCGTGAATAGCTGAATAGCAGCAATTTCGGCAATATTAGCTGTAAACATGCATCATTTTTCGAAAAAAAAAAAAGAAAACGTGGGATCACTTTTAAATTATGGGACGAACAAAGAGTCGGTGAATGTTTATCGCCTTGTGAGCAATAACGCTTCGCCTAGCTGCAACGTTGCGGGGTTTCTTTGTGGACCCCAAAAGAATCGTTTTGCAATTGTGGTGATAGTACTTCGCAAGAAAATGCTCGATTTTTGATGTTCAGAAGCAAAAACATATATAGTTTAGCAAATAAAAAATAAAGATCAAGAACTTTGCCATCCAAAAACGCGTCACGCACCCCGAGTGTGTCTCCGCTTTCTTGATATCCGGAAACAGAAATCGAGCAAATTATTGTGCTGTGTGCTAAGGCTTGACAACTTCGCGTCATCATTTCACATCTCTCTTCAATTTTTCATCTTTTCTTTCATTTTTCGTTTTATCTTTTCAACTTCATGTGCAAGTTTACTAAAACCTGTGTACTTCAAAGAATCGAGCGTAGAGCATGATTGCCGCCCATAGCCATTCCTCTACGATCCATTCCGATATTGTATTTTCATTACGAAACAAGCTGAATATGCACTCCGTCACTCACTAATTGGACCCACTATTACGGTTAAAGAACGCTGGGATCTCTTGTGGTTTTGCATAAACAGCTCGCTGCAAACTGCGCTTTCATGCTTATGCGTGTTGGCTTTTGGAGCTCCACTGAACAAGAGTTGGTTGCAGTTTCGATGCCGAAATTTAAAGAATGCTGACATGGTTGGTATGCATTGAGCGGATTCAATTCATTGATCGCGTTGTTATGCGTCGTTTAGGTTTCGTTTTGTTTTGGCGCCGAGAATAATATGGATGAGGAAACGACGGGAGTACCAGAAATGCTCTTTGTTACTTATTGAGATATGTATGCATTCGAACGCATTTAAGAGGAGAACGCTTAATTACGCATTTCGCGTTGTCTCAGCGAATGCAAACATCGTTTTTGCGCAACGCACTTACATACCTAATTTATTTCATTCAGCTTCCATGGTACACTTCTTTTTAAAGCTACGATCGTTTCGGTTCACTTTGCATTTGTGCCAACTTCCTGCCATACAATGAAAAGCCAATGTGTTCTCAGCTATAATTGCATAAGCATTTGAAAATTTCTTGGCGCATCTCATAAGCTTCATACTATGAAGCGAAGGCAAAAGATTTCTGCGGTAAAAGGCAAGGCAAATCGTTACCTTTTTCTGCAGAAACTTAATGGCCACCGTTTCACTTTTCAAGACATATCTGCTCAATTGAAGGATGATAAGCGCAGTATCCGTTAAAGGGTTGTACAAATAGGTATCCCCCAGGGCGGAATACTGCCTCTGATGTTGTGCATTTTCTACCCCTCTGGTCTTCAAACCCTGCGATTGTACAACGGAGCAGTGGTGTTTGCAGACGACATGCATTGATTTAATCAGATAGGGCATCAGTGATAAAAGTAATGCAAGAAAATGTAGTAAAGATTTAAAGGCAATAGAAGAGTTCCTGAAGCAATAACACATAGTGATAAATACTTTCAAAACTATGATTACGGTGTTGAACTCAGCGCACTTTGCGACTATTTCACCTAGTTCACCTACCTAAACATTCAAAATCGTGGGTAGCCACGGATGTCAGGAGCTTGAGCATTATACTGGCTGGAGTTTATCGTTCAGGAAATGATTCAGGAGAGCATTTGCAAAAGCTATATGAAAACGCTTTGGCACATTAAAATTATGATTCTACTGCTGCCGCAAATGATTACTGAAACGATTGTTGTGCCGGAAGTTCGATTCTTCTTGCCAATAAATGCAGCGGACAACGAAAGGATAAGCGCTTTCTACAAATAATTGCTAATGGCTAACCGTTAGGCGAGTCCGTCAACCGAAAAAATTTAATCACCTGGTAGGCATTCATGGAACATATAAACGCTCTCTGACTATGAATATATATATATATATATATATGTATATATGTATATATATATATTTATTTATTTACTCGAGACGAACAACGAAAATGCAAATGGGATGGGACAAACAACCTAGCAGAACGCGAATTCCCCAAAATTACTCAAATGACGGAAGACAAGCAAGCGAGTAATTACTTAAAAAATCTCTCCGAAATTCAATCGCGAAAGTGGGACGAGGTGAGTGCTAAGATAATGACCGAAATAAAGTGAACGCTTGAGAAAAGAGGTTTAAGCAAAGAGCAAATAAATTTCTCAACGAACTCCGAGCAGTGTTCATGACATCATACTTCCCCTTAAATAACTGCCATCGAAATTGTATCGTGAGTGTTGTTAAGAGCTGTTCAAATGTTGAAATGCGTGATTTCTTGTATACGCCATGGCCCCTCACTTACCGGGTTTGATAAACTCATTCATTCATTTATTCAATCATTTTTTTCTACAATCAAGAATTTTTATGGTTTTCTATTGAAAATGAGCACCTGGTGCACAGCGGACCGGTTGATTATTAGTGGAATTTCTTTTAGGAAATCAAACGGTGGATTTTTTCACGGTATTCTCGTAGATTCCTTTTTTTACATCAAAGTTTTCGGTGTCGCAAATATCTTTTTGAGTCGGTAAGAATTTTTCTTTAAAAGTTGCTCGCCCTTAAAATTTTTGAATGAGACCACCCCTGAATTGTCTTTGCATGAATCGAGTGATTCACAATGAGGCCAAAACTTCATTCAGAGTTTTGTTTTGTTCGTCAAAATTTGCCCAAGTGAATTCTATTTACTCAATTGGTTAACTGATTCATACGTGGAAGCTAGTTTCGAATTCCGCTTGTTTGACTCAGCTTCTATCGTTTCCATTTTGACTGTCTTACAGGATTCCTCTGTAATGATTGTTAATTTATGGTCCCACATATGCGCAATGTAGTTTGGAAAATTTGCTCTGGATGCGCTATACTGCAACTTTTATATAGTAAGTGCGTTTAAAGTAATCACTTATTGCTGTCGTTTAGTGGACTTCTAAGCACTGAACTGTACGTAATGCTGAACCTTATAATAAAAGAAAAAATATCGTCTCCGATGGCAAGAAGAATATCACTGTTGGCAGTTCTGTTCGTACTTTGACTAGCTACCGTAGTTTTAATGTTGTATGATGTTTGAGTGATCTCTGAAAGAACGACAAAGATCCGATTAGCAAAACGAATGAAAAAAAGAGAAAATCGGAGCACAGATTTGTTGTGTTATTCGTTGTAGGCTTCAAAATTGCTTCTCGCGAAATGCGAGAAAACGGTATATTAAATGGCGATTATGCCTCGATGGAGGGCGATTGCGAGCGTTTGTTTATTTGTGCGTTCTTTGTTGTGTGTGAAAGGGTGCAATTTCACATGCGCGTTCAGAACTTTCACTTTTTCTTATGCTCATAACAATGATTATCTCTTGACAGTGATTACGAACTTCAGAGATCTTGGCCGTAGGCGGACGTGATTATCCCTACCGTCTTTTTTTGGGAAGGGGGGGGGGTTGTAGCTCCGACGTTCCCTCGCAACGAAATTTTGGTTCGCATCGATTTTTCCATCTCTAAACATACCCTTCATTTCCTCCGCTTCCTTTTACATATACAACGAAGTATTGATCGAGAAAAAAATGAACATCGTAATCGTGTTACGCGCCGTTGTTCGCTTTATTATACAAAGCATTTCTCAGAAAAACTGATGCATTTCGAAGTTTTCTTTGTCGTAATCAGCAGGAGCGAGTCGATCGATAAAATTTTGTTGGGTTCTGCAAAACTGGGACAGTTAGGGGACCTTGTACAGCATTAGAGTTAATCCAGTATTTACTATGGTCTCTACAGAAACTGTGGTGCTATTGTTTAGCAAATCCTAGCAAGCCCATAAACCGTCATGACTACATTTCTCTGGCCCCAGCCATGCTATCTTGTCCCCCAGCTGTTGGTATTTTACAGCACACCAATTTTTCTGGTTTAGTTATTCTTTACCGAATTACTGCTAGTCATTAATCTTTAAGTTATTTTTTCATTATTTATTTCAACTTCTGAGAGCCTTATTGGTCTCTGATTACCCTAGCGACGCGCTCTTTTGAAACCGTTCCTTTACGTTTTGGCCTAGAAAGATTTTTCTCGTGTTCTTCACTGGTCTATATAGCTAGCGCCGCAAACGGCGCTTGTCGGGAACCTTTTATTCTCTATGTATGTAACAACGCTTCACCAGTGCTTACCCTGAAACCTGACTTAAAAACCGCTGTCTATATATCCCGTTAAAGTTCATGGCCATTCTCCACGGAAAGAAGGGGGGGGGGGGAGCTCTGTACGCGACGTCTACGTGAAACATGTAATTAATATACGTTATCCATCGATACTAATGTTATTTGTCATGGAACACACAAGCAGGAAATCAATTTATTACCTTTGGCAACTTTGCACTCGTTCTAACTGCCTTAATGGTGTTTATGCAACGACCGTTTCGGTTGCCTAATTAAGTTTTACGTCTGAAGTTAGTTCGTTAGAGAAACGTTTCATATATGTCATAAATTATGGCCCAACCCGATTTGATACAATCAATCCGGTGGTGATGGCTTGCATGTTTTTTTCTGTTTATCTTCTATAGGTTGCTGTGAGTCATGTAAAACATATACTTGACAGAGACTTCTTAACAACAAATCACGTTCCAAAAGGCTGTTCGTTGCTTCGTTTTTGTTGGCAACAGCAACCGCCAATACAGAACGTAGTATAAAGGCCAAAGATAGGAAAACCAATCAGCAAAAACATTTTATCTATGTGTGGTATGCCGCAAGCGTGCATATGTGGCATGCCATCAACTGATCTCCTCCCGTTCTTTGGGGGACCTCCTCGAACGTTTAGAAGCTTACGGACAAAAGCTGGGAGCATATTTGTATCATACCAGTGAAAGCTGGGACCTGGAAAGGTTGTAAAGAGATGCCTGTCTCTGCCGCCGATATGTATTGTTTTGTTTAATAGGCAACTCAAATTCGCTTGGATTGTTTGAATCTTCGTTTCCTTTTATTTCGCAAATAAGCTCACATCCAATCGCACAGATCGCTATCGTCCTTATTTTTATTGCGATCTCATCGTATTACACTGCGTTCAAAAATTGCTGAGTTTTTTTTTTCACTTATCTTGAATGCGATAATTCGCGAACCTCTCGGAAGATGGATGATTTTTGTTCTCTCTTTTATGAACTTTTTTGCAGCTTTTTATAAGGTCTTCAAAACTGTCGTCCGATATTCTCAACGGAAGGAACGTTTAGATATCGTGCTGCTTCGCAAACTTCGCTCTGCACATTAACGTTGCTTCGTTATTGGGTATGATTACCGTTTATTTTACAACAATTACGCTCGTTTCATCGGTTTTTTTGTTGAGCCTTTTCATCTTTTTCAAAACAGAAAATTTCCAAAGTAAAAGCGCTACTCTTTGGGGTTTGAAAACGTAAAATATTGCAACGTCCGTTTTTTCAAAATGAGACCTTAGAATCAAAGAGATCTCAACATACTTTGTGGTTCATTCGCTCAGTGAGATATGGGCCTGACCGCAGATGTCAATTCAAAACAAAATACTTCTTGAGGTGAATAATTTCTGCTAATTTAATAAGATAGTTTCTTTTGCTTATATGTGAACATTAAATTACAATGTTGCACGTTGGCTCCTGTAACGAAATTCACTAAGCGAAAGGTGAAGCAATAGCTTTGTCATCATACCTCACATGAAGTATATATTCCCAGTGGCAGAAAGCAACAAAAATTAAAATGAATTTACTTTTTGCTAATAGCATTGAACGACGCTAGAACGAATCCTAAAAGTACTCCTCTGATTTTAGACTGAGAAAGTTTTTCAAGAATCCTTTTTAGTTTTTCTTTTCGGTAAATGATAAGACAATCGAATTCTTCAAGGTACTGCTAAACAATATTTGTTGCATACGAAGTCCAAAAATAATTGGCTATTCTTTCATTTTCTGTATTATATTGTCTATGCAAGAACACTTGATGGAACAAGGGCCACCAGTTAGAGAACACAACGTTACATCCTTTGTTTTCCAACCATGAGAGGTGGACGGGATGAAACACAGTGAAATGGTAAACGAATTGTGATTTTTTAATCATATTTGAAACCTTACTGGTCGATGATATTGTTGTCGAGAACGTTTGATCACCGAATCAGAATTCGAGAAGCCTAATTGAAACAGAAGTGAATGAAACACAAATAAGAAACAGTAAAATGATTAAATAAGCGAAACAATAAGCGAATAAGGCGCATATTTTTTCTAAATAATCGAGATCGAATGTCATCAGCAAACTTCAATATTATTATCTAATTGTGCTGTTACTATACGAAAAGGTGTTTTGCAATTGTTTTGTTTCGTTTACATAAATTCACAAAAAGAAAAAAATTTTCTTCCAGCATTCACGCATATCTTCGCGATTTTTCACTGGAAAATATCCATGCGATCGGAGTGCAAATTGGTTGATCGATTTTAAACGTTGTAAGGTCAAGATGGGGAATCAGCATGCAAAAGATGTTAAAACGAAACGATCTTTGCCATCAAAATACACTGCGGACAATGTACTTGCGAATGGAACGATGAGAAGATCACTGTCAGCGCAACCCGCAACTGCAATCGCTCCTGTAACAGAAGGTTGTTGTCATTCAATTTAAGTTCGTACAAACTCGAGAAAAAAAACTTAAGAGATTGCTATCGAACCGCTCCATTCCCTATTTGGGGAGGGGGAAGAGGGGGTGGAGCAGGAAGGAGATGGAGGTGGAGGGTAGGCAGATATCCAACTATGACGTGGAAATCACCTGGAGCAAGTTGCAGCATTGCGCAAGTGCTGGCTGGCTGACTTCATCTTCTTCATTCTCTTTTTTTTTTGCGTGTACCTGAAAATAATTCCTAATCAACGTTTGCCTTTTAAAAATATGGCTCCTTGCCTGCTGCAGTTGTGCAATGTGCAGCTCTTCTCTTTAGTTTAGAGGGCGCATTTAAAAAAAAAAAAACGAGTCCTATAGGCTGATAGCGAAAAGATCCCTGAGAAGCAGTATGAAACAAGATAAAATATAGCTTTCTAAGAAGCAGTCTTTTAATTTTTATTACATTCAGACAACTTGAAACGTGCGCGAGCAGAAGGGGGCCGCTTTTGCGAAAAGCTTCTGGAATTTCGAGGAATATATATTTAGCAGTGAGAAGTTTTCGAAGTGAATCACTTTTTTTTTCCGAGTTGATAAATTATTATTTATTAGGAGACTGCGGTCGTCAAAATTATTAAAGTTCTTTAACTTAATATCAATATTCATTTAGTGATTACCCATAAAATTTCTCGCATGGGTTGAAATAATTCTGCTTGATTTTTTTCCGCCCATGCTATAAACAGCGTATTTCCACAGCATATTCGTGAAACCGTCATGTGTTTCGGGACGGCCAAGAATTATTTGGAAAATTCGTAAAAATTCCAGAGACTTTTTGCAAAAGTGGCCGTCTTCTACTCTGCGCACTGTCGAGCTAATTGATCTGAGCTAGCCAATTCGTTCTTTACAGAGATTTGAAAAAGAAGAAAAAAAAAACGCTGCAACTGTGCGCTTAAACCCCTTCAAAGCGTTATGGCCAACTCAGTTTTCTGAATTCAGCAAAGGCCTGATGAATAATGGCATGCTGCTTTTTATCCTTTAGCCACAGTACGGCGATCTTAACAAGTCATAAATCTGGCGGCCATTTGGAAATCTCGATACCTAAAAAGGCGTTTGGCTGTATGATGGGAACCGAAAGCATCGAAAAATGGCAATCCTTGTGGTCGTTCAATAAACTTAACACAAATGGCTCACATTTGCGATTTTTGAATTACTTTAATAAAGGCCTCAGATCTCGATTGGATGGCTGTTGCAGGAAATGGATGTAATCGGAACTAGGCTTCTTATAGTCACTGAGGTTTCATTTTTCAAAAACTGCTTCACACTTTTATTTTTCCCTAGACCAAGAGTTTAATCTGAACCCTTTTCCTCATACCAACCACTCTACGTCCTCTATTGGTTACTATTATTTTCTTCGTAAACTTTGAGGGCAAATTTCGCTATTTAAGCTGTAATTGCGACTGAAGGCGCCCTTACAGAGTGCTTTTCAATTTAACCACATAGTTTAGTCGTTGTCATGATTTATGATCGCTCGGTTATATTGGGCACGTGAGCAGTTCGTGTCAAAAATGAAATACCTGCATTTTGCGTTCTTAAGAAATTTTGCCACCTTAACTCCCTCTGCGCCAAACAAGTTTAAGATGGCATCGTCTGCGGACGAAATGGAGTCATATTAGATTGTAGGATGTTTTGATTAGCGTTGAAATCTCGGTTATTAATTCTCAACTGTTTTAGTGGCAGTGCAATCAGCGTTCGATCGTGAATCGAACGTATCGAACGATTCTTTTTCGTCGACTTCGGAAAAGCTGATGGTTGTCGTTGAGGGCGAATGCCTCAGACTGAGATCACTCGATCAAGCTGAGCTCCACATTCGAGCACCTCCGACCAACCACACTGACAAAACTACCACTGGCGGTAATCGCTTTCAGTGATTCGGTTTTGCGTTATAATAGCGGTCTATCATTTTGCATGGTCGAATCTTTCGCAAGTTTTAGCTAGTTTGCCGGTGTCTTATCCTGGAATAAAAATAGAGGGGTGTATAGTTCTCCTTCATCGCTTTATAGCCGAGCTTTCGAAGATCTGCAAGAAACGTAAATTCGGGTTATAGAAAACTTCACAATGATTCCCAACTGTTGTTTCTCATGGAACCTATTATTTTGATTCGTTTCAAAAACGCAGAAATCGGATGCTGCAGTTTGATTTGTTTCCCGAAGCACTACTAAAATATTTTCGCTTGATAGCTAGATGCATCTGCGGAGCTTGACTGAATGATAATAGTGGACAGCCGGTTTTTATCAGTTAGCTCACATGATTCTTTGTTACCGTTGTCGTTATCAGTATTGTACAAACTGTTTTTGTTGTTTTTCTTTGGTTGTGAACAAAATGGACAATATTTTATCAAAAAGAAAACAACCATAAGGAACTAGGCGGACTTTTAACATGAAGCTCAGTTAAATTTTGGAAATAGTCGTGAATTCGAAAATGGAGTAGCGATCGGAGAACGGTAGAATGAATCGCTTTTGCCGTCTATTCCGAGAGGAAATATTTGCTGAGTCGCATTTTTATTATTCCTGTTTGTTGTAAGCCCTCTCTATAACAGCTGTCACCGATACCGGAAGGATCGTTTTTTATTTTAAATTTTGAGCGAGAAACTCTGGAATGTGAGATGAGGAGGCCAATCGAGACCTCGGTCAGTTGTTCAGCTTTGGTTAAAAGAATCAAACTGTAAATGGCGTGATAGTCGTGGTTGCCGTTCTTCGCCGACTCGACCTGGATTCGATCCTTAAGAGACAAATGTTTTTTTTGCCCAGTGATAACAGTTTAGCATAATTTTTTCGCACATATGACCGAGTGCGTCTGATCTTTCCTTCCGCTCTCATCTTCGTTGAATTCTTTCTTTGTTTCTTTCCTTTCGAAGATGAAACTATACGCTTCTCCATTTCCATGTACCTCTGATTACCCCATTTTTTTGCGATTTCCGTCCAGCGCTAATGGCATCGCTTCATGAGACTTAATGCAATAGAAAACATAATAGCACAACGTACGTGCTGTGATATTGTCACTGTGCTTTGTATCGCCTGCAGAACATGCTAGATCGTTCTAAAATAGACAACTTTGCACTGTGGCGTGGTGTTCTTTTTATTCGGATGGCGCTATTTCCATCTACCTGATATGCGCCCCACTGAAACAATAATCAGTTTATCTCATTTCTAAATGAAATCTTACCGCTACCGAGACCTGCAGCTTTACAAGGCCAAATTTCACTATTGGCTCACCCGGTTCTCATGAAAGTTGGCAGACATGTAGAACACGCCGTGAGAAGGATGCTACTCTTAGCGCATCTTCTAGCGGTTCATTTTAAAGATTAGGTGAAATTATGCAGAACGCCCTGCACTCAGGAAATCTCCTTATATTCTACGCGCATTTCAAGACAATTTCATTTTCCTTTAGCAATTTTTTTCATTGAGGTAGATAAATCCTTAAGAAAAGCGCCGCTGCGATCGTAGAAACAAAGTCAACCGCAGAGGAAAGGTAAGTTGAACATTTATTTTTTGCAATAGTACAGCTGTCTCTGCAATCGATGCGTCACTTGGCAATTCCTCTGCTTCATCTGGTATCCTGGTCTCTAACCTCCGTTCTTAATCAGCGACATATTAGAATATATAATTTGATTTCTATGTCTTTTTGCTGCGTAACCGGTGGCACCGTATTCACTGACGATTACGGATTCGATCTGTACCATTTCGCTTGCTCTATACCATTAGTGTTCGATAAGATATAAAACTATCAGAAGTCGTAGTTCTGTTGCTGTAAAATATTCTAGCGAAAATGTGTGCGAAGCCGATATGTAGGCGAGCAGCGAAGCTAAAGAACTTCTACATAAAGAATGCGTCCACTCTTCATCTTTAATATAGCTTTCACATAGCGTCAAGAAACAATAGTGATTCAGTTCCATGTGTGTTCACGATGTCCTATTCTACTGGCTACGAAAATAATGAAAAAACGCACGCTACAAAAACGATGGCACGTTTAAGTGCAGAATAATTATGTGCCGTTAGTGCGATTAATGCAATCCAACCACAACGATCAAGCCTAAAGATCACGTCGACTGCTCTATACAGGCATAAGCTGTTGACATAAACCACAATTGATCTTTCAGTTTGCATCCGGATGGCTTGCTTGTATCTCATGTTGGCAAGTTTGGTCATGCTGGCCAAAAATTTACATTTTTCACAGCTGCTGGGTGTTCTTTCAAAAGCTAGGAAGATGGGGTAAAGAGATTTTAAAAAATCTGGGCAGCGAATTCGGCGTTTTTGACATATCCATCAAAAAATTGATTTCCACTGGTTGTTCAACATCTTCATTTCTTATCTCTTCATAAACGATGTACGGGAGTGAAGCCAAGAAGTGTTGATTAAACCGAAACGAAGAGTCTTGTTATCTTCAATACTGTATTTACTATGCGTTATCGATTGAACGCATTTTCGTGTCTGTGAGATTCTTATAAAGCCATAAAGTATGCAGTAAAATATGGAAATAGGCGGTAATATCGTCCGTAAAACTTTTTTTTTCGCAGATACTTATTTTTATTCCTGTCGAATAACCGATTCGTATAGTGAGAGCGTTCACAGCTGTCGATCCTGAGATCTGAGTGGATGCTGAGATGTTGTTCATCGTTGAGAGTTGTTTTCAGAAAGCGCTTTTTTTTTCTAAATACTGATGGAACACCATTACTAGAAACCGATTTATATGTCGATAACTAATCGTCAGAAAATATTTCAGCAAGAAATAAAACGCTATTAAAATTGCATTTGTCGCCAACGATAAGTAAGTTTTAAGTGAATGACATTGATTTCATTCACGCCCACTCGAATCTAAATTCAGTTATTCTCCTTCTCTCTCTATTCACATTATCACCAGTTCTTTTTTTTTTCATTTCATCGCAGACCAACAGCACTTTCGATCACACTATGTTTTGAACTGCTAATGCTTGCACACTGCACGAACTTCTCATCCTACGTACTCCATGATAACTTCATGATAACAGTACAGAGCTACTTTGTAAATCAGCATATAAAATCTTTCATGAAATGGTGCTGCTTTTTAATATTCCCACACTATACGATCAAACGAGACTGGCACTTGGTAGGCTTCGTTACGATAATGCTGCTTGTCAATTATGCGAAATATTGTTCGGCTGTGAGTATGCTATAAACAATATAATCTCTGAAAAGAGCCGAAAATTTTTTTTTCACTCTGTGGACGACTTCTAGTTTTCCTAAATTCTGAACTCTTTGACGTGTCGGTTACGATCACTTCACAGAATTCCTTAACTTTGTGAGCTACTTCTTATTTGAAAAGGATGAAAGTTTACCATGCATA
>JPKZ01003222.1:142531-182879 GCA_000803305.1 Toxocara canis
GGTGGATATCACATATGAGTACACTCGTAAGATGAAACTGAGATGGAGACGGGCACAATGTCCGATGAAAAGTCACAAACCTTTAACGGCGAAGGCGGAGTTTAAATAGAAGAGATTGCTTCGTTAGCTTGATTTACGGATATGGAATCTGATCCAGTAGTATTGTAGACCATAAATCCCATTCAGCAGCAACAGCCAGTGGCCTAGTTCTGCCAAGCAGTCTCTTTTTTTGAACTCGGGTTTGTCATTAAAGTTTTGTGAGTTTTCATCGAATATTGCACCCATTCCATTTCAACTTTCATTATGAGTATCTTCAAATGTAATATCCACTCTCCTGCCCACCCCCACCCCCGCCCTCTCCTCTCTTCGTAGCGCATGGAATAGTCACCAAAAGTGAAAAGGAATAATTGTGTGTATTCTTAACAGGAGCGCATATGGACATGAGAGAATGAGATAAAATGTTTTAAAGCGATCTCGAAGAGAGAATAGTTTTGTGCGTCTTTGAAGCAGGACGTTAAGATCCGCGTTTGAATGCAGGTGACAAGTGTCAAATGAATTGCCCGATAAACTTCCAATTTAAAAAAAGGA
Organism: Toxocara canis; assembly: GCA_000803305.1. Taxonomy (NCBI): domain Eukaryota; kingdom Metazoa; phylum Nematoda; class Chromadorea; order Rhabditida; family Toxocaridae; genus Toxocara; species Toxocara canis. The sequence continues at coordinate 143,120 of JPKZ01003222.1, forward strand.
GATCACTTAACAGTAATAAACGGTAGTTCAAAAAATAATAATGAGAAGTGAAGTGCAATAATAAACAATGAATAGAAATAATAAAGGAAAATTAATGACTGTTTTGCCGCTGTGTCCATTGCAAGTATGCTTTCCATTAAATGGAAAGTTAATCATTTCTAGCTTTTTCCTTCTCGAAGTCGTTTATCAACAGTATGTGTTAAAATCAATGATTTGTGGTTTTACTGGATTTCTTTTTCTTCTACGCTCATCTTGCACTTTCATTTCACTAGGGTTTTAGCCTTTTGCATTCGTTAATGAATTCAGCACTTTTTTTTTCGCGAATTTTCCATAAATCCTATAAATCGTAAAGGCCACTTGGTCTACTTGCATTGCTAACTTCAATTCATTATGGCTTCCATCGTTTACACGACTTAACTCGAGCGTTCTGTGTTTCACTGCAAATGGCTCCTCATACAGTATATATTTTCACTCATTGTTTTAATGGGTTTGCGGTGAACGAACAAACATAATCGTACTTTCTCATATCTTGAAGGGAACAAAAAATGCTGTCATTAGCTAACTGTGGTGATCTTTTATGGCACATTTGCACAAAGAAGCTACACATTTCCATTTGTTTAATGTATTTCAGTACTTTAAGCATTTATGAATTCTTAAGTAGTGTTTAAGATAAAAAAGGCACATAGTGTGATTTGCTTTCTCAATGCTGGGAAAATGCTTTAGAGCTGCAATAAACATTCGTTGGGCTGCCTTTTCAAGCTTCATTCAATTTGATAGCTTCATTTGTGATTATTTGGCTCGAACAAATTGTCTTCTAGAGGCGAGCAACTAATTTTCGAATTTCAATTGCCCCAAAGCGTTCCCTATGCGCTGAATAGCACCACGTAATAAGCACGATGTAACCGATGTATTCCAATAGCAAATTTATTCAATCAATTCAGTTGAAAATCAAACTGAATTAAACGATGATTTTATTTTAGCTTTTGCTTGTTTATGGACATACTCAAGAACACTTCTACATAGAAAAGTGCCCATTCCCACGGCGTTTTCTTGTTATTAGTTCGCCTCCAAGAAATTCATAGTGGCGATTAGTTGATTTTTGAGATTTTAGAGAATGCGTTCGCATAGAACTTAAAATTGGACTTGTTAAGCGATTTCACTAGCAGAGCTGTGCTTCATTTCAAGGAACGATCAGAGCAACAGAATTTGGTGAAGCGTGCGGGCATCGTCAAAGCTGTGAATATCGTGATGCGTAGAATAATGCATAAGAGGTGAAGCGCAGTTAGATACACCATGCGAAGAGCTATCGGTGGAAGCGGAAGGAATTGAGCCAATCAATTGTCGCTGATAGGATGCTTGATAATTTCATAATTCCTTCAAATTTTTTTCCATATTCTTCAAAAGACATTTCCTCATGGAGGTTTTTTTCTTCGAAAATTTGGTTATATGCATCAAGCTGTTTTTATTACTTTGTTAGTGCGATACAATTTCTATTTATAAAATGTTCACCTAATACCGATGCATGGGCGGTTTACTCCAAGGTGTTAATTCTATTCTTAATTTTTTTTTGACGAAAAAGGAATAGAAACACTGCATTGTTACAAAGAAGACATAAACATTTGGTATCGCTGTGACTTAAACTTATGTACTCCTACGTCAACTGCCATATGACATTCCTTAATCTGTTCACACTTCTGCATAGCACTTTCACCTCATTGATTTATAGATTTATAAGGATAATTCTGATTTTGCATTGTCGACATCTTTCATTAGGTTTCTGGGAGATTTGTTTATAATGTGGAGTCATTGCGACCGTATGAAGGCAAAAATGCCTCCTTCCAGCCCGGATGAGATTTGATGGTATTTTGTGTTTTGTGCGGCTTTCTAGATTTTTCAATGGACGTCTTTTGGCTTTGCATAAGAATTGGCTGCTTCAAACACCGGCCAGTAACGTGATCAGTTAGTTTTGTCGGATGTCCTTGTAGCGAAACGTTGTGTCCTTTAAATAGCTTATATGTACTCAGAGTGTTTTACGTCGTTTTCGTGTGTTTCATTTGCTACATTTTTCGTTCTATGGCTTTCGTTTGAAATTGCACCGTGGTTAAGAAAAATTCTTCAACGGTTTTTTTTATCGAAACAGTGAGTGAGTTGAATCGATGCTTTGTTTGCATGGAGTTACGGTAGCTTTAAAGAGCTACCATTGAGACGATCAACTAAAAAATTATTTTAGGCAAACGACAGAGCGTTTCGAGCTAAAAGCTTCGCTCAATATAATTAAAATTCATTAGGGTATTTATCCTTTTTTCTTTTGGTTTTCGCTTAGAATCGGTTATTAACGCCAATCGCTCAAATTTCATGTGCAAAATTGTTCGCAAGCAATTTTCGAATTAGCCATACGTATATTTTCCTTTCTCTTTCTTCGTCGCCGAATATAAACAATTTTTCTTTCCATTTTGTTGCTTATAAATTCTCATTCTTTTCTACAGAAGAATTTTTTATGAGAAGTTGAAATCATTAGAGGGACACTTAGCGTTCATCTGTTTGTTATGCCATTAGTTGTGCAGTTCCGCACTAATAAAATGGGCTTTACGAACGCTTCATGGTTGTGGCGTTTTTTTCCTTTTCGCGCTATATTCAAAAATCAGCGTTTAAAATGTTACTTACATTCCGCTTCGTGTAGAGATTGTCGATGCGATAAAAAAGACCAGTAAAGGTGAGATGACAATGCCGTTCATAGAGTGATAGAGTAACTTCTTAGGTGGCTGTTCATAACTAAGAAGTTTACTCACTGCTGTTCATCATCGAAAAGTTCCCACTTTATTTCCACTACTGAGAAAGCATACAACCTTCACAGTATTCGCTAGAATAATGAAGTTGTGTTAGATATGTAAACTAAATTCTGAGTGATGATGGAAAGCCGAAGTGAACATTGCGTTATGTTTAATTCTGTTGGCTACTTTTACTTAGCTTGCTAAGATCTGAGTTCTTCTGTGAGTTTTAAAACTCTACATTTAACTATATATACCTATCTACTTATTTATATATTTATATTTATATTTCCTTCTTATTTTACAGCTAAAGTTGAATCGTTGAATTGTTGAGCCAATCGTGAGAGACCAGAATCCCAATCATAATTTTAGATTCTGAGATGGATTAAAATTGAATTATAGAGGAATTGTTGAACAACATCTTCAGCTGCCCTTCTAATGTTGGAAAGGATACTGAGTGCTCCTTTCGCTGCCTTTTCTCGATTTATTCAACAAATCTTTCACGACTTCATGTTTTTTTTTTGGAGATTTTTTGCCCTTTCAGGCTTTTCTTGAATGGGAGGAGAAAACGAAAAACACTGTAAAATATGGAGAAAATTTAATACTGTTACATGCCAGGAACATGTAGAAAAGGCTTTATGCGCAGTGGGGCGCCATATGAGCACTGAAAACAGGCGGATATTAATGGGCGATATGGGAATATGCGGTCGCTTTAACGGCATCACCCTCTACGACAGTTGTCGAGGCGTTTTTGACGAATCTCTGACTTTGCCTTCTAATCACCAGAATTGCGTGCATGTTTCTGGTCCAGACCTCTTGCATGGCACAGACGTTTTGTTTATCTAATTTTTCATAGTTTTACCTAGCGTTGCTTCTAGAGTCAACAACAGCATGCCTGTTACGCTCTCTCTTGAAACCTTCTATGGTTCACGTAAAAAATACAATATGTATCGTTCAAACTCCAGGAAAGCTAGCCTAAACCAAAGTCCATGTTGCCTTCATCCTCCTGTTATGATTCAGAAATTTGGTTTACTCAAAACAAGATTTTCATCATGAGAAGGTTGGCTGAAAATTTGTTGCGATCACCACGAACTCAAATCAATTTTTAATCGACTTATTTATAAGGTGACTGGTCTGAAGTGACGATAGAGTGATCAACATATGAAAACTTAACTTTTCAATGCGCTGTTGTTTGAACAGAGGAGCGTTAGCCGTCGATTGAGTAGTGGTTATGATTATCGTCATTTTTAAACCCTACAAGAGCGACGCGGTCGTTTCGCACCCAGAGAATTGTGTATTTCCGATGTGATTGCTGGTACACTAAAAAGCTGCTAAAGCTGCTGTTTATTGCACGGCTTCATCATATAAGCTAATGCAACATAGCTCCCATCGGTTCGTGTAAAACATGTGACACTAACTTCTTTTCCTATCCCCGGCAAATGAGGCAAATTTATCTCAAATATTCTTTCTGCTCGCTGCTCTTGTTCGATGAGGAGTCGTTTTAATAAAATGACATTTATTTTAGCTGGGGTAGCTTTAATATTTAAAAAAAAATGAATATAGACAGAGCTCAGCATCCATTTTAGCTTCTTAATTGTAAATTTGCTAATATGGCACCTAATGACATGTATTTTTCTAATCTAAGCAATGGCTAACTAAAATACTTTACCTATATTTTCTACTACAGTCAATTAGGTTAGTTCCTCACACGCTTTTTTCCATTTGTCAGCATGTCGCCTTTCTCCAAGGGACTTTTTTTTGCTTGAAAACTTCACTAGTTTAGAGTGGACATTTAGATGTCACAGCGACGTCAGTCAAAGCGTCCTTTCTGAATTCCTCCAAATGACGTGGTTGCCATCCTGTTTTAGAAGGTGTTCGACTCTGTTATTGTCAATACCTAGAAGGCCATTCCACATAGCAAATTGCATTCAGAATGCAATAGTCGTACTTATGAATGCGAACACATAAGTGTCCTGCGCAGCCGTCCTTTCAAGTTGGCAATGGAAATTTTCTATGCCTGCATTAAAAGATGCTATTCTTCTTTTTCCTCAGATCGTACCGACCTGATCAAGAGCAGTTGTGAGCCGTGCAACGGAACAATAGCGATTTGTTTTTGGCAGTCACATAGGAGAACTACCATGCGTTGCTATTTTTAGCCGAAGACGAGCTCTTCAGTAGTCGATTTGCTTTATTTCGTCCCAACATGCAAGACTTTCTTCTCCTACATCGGCACCCGCAAATCTTTCAAATTCTTGACAGAAGGAATTCAGTTCAATTTGAACCAGTTTCATTTTAAGCCAATACACTAAGTACGTATGAGCGCAATATTCTGCATTCGTAGTGCATATTTAGATGGCAGCAGAATCAATACTAAATGTAAGACTCTATGTGGGTGTACAACAGCTTCTCATATGAACATCAGTAGAGCTTTCCAAGCGCAGTTTCGCATTGAGAATGTATGGAATATTTTGGCTGATTCCGCACATGAATATACGATTCTGCTATGGTGTCAAGAGGACAAAACGACTAACGAGGAGAAGTGGTCGAGAAAAGGAAGAAACAGGAGCAGAGCAGAATTAGTATGCACTTTGTTGAGCGTGTTTTTATGCGGGTTGACAAACTTTCAGCTTCCAAAATCTGCCAACGCTGCAGCGTATCCATGTTCGTAGTATATGCTTGTTTGCGTCTAAATCTGCAGCACTTTCTATTCGGGAACGACTGAAACGATTTGTTAAGTCCATCTTACACCCTTAGGCCACTTGCTTTACCCAGTTTAAGTCTAACAATCGACCTTAGAGGAAGCTCTGTCTTTTTGAAAGAAGGTAGAGTTTCCTCTAGGAGCGGGAAAAGCTTTAATGCGCTTTTCACCTTGTCCCGTTGCAAATAAACGAAGTTTTGTTAAAACATTTACTGTCACGGCTAGGTCAGATAAAATGGGAAATTAAATGGTGTTATACGAAAAATACACTAAATCCTTCCACAGCATGGTTTTTTTTGTCTGCCACCGTGTCTTTTGCAAATATTTTCCGTATGAGGTTCCGCTCTCAAAAATCATCTGGTCGAAATGTATATTAGTTCCGGTGTTTCTGTCCTCTCTTTTCTGTTCCCCGCCCCTGTTCATCCTTGTATCTCTATATCTTTACTGATAAAAATTTTAAAGGCTCAGTTAGTCATAGGCAACACTTGTTTCCATCTACATTCGAATATTGCTTAAGTACGAATAACAGGATGGAGATGCAAGAATGAAAATGTGCATGGGTGCGAATCTATCTTGATTGCACATTGAATAGTCGATGAGTAAAGCAAGGGATGTTGGAGCATCATAGAACAACTTTATGCAGAGTTTAGCCACTACATGAAAAAGTATTTTCATCGGCTTATCAAACAGTTTAAGCTTTATCTCTACGTCCATTAAACGATAAGCGAATAGTTTCGTCATAGATAAATAGCTTGGTACGAAAGAATTAATAATACCTAGGTCTGAAATAAGCCTGTTCCTCATTCCTTTTCGCCACCTCTTCTCTCACTCTTTTTTGCTTTCCTGTAAGTCATGGAACTTTTTTGGGAGCAGCTCATTTTAGAATGCCATTAAATTTAGTCAGCATAATTAATATCGCCAATAAGTGAATTTAATTCTTTTTGCGCGAATTAGCCCTCCTCATTAAGTGCAGTAGGAATAACAGCACATCAGAATGTCACTTGAATTACGCTTGAAAAGTTGGAAGTGTTTATACCTTTATGTGGATGCGACTTTCTTTAATGAAAATCAAGACTTTAGATATTTCTTTTTCATCCGATATCGACTTTTGTTTTGAATAGAATGCCAACATCAGAACTTTCACTGACATCTAAGAATTGTAGTTTAAAGGAATTCCTGCTATTTGTTAAAGAATATGGCCGTTTGGATGAGCAAAAAAAATCCTCATGGACTCGTAGGATAAAATTTGATCGAGCTGGATGTTATTTAGCCATCTGCAATGAGCCTCATAATGATCATGTTCTTTTCATTTCACGTTTGTTATGCTGTCTCTCTCAGTTATGCGATTGATTTTCTTTGTTAAGCGATTCCGGCTGTTATCTTCCTGACCGCATACAGGGTAGACTAAACATTTCAATAGAGCTGGTTTGAGTATTCGACTGAAATGACGGCAACGTTGCGTTAAAGTAAGCGTTCTAAATTTTCTAAATTAATCTAGCAGTCTTTCTTCGTGGTCAGAAGAAAATTGACCCACACGCGCGCTTTGTTTTTATTGAATCGGATGTCTTGAAGTGTTGGAACATAGCACGATGTGCCAGAATCTATTTGATTTACGGTCAAACTACACACCAAACTTTTATCCTGTGAGCATATGTTGCAATGTGTGAGCAGATAGATGGTGGAATAAAAAAAATCGAAGTTTTTGCTGACGCTATTCTAGCAAATGGATTCTAGCCCTACAAACGAAATTATTAGAGGCTGCTCTGATTTCTTCTCACAGCCTATTTCCTTTGATTTCCCACCGTCGTTTTATACATCCTCCTTTCACGTTGACTTCTTTTTGGAATGCATTTCACTGAAATCGATCTTTCAGAGTTTGTGTATTTGCAAAGATGGGTGCCCCTGTCTCACGGCATGAATAAATCGTTTGTTGACAATCTTTCTGTGTTGCTTTATCTTTTTTGTCAAGTAAAAGTTTAGTGAACTATAACCTCACCGATTTTTCTACGCCTTGCAGCGAATCGGCGAAACTAAATAGCGCTCGCAGTTAGAACTATTGATATTGGAGGATTTGAGCGGTTGTTTGGATGTTCATCCTGAAAATTGAGTTCCGCTACGAAGCGTCTACAAAGGAGTACCTTCATTAGCCGAAATGCTGCAATTCAAAATTAGTAAATTCTGCTAATTTCGCGGGTCGTATCAAATGCGAGTGCAATAAACGTAATATGGTGGTAAATGTTGGCCATCATTTGAAGAAGCGAACTAACATTTATCATCACTGTTTCCGGTGACAATATGTGACCGCGCTTATTGACTTTTGCGATTATCTTTTTTTTTGCAGTCCGACATCAGGTTACGAGATTACAGTTGTTACCGTAAATTCGGATAAATTTCGTTTCGGCGTTTTCAGATCGGCATTTTAATGTTCTGGTTAGCGCTTGAATGTTTTCGAATGCTTTTTTAAATGTTTTTTTAAATGTTTTTTTTGAACTTAAATGTTTTTTTTCTATATGGTTGCAGCGGTAAAAAGGATCGTTCAATTAGTTTGAAGTTCAGCTGATTGTTCGTCCGTCCTTCAGTAATGTCTGAACCACAACAACTGTAAATTCTATATTAAAATATATTCGACGCTGTGGCCCAAGAGGCAATGTTAAAGATAAAATCACGTTAAAAACTCGATAATCGCACATCTGCATGAACCAGCGCGTCGACATTACGTTGTCATGGGGCTGATGTGTGGACTGCTGTCACTGCTCTAGCTCGAATCAGAGGTAAAATACGAAAATCTCTCGCTACGGACAGCCTTAACGATCAGAAATCGGCAAAAAATCTGTTTGACTCCGCATTTAAGCTGCTTTCGTCCTGCTTATTCCGTTGCAAATTTTTGCTTACGAATATCGGCCATTATCGTGACATTTTTGAATACGACAATGTCTTTAAGTTCAGTGCGGAAACGATTCATATGTTCATGCGAAATGGATGTGTTGCCCGATCAACACGCAATTAGTGATTGTCTTTTGCTTTTTTTTTTCGTCCGCTAATGTCCATCAGTGGCCTTTATATGTAATAAAATGAACAGTTTGTTGCGGCTTGTTGCATGAACGAAAAATGCAATATTTTTTGTGGTTTTTGTTAATTAAAAAGTGATTACTGGTTTTGAATTAATTTGCATGCTCATTCACCTTTTTTCTTTAACCAGCACATACTCGAACGGTGACGATGGTCAAATTGTGTGGAGAATTGTCGACCACGCGATTTTGATCTCTTTTGCTAGCTTATTAATTCGTTGAGGTAAATCGAATTATGCTTAAGATGGTTGGCTAACTAAACGAATTTATTTGGAATTATTGACAAAAAAACCGTAATTATATGCCTTGACTATATCTCTCCTTCACTGTTGAGCTGAATCTTAAAACTTATAGTTCAACGAAAATTCTCTTACTCTTTTTGACCAATATAATTAAACGCATAAGCGAAGATAAAGTTTATTTTAGCAGTCATTACGTAGTTCGTCGAACAGCCTTGAAACAATTTACCAGTGACGAAACTTTAAAAAAAGGAAAGATAATGCTTGTGATTTTCAAACGCCATAACCATCTTATGATAAAGTTGATTGACCGAAACTGTGCTCAGCTGAAACTTTTTGAAAATTTGCTTCTAGATGGAGATGTGTAGAACGGAACATTTCGAAAGCACTTCAATTACTAACCTAATAGATATAACCATAATCGATGGCATTTGAAGAAACTTAAATTTACACATAACCCATTCATCTATTTTAAAGAAACGATCTTGAGAAACCAGATATTCTACGATGTAAAACTAACCAGATATTCCACCATGTAAAACTATGTTCAGATACTCTGTCTTGAATACTGTCACGATAGCAGTTAGCTTTATTATTATAATGCTAGTGATAGTAAAGGTAACTTAAGCAATGAACAAGATCACATGACACTCCGAATGGAACGAATATTGAAGGATTACATGCTGACGTCAAAGAATACTTTGCTGTCAAGTCTTTTCAGTCACCTCCGAGGTATTCTTGTTTTCAACCCCAATCGAAGAGTGTTTTCTTCTGAAGTTTCCTTTCGCGTTAAGTTTTCGAAATTTTCGTGACAATACGATATATTCTTGTGGCATATGTCCGTTGATTTTTCCCTATTATTATCCTATGATAACAGCTAGTATACCTTGTCAGAATCTTCTCACCTTACAATTGAATGAATGGCCGACCGGGAAAATTCTCGTGAAATATGCAACAATATGCAAATGAATTTCTAGTACTAGTAAGGACTGATCAAAATCATTTGACCTAAGAAATAAATGAGCTACCGACCGGAGGAGGACTTATGACATATGCAAGCGAATTCGCGTGGTGGTCAAAATCCAGTAATCGTTCCCAGATGCAAAGACGTAAAGCGTTGATGGCGCTGTTACCGAGCTACTGGTCTTGCTGTTGTGTCAAAGAAATGAAGCGTAAGGAGAGAAATCAGTGGTGAAGTGTCCCGCACATTGTCTCATAAGTTACTTTGATTCCTCCACAAGGTATTATATATACCCATATTTCCCTCAGCAAGAATTTAACTTTATCTAAGCGTATTATACATCGCACTTTTGTTACCTTCTTGTTGATGTTGCGAAATATAGCATTCAACGACTTTCTTATATAGTGCATCAACATCATTAACGGCAATCATTTGTTCGTAGGATTTGAGTAAAAATTGCGCTTTTCAGGTATGTCCTCAAATCGGATGTTCTCAAACTGTAGCCTACAGCTAACAGCCGCTCAAGTTGTTCTTGTTCGCAAGACGTGGGCGCACGCTCGCAATCAAGGAGCACTGGAGCCTGCAATGAGCATTTTTCGAAATAGTTTCTTCAAAAACGCTGAAATTCGTGCACTTATGATGTCCGGTTCGAAAAATATCGGTCATGAGAGGTTAAAGGTAACGTTTTTCTTTTAAAGGGTAATTTCCGTTTCATTCCTAATGACTCGAATTTCATTAATGCTCTTGCTTTGGGATAATCCACCCAGAAGAAAATCCCGGACAGAAGACAACGGTGGACGGTTTTTACATTCCCATATTTGTGATGTTTTCCGCCCTGCTTTCGTTCAGTCCTTTATCTTGCATCAAGAGGAAAGAATGTTCGTAATCCCTGCTTCCTCGTATCGCTTAAATGCGCTGGTTATGCGACCGGATAAGTGTTGAATAAGTGTCATTAGCGTTCTTAAGTGTCATTAGCCTTAGATGAAAACCAGAATGGTAATCAATAAGAGCGGTTGCTTCAGTTTCATCAATTCAGTTTCACTAACAAAATCCTTAGGCCATCTGAAACTCTCGCACTGGCATTCACCGTGAAATTAATGACTTGGCCAATTAGCGGCCACACTACTAAGTAATTGCAGTATTAAAAGCAACCTTATATGAACATCCCGCTCCTACAAAATGTTTTATTTTTGTTTGAAGTTTTAAACCTTCCAAGAAAATCTTTCAACACTTTTTTTTCCCACGTAACTGGAAGAAAACAACTTAGAAAATAAACTTGGCAGTTCGTTATTGTCGAAACTTACGAATACAGCGTTCAACGTCATCCGCTGACATAGTATGCGTTTCGATGATAATTGGATGCGTGAGCACATTCTGTTTGAAATCGAACAGGAATTTGGAATCGAACCGTTTTTTCTTCGCTTGCGTGTATTCATAAATGATTGTGTCCTGCAACGATAGCTTGTCCTCCATCGACGGTCCTGGCACTACCTTCTAGAGGACCATCAAATGCGATCAAATCGTCTGGTGAAAGATTCGTACAGTCGATTTTATTAGGTGAAAATGCCAGTGAACCGATAAGTAATCCGTTGGTCACGTGAAAGTTCAAATGTTCTACTTGGTCTCCATGATCGAAGGACGCTTGCTGCCTAGACTTTCCTATTAGTTTGACTTGCTTCCAAAATTAGGACATAAAATCAATCGGAATTAATAGACACTGTTGTAACGAAATTGATGTGGTTCTGTTTTTCAGAAGCATGCAAAGGAGTTCACGGAAATAATGGACAAGTTGATTGGAGGTCTTGAGAGTATTGAAGTCGTTATTGAGGAACTGAAAAACGCTGGGAAAGGACACGTGGCACTCCCCAAAGAGCAATGTTCGTTCCTCTGTTTTTTAAAATAGATTTTACTTAACAGTTCCTGCTTATTTTTGCATGGTGTTTACGGAAATCTCAGCATCAGAGATTCGAGAGATAATCGTCTATCATGCCAGCTTATTTCTTCATTTTTTTTCATATACCTAAAATGGTTTTACACCTGAGAGCTAATACAAAGCGATAGGTATACAGCTGAGAAGAAGGAACGTACGTAATGCGAATGGAAATCTATAGGTGGACATTATTTATATAGTTGTTGTTGATTACGAAAGGTACACAAGACACTTTTGACGTGTATTTGCGCCGTGAGGGAAGGAGTTTCCCTAATGACTTGAAATAGTTAAATTAACGAGTTGTTCTTCTCGATACAACAGTATCGACGTTGGCAAAGCTAAAATAACTGTGACGGTTTCTGAAACTTTCTTCTCTTCGTAATTCAGTATTTTTACATTACGCTGTCATTAGTTTTCATTTGCAAGAGTTCGCTTAAGCGTATTGAATATTACTAAGCGTTTGCCACATGGATCGCGACACGAAATATGAGGTTTTTTAATTGCTGAGAAGTTTCCCCTTTCAGATAATTGTCCGTTTCGTCCCTCTCATATGGATCAATTCGCATCTGCGATGATTGAGCGTACGTTGGAGTGGGGCGAAAAAAAGGATCGAATTGAAACCACACAAACCGCATGGACAAAAATCGTTCTTTTTGTCGTTGAGCAAATGAAGGAAGGATATCATGAGGCGGTGAGACAAGAGAGGAGAACCAGACATCAACAGGTACAGCCGCCGCTCTGCTACCGCACTCGCTGAAGCATAATATTCATCAAGTCTGGTACTTTTACTGGTCCCTAAAGCAGACTACAGGAGGGCGTTTTGTTGTATTAAATATTATGGTAAGCAGCAGTAGATATGGTATGTGGTCTTGCTCAGTTGATCAAGCATGAAACTGCGATCTGTGAACTTCGACAGGGGCGAATTTTTGATGCTGCGCCGAGCATGCGGGCAAGTGCAAAAACCGCCAACAGCATTCTCTACGTCGTCAAGAGTTTTTGCTATTTTAAGATTAAGGATTAGTGAGTCTTTCGCTTGCTTCGCCTCTCTTCCCCTCCTTAACTGCTGTATGCCTGTCAGCAACCGTTACTTGCTATGCCATTTAGCACTTTTCTCACACAGCCTAACCAAGATGCATGCGTTCAAAAAGTGATTTCTAAACTTTATCGTGCGCTCAAGTTGCAGGGCATTGTTGGAAGACGTTTTTTTTTGTGCAGTTACGTAACGTTATATGTTTCTGTTTGCGCCCCATGCTGAATCGAAAAAAAAAAAACGAGGTGAGTTGAGACGATTTGAGTTGCAGATGAAGACCTGCAATACGTGGAGCTCATCACATTCATCGTTGGGTGAAATGAGTACTATCCCATCCAGTGGTGCTACAAGTACCCAACAACGTGATCTCATGCGGCGAGTGAAAACTGTCGACAATCTCTGAGCTGCATCTACCGTAAAACCTTGAACGGAACCCCAAATTGAACAGCCCTTCACCTTTATTTCTTTCTCCCCTTGAAGATTGGAGACAAATGAAGAAGCATCTGTTCAAGGTAATATCGCTTTCCTCTCGATTGTTGTATATCTTATGTGGGGTGCATCAGTTTAATATAACTTCATTTTTGACATATTATGATCTCATCAAGTGAAATGTTCAATTAACAGAAAGGGTTGAATTCGCAAAGGATGTTTCCAAGCAGTTAGGAGCAGGTTTATTAGAGACTAGGCTGAAAGCTTTTTCATGTGTTTTATTTGTTTAGTTTGGAATGCAGCGTTCCGTCAAATTGAACAGAAGATGAGTGAACCTCAAAATAATTGAAGGGCCTCCATTGAAGCTACTGAACAAACAAAGTAATGTCTTCTTCTTAGTTGCCATTATAAAAGTAACTAGTACAATGGAACATGTCAATGCTTCATGCCTATTTCCTAAATGTTCATCTTTATGATCAACAGCTTTCGCATATGGCATAGTTTGCAAGGGATGCGGTGTGCAGTGTTAAAACGGGCATTTATTTTCAACTTATTTTCGACTTTAACGAATGAAAAAATGCCACGAGAGGAGAAACGTTGTAATTTTGTGAAAGCGCCAATTTGTTTAGTTTTATGTTTATAATCAAATCGTCAGCTCAACAACGTCAGTATTACGTCGTCCGTGAACATACGAGCAAGAAAGATGAAAAATAACTGAGCGGCGTACTACAAGAAGATAAATTCGAAAGAAGCGATCTTTTACTCTCGCAGTCCTTATGTAAAAATTCCGCCCTTTTGATGTTTGCAGTTGTTGCAGTAGATTAGAGTGCAACAATTTGGCAGAACTTCAGCGCATATTGACAAGGATTTTCACGATATAGAGTAACTAACTGTTCAGCAGTAGACTTTCGCTAAATTTTGAAATCCATTTTAAAAATTTAAACATTATCGAAGTATGCTTTTGAGACGAGATGTACATTGCACCGATAGGATTGTTTTGTGCAGTGAAATCGTCGACGAGATACTGGTTATGCTCGTGGAAGAAAGCCGGGCAATTTTGTTGTTATATCCGTTGTAATACAATTTTTCATTATTGTAAGCAGAATAAATTGTGTATAAATTCTGCGGACATGCAAAGCTAAGAAAATCACTCAACAAGCACCTGCCATAGTAACGCTTTGCAGTAAAGCGTTTGCTTAATTATTAATACCTCACTGCAAAAGTTTGAACCTCTAGACTTCACCCTGAGATTGTTTCCGTCATAACAGGTGGAAATGCATGTCGCGGCGCTTACATAATATACTTTTGGGGACTCATCCTTCATGCCAAACGACTTCCAGCACAGGTCGACAGATGAAGTGCTACTCGATCTGTGGTTCGTAGAAATCTCTTAAAGAAGCGTTTTTCTACGAAACGACCGGTTGGAAATGCATGCACACCTTCTTGCCTGGCTGAGACAACAGAGGGGTAGCTGCTCAGGTAGTACTACACCTCACTCCCAAACCGCATTCTCTTTCGAATTACACAGAACAAGATTTCCGTCAATGCATGAATGGCGGCTTGGGTGCAACTTTCAGTAAAGGGGAAATGTGCTACTTTCAGTAAAAACTTCAGTAAAGCGAAAAAAAAAATCCATTTTCAAAAATGAGGTTGCAACGCACTCCACTGCAATGGAATCACAGATGAAGAGTGATGCGATAGTTTACTAGCCATTGTGTGAGCGAACGTAAACCGGCCGAGTTGGCCCTATTCTAGAACACCAGGATAGCTGGTTGTATTTAAATGCACCGTGCGAACGACAGCCTCAGAATCTGACGCTCTGACCGCAATTGGTAAATAACAACGCAAATGCACGAAAACCGATCAGGGGCGACACTTTCAAACTTCTCAAAACCTTTTGCGACGATCTGTTCAACTGTTTTTCAAATGACATGCCAATTTTATACATGGGCTCCGAAATCTAACCGCCAAATTCCGCCAGTTTTCCGAAAATACTCATTCCAGCGATTTCGTGATTCCGCCTCGTTAAGAAATCTTCACTGTTTTTTCTATAAGCAACGCAACGAATTTCTGCGATGATGGTTCAAGCTTCTGAGAATCTCAAAAAGTTGTTGGTCTTGCGTTCTCTTCCAAAACTGAAGCTGTCTGAACAATTGTGATTCTCCGAAAACATGATTGTGCGCACACAATTTTCAATAATTTTTTTCCAGGCGCAATTATATACCTCATTCAATTTAAACGATTTGAAATCGGGTCTTATATAAGCATATCAATGATTCTGATACATCTTTCAACGCTCATTACGATAAGCACAGCCTCGACGCTGAATTCTTATGCTATTGCTAAATGGCTCAGGATGCGTCGCTAATTATGGTCGAGCTCTCTCTCTGTCTCTCTCGTGGGCGTGCGTGGAAAAGATGTCCACACCGAGGCATAGCAGAGCAACAACCGTAGAACGAGCTGTCTGGCTCGTGGAGCCCCCTTATAAGTCCGGCTGCTTCCCGACGATAACAGCCTTGTTCTCGATCCACATTTACCGCTCATCTAAACGGTGTTAAGGCCAATTTCTTCATTCTTTATTCTTCCTAATTCCCAAAGTATTTCAGGAAAAAGTTTGCGGAAGGATGCATAATGCACTTGGTTTTCAGCACCTGATGGACGTTTCGAAAAGTTATGCAAACTTAAATGAATGCCCACATAAAGGGTGTCATACGAAAGAAACGTACAACAGTTGTAGTTCCTGTGCAAAAGAAATTTCAATTTTGATATTTAGCATTCTTTCTCCCAACATGTGCGACCATTTTGCGCATATAGCAATGAAAGAATGGACACTCATATAAAGAGTAAAAAAGCTGGCTACCCATCAAATCAGCTAGTTCCATCAATCACTCGCAAATGATGGTTACGCGACTTTTGTACAACCCGACCAATGAGAACGCATGCAAACTTGTCCCCCATTTTAATGTGATAAATTTTGCTAGAGAATGGTGAGTTGGTTTCAGATAAAGGATTGGCGAGCAAAGAGTGTGGTTTATATCTATTGGATTCACAACTCCAGCTGTACTGCTTCCCAAGTTTTCACTTCGAGCTCATGGACAGGCACAAATACAAATATGCATAGACATGCTGCCGCCATTATGAGCATAGCAAGTTGCCAACTCGCCAAGCGCATCAGCTGCGATAATGGGCTACATTAGCATGAAAAGTATTGCTGTTCAACTGCTGCGAGTTCAGAGCAATGGCACGGCTTTTTCGGCGAAAGTTGTACCCGGAGTTTTAGGGCATATAGTTTTCCTGAAAGATGATGCCAAAATCTCAAGGGCAGGAACACTAACTTAAGGAAGCGTACATGGCATATAACTTGCATATAAGTAGCACAAAAAACGAGAAAACCATCACAGAGAATGGCAATGATTGCTATCAGTATCTAGTCAAGAAAAACATGGAACTCACATCGAAAATAAAAAACAAAATGGAGCATAGAAAACGAGAATTTAAAAAAAGCATCAAAAGAATAA
This sequence comes from Toxocara canis, assembly GCA_000803305.1. Taxonomy (NCBI): domain Eukaryota; kingdom Metazoa; phylum Nematoda; class Chromadorea; order Rhabditida; family Toxocaridae; genus Toxocara; species Toxocara canis. The sequence goes on from JPKZ01003222.1 coordinate 159,761, forward strand.
AGGAATAGATCCACTTAAACGGAACAGAGACATTAACATGTGCGTTGAATAATACAATTATAGGTTGACATGCCATCTCGTTGCATTCTATTTCAAGGAAGTGTTCATCCACAAAGCGGTTCTTCTGGAATTTGGAAACGAAAAACGGAAGTAGACGTTAACAAATATCATGAAGCGGCAAAAATCTTTGCAACGAAAACATTCATTTTGTTGCATGATGCGAGTTGCATGCTTAAAGAAACTTGCCTGGTGCGAGTAATCCTCCTAAACATGGAGGTCACTTCAACAAGCTTGTTTTCTCATGCACAAAATGCGATAACACATGTTAGGCAACCGTAGCACTTCCATATCAAACATCACAGCTATCAACAGTAATAGAGTCTCAATTACGGCAGTACGCTCTAGACGTGAGGCGTTGACCGTTCGTTTATGCACGCGGTATACGTCTTCCGCGCTGATAATCGCATTAGTGAGGAACATTGACCTACCGTCTTCGACCTACCACGTCTTCAGTTTTTTTTTTTAAATAATGGTTAAAATTTGATGCTTTTAGTCAGCAGAAATGCTGTATAAGGCTCAGCGCCTATATTGAATGAAAACGGCTAACAACGTAATAAATGCCATTCTTATCAGCTATACGCACTTAGACAATGGACGACTTTACAAATATGAGCAAACAATCGCAAAGACGGCAGGAGATATCAATCAGGCATTAGGCGTTCTTTCGCTCTCTAAAGGATTGCTGAGGTTTTAAACGAACAATTTTTGCAGCAAACGTTAACTTTCAATTCAGCTTCATTCAATTCACCCATTAACAGCAATGCAGATCGGCGAAGCCGAAAGGTTTTATAGTTACTTCCGCCGTACTCATATTTGCCTCGCATCGATCTGTGCCATGCCCCTAAACGGCCTCGCGTACCAGTAGTTTGCAAGAAAAATATTGCGCTTTCATCATTTAACATGCAGCAGCGCTGCAATACACGCATATAGCATTCACAAATCGTCCTCGTTTTTCGCATTACAGACGGAAATGGCTGTAAATTTTTAAGGAGATCTAAGGCGAAAAAACGCATCGAACATTTTCAAAGCTGGATGAAATAAAAAACTGGTAAGTCGGCATGAAGGAAGCACTAAAGGAATATCGATAACGAAATCTCGACGAAATTTTCGCGACGTTTTCTCTCTCTCTCTCATCTACGGAATCCAACGGCACCACATGTCGCCATGCAGTCAGCGAGAGTTTGGAAGTTGTTCAAATTTCCGCCACAACCAGTGTATTCAAACGGAATACACTGACTCTGAAATGGAAACATTTTTTGACGAATTAGCAAAGAAAAACATCCTGAGTAAGAGTGCACAAGAAAGTGGGAGCTTTAATAGTCGATTAGACTACTCCTGATGCGATTTTCTGAAATGCATCCCGGAAATCTCGACTGAATGATGGTCAGATTGTCGTCTTTCTTTGTGAATATTTTGACGGTTCCCAATTTTGCAGTATTGCCGCGCTGAGAAAGACAACTTTTGAAAACGCTCGATAAAGAAAGAAGCGACTATGGTGGTTTTGAAAATTACGATTGATCTTCTTCTGTTGGCCAGTTTCCGTCTCCAAATAATCGCACTACATAAAAATAGCCCGAGAAATCGTTTAAATTCCTTACATCCTGTGAATGCCTATTCCAAGTCGACAACGATATTGGCATGAAGAGAGAAGTCGGAAGGCCAGTAGAAAGAGCGTCATTTGACTGACAACAGTTCATTTTAAAAGTGGGTAGCAACTTTATCTAATTTCAGCTCAGCATACGACTTAATATAGTGGTTATCATGCTGTAGCCATTTAGTAAAACGGGTTTTCAATACTTTGCTATTTACTGCAGCCCGCTTAAAACGTGCCACATCTTAGCTTGCTCCTTCGCAATGTTGTAAGTTATCCAGAATTCTCTATTTTTTATACAAATTTGAGACCATCTAAGAACAGTGCCGCAGAAGCACCAATCATATTGCGCCTTCACGTATTTCACTTCTCACCAGTCTAGTCGAAAGAACTGTTTTGGAGAAAGGCTTCAGGAACAATCATTATTGTTATTATTTGATAATGAAAAACTGCGAGAGCACTCAAACAGTTTCACAAATGACGTAAATCCGTTTCAAGCTGAAGGCAGATTGCGAAATATTTCACCGCGCCCATCCCAGAGCAGCCTAATCAGGAAGGAATCCATAGTGTTCGTTGTGAAGCTATCGTACACCGCCCATGTATGCCCTGCCCAACCGATTGCACCCATCGTAGATAAGCGCGTAAAGTGTGAAAAAACATAAACGAAGATAACATGAGGATAAGAAGGCAGAAATATGTTTAAATAACTAACTGTTTGTCTGTTGAACGCATATCGAGTCTGCTTGCCGCCACACGCACCCCTGTCTATTGACAACAAGCATAGCTGCTCTGAAACACATGTCACATGTCAACAAACGATGCCTCTCACGAATGCGACTCCGCTGAAATTACACGTAAATTTTTTGTCCCTATGCAATAAAATTACTTATCGGCTTTCGTTTATAAGGAAGGCATGGAAAGGGAGTTCAGATCATACAAGAGAACATGCAAACTGACGAAAAACACACCACTGCATCCTTCAAAGAAAACTCTGAAGACAAAGTGTAGATTTCTGAGGTCTGGATCAAGCGCGACCATGGCAATTACAGTTTGGGACAAACATTGACGACGATCGAGCTCGACCATGATCACATTAGATGTAGACCCATAACAAGCTCGAGGCCCCTTCACGAATAATGCCTTGAACAGAGGACCCACATATTTCGATTTCCTCGAATGTTGCTCTCCCCGCTTTTGAGCAAAGATGTGCTAAATTCAACATATTTCTCGTATTCGTTTTAATTCATGAAGAATCACACACTTCAGAAAAATGTATCATTTAATTCAGTGTCCGGGATGAAAGGAATCCTATTCAAGGCAACCGTAAACATTCTGAAAAAACTATATGTGTAAGCTTTGCTGTTGCATGCAAAAAGATATGCCTCACATGCAGAAAAAGAAAACAAATCGAACGAAATATTCCGGCAAAAAAGGTACCGCTTAACGGCTCGCTGTGCTCAAAAGAAATTCGTAAATACGAAAAAAGTTATTTGCCACTACAAAATTGCCCAACTTAAAAAAAAAGCAAATTATTTAACAACATATACTGAAAAGTCCACGCAGAGAAATATCACCTGTATCAAACGAGCCCAGTTTGCTGTTATAGGTGCTCGGGCATCATTACGTGCCCAAAAATCCATACCACCAAAGTGGAATCAATATCCGTTACCCAATTCTCGATTGTTCACCTACGTACTCACTCGACAGCAGTTATTCCAGCAAGTGGAAGTGAACGCCATCTCGCGCACAGCTCGCTAGCCCGTTTTTTGACTGAACCGAAATCTAGTTGAAGCCATCCTCAGCAGTGTCGTTTCGCGGCAATGATAGGTAGACATTGTGCACAGATTCAAGTGCAAGCAAAAAAAAAAAAAACTGAGATAGCTAACCACAACTTACCTAGCACGATCAATTTCTCGACTACCTTAACAAGGTTAACAAAGGTAAGCATAATGCCGCAATGGAGCATTTGAATTTCTTTGCGTCAAAGGAATTCGTAAAGCAGAAACGAAATAACGGAACGAATGGTGTAACATTTAGAAATAACAATGCGTGTAGGAATAAACCATTTAGAAATGCGAAAATTTCTTAATCGAAAGCTTGAAGAAGGTTGGGAACTCAGATGGCGGGTCGAATATACGTATGCCATCAGAGGCGGCAGATATATGTGAAGCACGGAAATCACAATTAGCTATGGGGTGAGACGGTAGATTTTAAAAGATTTAAAATGTTCGCATTGCCACAGAACACTACAAAACGGACAATAGCACATTTATGACTTATAGAAGGATCATATAGGAAAAATTATTTGAAAGAAAAACTATAAAGATCTTAGCCAACCAAAACCAATGCCTTCTTTTAAAAGCGCGATCACTGCGACATGTTATTATTGTTATTATCGTTGTTACAATAACTATTATTATTCTTATTTTTATTATTATTATTACTCTCATTATCACTAATATTATATTATCACTAGCATTAATGTTCTTACTGTTACTGGTAGCACTGTCATCGCTGATAATCGCTACGGACATCGAAAGAACAATAATGTAGTAATGGAGTAAAATTATAATCGAAAATCCAAACAAGGTTAACAATATGCAACCCATCGCAAGAGAGTACAACCAGTGAATTGCAAGGAGTGTGAAAGACAACACAGAGGCAAAAATTGAAATGATCGGAATCGCTGACCTGCAGCGAATATTTAATTCGTCACAAAGAAGAGTAAGTACAAATATAATGTTCAGAAAGACTGAACCTAACTCAGTAAAAACATGCCTGGCTTTAAGACAGTTTAATAGCTTTTTGCTGGAGTACAAAAGGAACTGAAAACCTTTTTTGAAAGACAAAAGAGGCGACATTAGAGACAAAACGTTGTTAAAATGAGATAAAGAAGTTTGGAAAAATATGTAAAGTGCAAGCTAAATTTATACTCGTTGCGAATCCGGAGGGGTGGGGGAGAAGGGAAGGTATGGGTGTCGATTCCATTGAGTAGTACTAATTTGTAAATGTAATATGGATGATACTGATCGAGCGATGTTTTAAAACTGTGAATAGATTAAGGCTAGCCATTCTGCAAATATATATATATACATGAAAAAAGGGTGACGATCGGGACCCATAAGAAGCCGATAGAAGAGGGAGGAAATGTTACCCACTAGCATTTTGCATATATCTACTCATAATGAAGACGTCCGTTTTTCTTTCGAAACAACAACAGTGGTAAACACAAAAAAAATATGCCAAATTAAAGAGCAAAACACTCGACTGTCGCGCAAGGATCAGTTGTATCCCTTATCGCAGCACACTTCGGTACATGCCTCGAGTGACAAAAAATTGTTTAAGTTGCCTAAACATCCGCCATATCTGCAATATACAATTCCCCTCACTATGAAGCAGTAAAACATTCGTTTCAAACAATCAAATTAGTTGGACTGAACTTTGATGTAAAATTTCAGGTGAGATTTTGTTAAGCTCATTCCTTTTTCCAAATGGGGAAAATGTGCGCGAACAGATGTCGATGTTAGCATTTATGCTATTCTCTTAGAAGATTATGCAACGAAATTTCCGGATTCAAAGTGATCACAAAACGTTTTCCAAATTGTTAAACTCATTTCCTTCAATTATTGCTGTTGAAAAACTGCCGGCGTATATAAATAGAATGGAAAATTAAAGCAAAAATAATGATGAATGTTGGGAAAAACACGATACTGGCGCTTTGAAATTGGTGCGGAATGATAAGAAAGATCGTCAAAAATTTTGCGCCAAAAACATTTGAAGATAACCAGATATAAAATATGGCTCATCAAAACATTTAAAAGATAAAGTGTGAATGTTCGGCTTTCCCTAATAAAAAACTTTTAAGAAATTAAGAACAGAAGTTTTCAAAGGCATTAGGAATGGTGGCTAATTCTCAAAAATGACAAAATATACTCGAATCTTTGGCAGATTCCTGTAAGCTTGTTATATCCGTACCGAGGAATTGTGGCGTGACATAGCCCTGGCTCTCGTTCCAGTAAACAGAAAGAAGCTGAAAACTTTGAACATCAGATTGACAAGAAGAAACTGATGGTTTCTTGATTAAATTGTAAATATGAAAGAAAATCATCGTGAAAAACCGAACATTTCCGACAGCTTAATCGTCATCACACGTCCAAATAATAGATTAAATGTACGACTAGAGTCCTCGTAATATCCACCTCTCAAACTCGCTTACATTATAGTCATTAATTTACATCTATCCTCTGGATTTAGCTCTGAAGCCGGTCAGCATAAGTTCTCACTTCACCACCTCCCCTTTTCTGGACAGCCCAAATGCAGCAGTTTTAATAAGCTTAAATCCGACAGCTTAGCCAAAATAGGCACGGCTCAAATAACCTCGAAACACGCAAAGAATATTTGAAAATTAAAAGGCAAAATAGGATTTTTACTCATCAATGCAGCTGCATTATAGTTCTTCTACCGGAAGAGCCACAAGAAAATACAAAATTGTACAGATCGGAAGCACCGATATTTAATGCACCTATTCACCAAGCATGCGTTCCGTTCTCCTAACCGGTTCCGGCCAGCATACCCCATAAGGATCCACGAAAAGGGAACGGTCAAACATGACAACGATAACAGAAGCAACAGGATAGCTGTGCAGAAAAATTATCTTCATATAGACAGACAACGGTAGCCTCATTTCGTTCAATGCAATTGATAAAGCGGATTTTGGTTGCTGGAAATGATAAATTTTTTGTGAATACAAAACTTACATATGTTAATAACTTCTACGTCAAACTGAAGTCGTAGCCGACTACCTTTATGGCAATTGTCCAGACATAAGTCGTGCGTCAAAAAATAATCTGACCACCTTTTAAAACTTGAGAAAATTTTTCACAGAAAAATTCCGTAATGATCATTAAATTCAGTGCTGCGAAATCATGAAATGCGCAAAAGACGACATTACTCCATGCAAAGTTCGATTGCAGAAAAGACTATATAGCTTGCCTGGATCAGGACAGCAGACAGACATCGAGTTTTTTCTCGTCACATGGCAGACATATCCTCTAGGACAGAATGTTTCTACACCACACCCGGTGACCTTGCCGTTTGCAACGAGTGGTTGCCCATGGGGGCAGTACCCTCGATGATCTGCAACACATTTGAGTTTTGCACTGACCGATAAACTGCTATGTTTTGCAAAAAAAAAATAAAATAAAATAACGCTTCACGACGCACTCGAACAAGTCTGTCAATTTGGCAGTTCAATCTGGACCGAACGACCACTCAACAAAACAAAGAAAAAGTCATGCAAATTGCTCGGGGTGAGTTTCGCCCTTTTCTTTACCCCGATATTTTTCACAGCTGGTAATGATCGCAGCAGAAACCGCTGAATATTACAAGTCTTTTTAGGCGAATTCTTATTCCATATGTTCTCTAGCGATAATCTCCTTGACCTCGTACATATGTAACTATGCTTTTCCTAATTAGAACTGTTTTCACCGAGCAGAAACGAAGAAAATTTTTAAAAATAATTGATGATAGGCGCGTGATCTGCAATAAATTCTCCTATTATATAGTCGCGAATACCTTCTTCGTTCGACGAATCTTTTTCGAAAATTTTGCTCAAAAATTTCAAGGAATTAACAGCCTCTACGCGGTTTCATTCGTCCTTGGAAGTAGGTCATAGGTCACGAGATAAATAAAAGCTACAACTCCAATACGCGTTTCTGAGCGGTTGAAAAAGTGAAGCGCCTCGTTCAACTCCAGCTGTAGCTCTATCCAAAAGCGGAAATAAAAATTGCATTTGGCTGCATAGAGCTGGGAGCTACCAACAATGCTACTTAAAAAAATCCAAAAGGGGTTTTTCTTTCCAAGCGCCTATATATTGGTAAAAAAAGCATAACTTGCTGAAGTAGCTCTTATATATATTTTGATCAAGGAAATAATAAGCCTGAGATCTCACCGGGACAGGTCACTTGGCAGTCAGCTTTCGTTAAGAAGTTGTTCTCGTTACCGGCAAGACCACTGTAGTTAAACGGAATACAATCGTCTTGAACACTACTGTAGTACCATCGAGGCAACTGCGCGTTTCCTACTCCGATCATTAGTTGCTGGTCGCATACATTTCCTAAAAGAAATAAGTCACTACGAAACGATGATTTCAAAATGGCAAAAAATGGTGCCATTTTATCGCAGTGTACTGTAGCACAGAACTCACAGTACTTCTAAGAATCTACAGAATGACTTTCGCGAAGCAGCATAACGACATCACAGCTGTACAGCAAAAGCAAGACACTCAAAAGGATATGGCGAAAATGTTAACAAGTGATAACCCGATAAACAATGCGTCAAATTAACTAGCACGGAGAAACTCTCAATCAAGTGAGGCTGTTAGGAGCAGAAAATAGGTACCTAACCTTTGATGCAAGCAATAGGAAATTTTGAAGTTAACGGAACATTGGCGTATCGCCACCAACACTTTTTCCGAAAAAATAATATCTCGTCTTTGCGATGATTAGCAGGACATAGGTCAAGGAAGATGGCACTATATTATATTTGAGGGCGCCCTTTCCCATCCCTTCCCTTCCTCCTCTTCTTCTCGGCTGAGAACACAGGGAAATGAATTTCAAAGAAAGATTGAATCTGAGTCGCCTATTCAAGGTAGCATAGCAAATCTCTCTCCTCATCCTCTCCCTCCCCCTCCGGGACGGTGTTCTACTGGCAAAGAATTTTTATCTTTTATCACCTATCAAACCAGAAAGAGCTTTAAAAATGTTCTGAGCTTTTGAGTTTTGCAAAAAAAAAAATAGAGGGGATTTTGTATTACTTTGAGTTACTCAAACTGCCAAGTCTATAGCAAAGGATCAGCAACACAAATTTATTGGATCACTTAAAACATAAACGAATAGTTTTCAAAACATTAATATGAGCGAAACGATATGAGACAATATAAACGCGGAAAACATGTCAGAAAGACCAAAAAGAGGTATTTGAAGCGAACCATTCAATATCCGGATTTTCACCGCGATCAACGATTACATTACAACAGTATTGCTCACCTTTTCTTTGGCAGCACACAGTTGATCGTGAGTTTTCACCAATATGACAGTAATGAGTGCGAGGACAAGAACGCAAACTGCATTGCGCAATACGACCATTAATTCGCAATGGCTCTTCACCACCAAAGCATACATTCCACGCTAAAAGTGCCGATGAGCTAAAGTAAGAAAGAGATGAAGTGAAAGATGAGAAGAAAAAAACAGACTAATTGAAGGACAGAAAAGAAGGTGAAGAAATCTGAAAAATGATATGATGGTATCGTGCCGAGAAATTATATATATGTATATATATATATATATATATATATATATATATATGTGTGTATATATATATATATATATATATATATATATATATATATATATATATATATATATATATATATATATATATATATATATATATATATATATATATATATATATATATATATATATATATATATATATATATATATATATATATATATATATATATATATATATATATATATATATATATATATATATATATATATGGGTGGACAGTAGCTCAGTAGTAGAGCTCCCGCTTCGTATGAGGGGAGACCTGGGTTCGATTTCCGGCTGCTTACCCGACGGATCGCCAGCAGGCTGACCACCAGGCGTTCCGAAATTGGTCGAAACAATTATGCGTGGGCATGGTTGTCAGATGCATCGATACGGGAATCGATGAAATTACAGCTGCCTTTGCATCCCTTTGCATATATACATAGTCAAAAAATGTTAAACAAAAAGTGGAACAAGTAAAGAAGGACAAATGCACATACTTGGTTGACATGCCTCCTCACAAAAACGCTTAGTGAGAAAGTTGTTCTGGTTGCCTCTACGACCACGATAAGTAAAAGGAAAACATTCGCCTTCAGTGGAGCTGTAATACCATCTCGGTAACGACTGTTCACCTTCTCCTTCATTTAGATATACTTTGCACGGATCGTCTAAAACCATCAGATCCTCACTCGCTGCAGAGGTGACATTACACAACATTACACCTTCCGCTCAACTGAATTTTGTGAAAAGTGAAGCAAAAAAAATATTTCCGACTACATTTTGTATAAACGGCTACATGCTGGTGAAGAACATCGTTACGAACATCGAAGATTGAAAGTTAGCAAATAAAACGCTTAAGAACGCACCTGCAAGCTTAGGACAGCAGAAACTGCTTTCCTTAAATGCTGTATCTCCAGCTAGACAGAAGAAACCCTCGTCACAACTGCTAGCCAACAATGGATTGCAGAGCATAGGTGGACTGTCGTTTTCCTTTGCGCTATCCTCGATGCATGGACTGACGAACACTGAAATGAACCCCGCCCGCACTCACTGCACTCTCACAGCACGCGATGTGGCGCTACGAAAGGCTTCTTTCAATTTTAGCAACTCGTTAAAGCTTCACCTACAGCATAGTGTGCTTTGAAAAATATCTCTTCGAGAAAGGAAATACCGTGCAGGAAGAGAGATGGAAGCGTGATAGTGGAATATACATGCTCAAACGTTCAACCCGTTCAACAAACACGTACATTGAAGCAACAGAGGAATATATAACAAAAAGAACATGCAAACAACGATTGGTGGGTTTCATGCACTCCGGCAAGATGAACACCATCGAACTGTTAGCCTCAGAGAAAAGTTGCAAGCAGGGAAACGCATGCTGCCGATGTATGCTCTCGTTTCAAGCAATAAACGCTACACGTCATGAACGAGTATTCTTGCAAAACCACAAAAAAAACGCCGATCCAGTGTTCCACTAGCAAATGAATGGAACAATTTTGCAACGCTAATTTACAATCAATATTTATAAAGCAGTTCATGGACATGACTTTTCGCTAGTATCAAAAATTTGTCTGTATCATTCCAAGTTCTATGGGTAAGCTATTTTTAGTTAATAAGAATCACTGAAACAAAAATGCAAAAACCCTTATAATCGCATAGGAGTTGATTTGGTTTTTGGGAACCGCAAAAGACTGAACTAGCAGGCCAATGATTTTTTGCTTATCTTACAGAGAACTTATTTCCTGCTGATGTTGAAGTCGCCTCTTGCGCCAACATGACCGCAAGCACACCCCAGCCGTGCCAAACTGAGCGAGTTCCCATATTCAGCAAAATATAACGTTCAATCGTGAAAGCCCTTTTAAAAAACACTATATAAGCAACCATTCTCAGTCCACATTGAGACTATAGAGAATACCTGGGCAAGTTCGTGCACATTCGGCTTGTGATTCGAAATTGTTTTGATTGCCTCTCATGCCATTGTATTGGAACGGTTGACATTCGCGATCATCCGCATTGTAGTACCATCGTTGAAGTCCTGCATTGCCTGTTCCAGGTGATAATGGCACTGAGCAAGGGTTCGTTGCTGAAACAAAAAAAACAGTTGTTATCAATCGCGCTAGCATTACAATAAATTGCAATATAAAAAAGCCGCAAGGCGAATGAACAGTTCAATACTTTGCTGATGATCATGAAAAATGTGATTGATAATTTTATAACGATAAATGTGAGATCGCACATGCAAATTGTTCATTGCAAGTAGAAGAACATGACCATAAAAACCATAGAGAAAATTTTAATTCCTTTATGAGGACAAAACGATTCCAATTGCAACGAAAACCAATCCCACTGGCCAAATTCTTCATAGTTTTACAAACTTGAAAGTTCAACGCTTTAGGGATACAAAAGCTTGCACACAGTCATGTAGAAATACAGTTATATGTGGCGAGAGAATAGCATGATAAATGCTTTGGCAAATACACCCAGGAAACCAATCGCTCCCACTGAGTACGAACTAACAACAAAACATTTTAACTGGTTCGAGCGCCCGCATGAATTTCCACTGATAATTAATTTTTCGCATATATTTATGTGGCTGTGTCTGCAATGAATGGTGGTTATAACTGGGAACCATTGAAGCTGAAAACGTTAAATTTTGGTAGGTTTATCACCTATAAACAAACACGGTGGAAACCATATATCTCGGATGGATTTTTGTTGTTTTTACGAGTGCAAATACTTACATTTCCGATTGGAATGGTTGTAGAAGAACGAATTTTTAGTAGAATTTTTTTTTTCAAACGATAAGGACCGATAAAGTCTGATGCGACTATCTTATGAAACGAGCTGGACAAATGTATGAGTTGCTAGAACGTATATATAGTGACACTCCCCTGTCATGCATTTGTTCTATGAGCTGACCAGTTGAAAATGCATCGTGATTCTTGAAAAACGCATACAAAATTGTGCAAGCGTATAAAAATAAGAAGAAACTGACTACTGGTGCAAAAGGTTGCACGACAAGGTTACCTCCAGGACAACAAACAGTCGTTTCCGGGTTCGCACCAACATGACACCAGAAATTGACCGGACACGTATCTTTATTAGTTGATGAACAGAACAACACTTGTCCGGCGGCAGTTGTTGCTGGTTGTCCAATACACGGATTCTGCAGCGGGTGACAAACCACTTGACATGCTCGCTGAAATCAACCCATCAGCAACGGTCATCAATTCCTCACTCACGAAACATGAAATCAGCAGTTCTCTAGTGCAAAGTGGGAAACAGGAAATGTGGACAAAATGACAATAGCAAAACTCAGAGCGTACATAAACAAGAACTCCAGAAGTCCGGTAAATCAGAAACGGACACCCTCCTTGAGTCACCACTCCCAAAGTTGAGCAAACGCTCGGGTATAGCAGAACATTCTATCGCATCAGCTACAAAAGGTGTGAATTACATGTAAACTATACTAATTTTTGTGACTGGAGTGGTCAAGTGAATGCAATGAAGCCGGGAAGGCAAAACTGCACAAACACTCGAACTGAAAGCAAGTTCTTCAAAAATGACTCCTCTGATAATTCTACAACGACTGAAAGCAAACAGCAAGAGAATAGGTACAGTACCGGGACAGACCAACCATTTCCCTTAATTCGGCAGGAAATTTTCACAGCTGTTCAAATGCGGATAGAGCTGACAAAGATAGAGAAGAATAAGCAAAAGATGATGCACTACAGAAGTCTATTTTATGAACAACACCTTGCATAGGGAAATGTTCACAAAGAGGTTCATTTATGTAGGCAGTCGCATATTTTTCATTCAGTCGCATATTTTTCGTTAGCGAAAAAATGGGGATGTGGTAAGTTTTCCACATATTCTTGAACATCACGACTATTTATTTGGAAAATCTGCGAATAAAAGTTGGACGGAAAAGTAAGACACGACAATGACTTAGTTCTACACGAATTTCTTGGTTGACTTTCTGGGTAAAATCCTGTAAATTTCAAGTTTTTTAACAGCCTTGTTTCTGATATTGTGTTTTTATGAGTTAAACGATTTTTTCTCTCTTTCACATGAAGAAACTATTAATAACATCGGACTGAAGCGCATACGTACACATAGACTGCTCTAGGTTGCTCTCCCATGCTTATGTGATGGTGAACAAAGCAGCGCATTCATTAATGGCTGCCAGAATAAAGCACTCTGATATGGCACCATTTTGACCACCTCTTAGATGGTAACGTCGTGCAATCCAAACTGAGAAAACCTTGATAAATTTTTGAATTCGATTCCGCAAAATGAAGTTCTCGTTATGGCTTTAGTCCGCCATAACTATTGGCACATCTTACCAGCGTTAAGAAATTGTTCTGGTTTCCTTTGATGCCTCTGTAAATGAATGGTCGGCAAGCCTGTGCTGAAGGATCGAAGTAGAATCTTTCGAGGTTCTCGTTCCCTTCACCTGCCGCCATTGGCAAAATACATGGATTCGAGACCGCTAAAAACGCTCCAAGCTACTTTTCAAGCAAGACTTGTTAAAGGTAGAGGTCTCTATATGTCATTACAGACAAGGAACTCTGAATACGTTTTCATTCAATTACTTCATAGCTTGTTGCGATTTTCATAGAAAGTTTAGTACGCACAAGTTCATGCCCTCATCAATCTCAATTTACCTGAACCCACGTCACATTACTTATTCATTTCCATGTGCGAAAGACATGATTCAAGAGCAAACATATGCCGATCACGGGAAGGTAAGGAGAGCATCGAAGGTTATAAAAGATGAAAGCCGTTTGGCTTATGAGAACAAGAACCAGCTAGCCTGTGATATAAGTTTCTTGTCGCATTTAGAATACGGAGAACTCTGCTTGCAATGTGAGTAAGTCTGACATCCTGCGCTTATTTTTGTAGCAAAGAAAAGCTGAGAAACTATTAGTTGCAGCTATTTTCATTATTGGTTTCCGCTGCTTTTCCTCTCTGAAAAATATTTCACAAAGCCACACAAAGATTTTTTTCGAATTCAACAATTTTAATCCATCACTTTTCTGAATTTCTGCAAAATCGTTGCACTTAAGGAACCTACTTAATTGCGTCCAACACGACGAATACGTGGTTTGCGTGCTGCGATTTCATATGATTATATTTTTATAATGAATGCGACCAGACATGATTAAGAAGCGCCAAGAAAGTATTTAAGCTGTTAAAAACTTAACAATAATCTTTTGCAGGACAAATTCGAATAAAAGCTAAAACATACCACCAGGACAACAAAGCGTATTGAGAGCATTAGCACCCGTATGGCACCAGTATGTGCTAGGGCATGTGCTCGATTGTGCCGCAGCATTACACGATTGTGGTCTTCCATCGGCACCCAACAATGGTCGACCTTAACCAAATAGTTAACCGTTTATAAATGAAATGAAACTAAAATTAAAGAAATGTTTCATAGAAAGTTGACGCAAGTTCGATGGCGATGGTAGATGGCTTTTCCCCACTGAAGAGGACTCTAACAGAACTTTTCCTTTTAAAAACCTGCGCATCATAAGAAAATGTGTTGACGAGAAAGCGCGCACAATAGACGAAGTCAGCGAATGGCATAGTCTATAAGAACATAGAGAAAAGCGTAAAGGACACCTTAAATATAAACAGATTGTTATTTTGCTATGAAATAAAAGGTTTCCTAAACGTCTTAAATCACATGATTCGAACCATAAAAGAAGAAAAAATAACCTTCAGGACACGGATTTGGTCCGCACGTTTCTTCGCACCTTTCTCTGGTAAGGAAGTTGTTCTCATTACCCTTCAAACCGGTGTACGTGAACGACTGACATGTCCCAGTTTGTGAGTTGAAAAACCAGCGTTCCACATATGAACTACCTGTACCTGTTGCTAGGGGCAACAAACACGGATTTCCTTCTGAAACGAAAGGGTAGTCAGATCTTGTTTACAAAAAACGATGAAAGCAACCTGCTGTAGGCAATGCTTTATCATAGGCGCATTTCCCTGAATGCTGTTGAACTGCGGAAATGGACTATTACGGAAAAATTTCAAAACTATATCAAAACTTCTAGAATGACTAAGTTTTCGCGAAGAACAGTTGAAAACAGAAAACTTACGAGTGGGACAGCAGACGCTCGTCTCAGCACTAATGCCGATTAAACAGAATGTGCCCGGTGCACATGTGTCAGCAGTGGCTGTACATCGCTGTGGTGGTAATGATATTGGTTGAAGACACGGATTGACAAACACTGAAAATGACAGTACGAAGAGTGGCTTAACCGTAAATAGCTATTAAACAATAACATAAGTTCACTTACAGTAGGAAACAGTTCAATCATAAATGCAAAATGAATGAATTACGCTTCAAGTCCCAAAAATCTGAACTTTGCGCAATTTCTTTGCAAAAGTCTCACATCATTCCGCTCCATCGTTAACCTAGCCCCCTCCCCCACCCCCACCCCCCTCATAGTGCAGAGAATAGTGACCTGGAGTGAGGTGGGGATATGGCTGACCCTGAACGAAGAGCATTAGAAAAACGATGTCGTTAAAGCAACCGACAATAGAGATGCAGTACGCTGAAAGCGTGGAATGCCTGGAGCAATTTCTCACCTCAAGTATTGAAGAAATATGTAAGCTCACTAAGAACTATGTGCGCTTACCAGTATCAAGCCATTCAGCTCTGCCTACGCTGAAAAGGCATTGTGCAGTGCGAGTCAGTGAATGCGCATAAAATTCAGAGCATCAACAGGCGAGACATCGGTCAAACCTCGGGA
This sequence comes from Toxocara canis, assembly GCA_000803305.1. Taxonomy (NCBI): domain Eukaryota; kingdom Metazoa; phylum Nematoda; class Chromadorea; order Rhabditida; family Toxocaridae; genus Toxocara; species Toxocara canis. The sequence continues at coordinate 175,513 of JPKZ01003222.1, forward strand.
AACAGCACAACAGGACAAAAATTTTTAAAAAATGCGCTCATTTAGATGGTGGGCAAGATGCCAGGAACAAGTAAGTGTGGGCATCATTAATAATCCATACATTATTCAATATATCGATTACGCTGAACGATCAAAGTGCCTGAGTAAAAAAATCATTTTTAAAACTGTTTTAAATGAAATAATGTATGCAATAAATCTGTTCGAGCTTTCGATTAAATGCATTTGGCTGTCTTTAATGACACTGCAAAAGTTGAATAATTTCAAAAGTTTCGATTTCTGTTGGGCCTGAAAGCCATAGATAAGGAGGATTTGGAATGTCGAAAAACGTGTCAGCCTGAAAAAAGAACCAAATAATTTCTTTGTTTATAAACGATTCTGGAAAATGCGTCGATTTTTGACAGCTGCAAGCGGTATAAATCAGTCCGTGTGCTTATACACGAACAGCTAAGGTATTGGTTCAGTAAGACTACTACCGTATGTAAAATAAAGACGAAAACTTTGGTGCAAATCTAAAATAAAAACAATGTTATAGGTGCAAAATACTCGTGCTAACCGTGACAAGTGGCCTCACAATCTGCTTGGGTAAGAAAATTGTTTTGATTTCCTTTACGACCGTTGTACTCGAATGTCTTGCAAGACATTGTTTTCTGATCGTAGTACCATCGTGTAGCCGGAGGGGTTGGCGATCCCATTACACCCACAGAATAGGGCATTCCTTCACATGCAGCCGGATTGGTAGGCCGACCAGGACAACACTGATACTCGTCAGGTATTAGGCCCAGATGGCACCAGTATCCCGTACCACATGCGTCCACACCAAACGTGCATGGTCGTGGGCGGTTGTTGGCCTCCAGCAAAGGTGATCCAGTAGGGCAAACGTTCACATAAGCTAGAACACATCGGAGGGGGTAAGCAAAAACGGAAGGTGCATATAAATTAGATAACTCTCAATCCTTTGCTCGTACTGCTCCCCATATACAACGTATGCTAAATTTAATGGTTTTTTCCCTACCCTAGTGATTCCGGATTTTCTCATTTTATGCAAAACATGCAGTGGATAACAACAGGGAATCATCCATCTTTCGAAAGGCCGCAATCGCTGGCGTGATGATGGCTGCTCATCTTACGAAAGATGCAATTAAGAACTTCATTGTGATGATGGTAAAAGTGAGGGGCAAAAAACTATGACGTATATCGTACATATGAAGGCAGGAAAACGAAAAACAGGTAGTCGTTATTTGTAACTTTCATTTACGCACAACGTAACCCCATACTGATTGCCTAAACTCATTCGTATTTGCAGTAGAGGTTTCATGCTCTGCATTTGCACTTCAATCGTGAACGAAGGATAAAAATGATGCAGTGATGAGGTAACCAAACATGACGATTGCACACGTGATCAATCAGCTTATAGAACAAACATGTATAACTGTTACTGAAGGCAAGGCTAGGTCGATAAAAGAGAGGTTCGACAAAAGCGCCAATTGTTTTCAAGCGATATATGATCGCAAGAGAATGCAAGTTACACTTTCGACAATGAACAAAAGGTGTATGTGTTTAGACGTGAAAACATCAGTCAAAATTTAGATACACAAGCGATTGCGCAAAGCGAAAGGCGCCTTTGTCGTGGCGCAGAAGGCAACATCTAAACACAACATCGGTATCCACCTCAGCACGTTCCTTCTTCAAGGTAACGCTATCAACCTTCTTCATTGTAAAAAACTACTCTGGCAGTGTTGCTCTAAATCTAGTGATAATGCACAGAAACCTACAGCCTCTTTTACGTAGCACTATTTACTGTACTTTGCCTAATTAATAGAACAACTTAGAAGGACCCTTTCAAAACACAGCTTAACAAGCTTGAAAACGCGCCACATTACGGCATGTTACACCCTTTTAGCTGGCTTGCTTAAAATCTCCTCTACCATTTTATGAAAACCGCAAAATTGACCAAAGTTTACCCTAGACCTCGCACAAACATTTTTTTGCGGCTGGAGATCAAGTGGCTGCCCATGAAGCTGACAGCTTCAGAAGTTTACACTTCCACTCTTAGTAAAATTTAAACTGTCATTTAGAAATTCTAGTACTGAGTGATAAACAATACTGCACAATTTTTGATATAGTATGAGCTCAAGCTTCTGCCCAAAGAGTCGAACTAGATGGTAATCAATCGTTTGACTTAATTGACCCGTCAAATTTTTCTCATCCACCATCGCTTCCTAAAGATTTGAAAGTACATAATGTGGAGATTTTACCCAGTAACACACACGACAAGCACCATGGCAGGTAATGGCATGAGGAGATATATGGACCTTCGCAAGAGAGTAGGGGCACGGCTCACAGCATTTCTTTTTCAATTTAGCATGGGTTGTAAGCAAGTGACAGAACTTTGTGGGATAGGCTTCGTCAAGTGTGACCTAATTTCTGAGATCGTTTTTTGTCCTACGCAATTGGTGACGTTCTCAAGATCATTAATTATATCTCTAGAATTTAATCATGTCGCTTGTAGGGCTCTGCAATCAAAAATACTCGATGAACAATCATGCACATACTCGTAAATACACACATAGGCGACCGCGTCAAGATGCGCCTTTGTGACAGCAATTAGCGCGTAAATGAGGGCGCATACGCTTCGTTCACTTTTCATACTTTCCAAATCCAGATCAATAAAAGAAAACTCGAAAGGCGCAACACTTTAGAAAAACATTCATGAAAAAGAGCTTGCGCACATTCCTAATACACCCGTGAGAATAATTATGTGAACACCATTGCGAGGGTGAAGATATTTGAGCCGGAAGAAATTTCGAAGAAGCATTTTTTAAAGCCTGCTCTTAGGGGCTTTTCGTACGGAATCCTACAATATTTTTAACGGAGGGACTGATTTTTTCTGCGACATTTTGTATGAGGATTAATTTGGGATCTTGGAATAGTAGAAGGGGAGAGAGGGTGTCTTCGGTGCAATATGACACAGTAGGAAAAATGGAACGGGAATACCCCTTGTTGGCTTCAACGCATTCGAAATTTTATGACTAGGGTTTTCTAGGGTCGTACAGAAATGGCGTGACAGAAAGATGCTTGTACCGACCAGCAGCACTAATGCGATAAGCACTGCTTTGAAGCAACATGTTTCAAAAAGAAAAACAAGCTACATGGGCAAGCTTGCTGGCATTGTTGAAGCGTTTGGAAGTTGTTCTGATTGCCATAAAATCCACCATAAATGAATGGAACGCATTTGCGAGCATTAGCGTCGAAGTACCACCGCTGCAAATTGGCGTTACCAGCTCCCATTGTCATCGGTTGTGCACAGATCGCTTCATCTTGCACTGAAATTCACCATTCCAGATAACGTATTTTACGACGGTGAGTTTTAAAATAACGGCTGACCGATGAAAACGCCGCCCTTAAAACGAGTCGACGTCTCGATAATTTTGTGCAGAAGTATGCCGTGCTTCATGAATAGTCGTTTGAAATGCTAAACGATGTTCCGTTGAAGTTAAATTGCTAAGGAGATGAAAAAAAAGTGTAGGTGTTACGCCTTTCAAACAAATCAATACGAGTGTGCTAAGTCGCACAACAACACGAGTTAAAGAATGCACGTGAACCAAGAAGTGATGAAGCTGCCTGAGCCAAAGAACGAAACGCTTCTTCTCTGTACGTTCGTGGGTCGATATTAAATACGGATGCAGCTGGAGAAGGTATGGACGTATATTCTCATTCCACTCTTCTCGGTTCCGAAAAAACTGCACTTCACAGTTTACTGCTGTTGTCTTCTCTTCGTCATTATTGTTTTTTGTAAAACAAAGAAAGGATCCAAATTTCTCTACCAAATTTTCATTGAGTGATTTTGGAACCAAGAAACTTCTCCCTACCAAATTTCAGATAGCTCATTCCACAGCCAATTTAAGTGATGTTGGACACAGATCGGAATCACTTTTGAGACACCGAATATAGCCATTCCCAGTTAAAGATCCGCCTTCTCCCTTTCCCGAAGATGGTCACCTTCCGTAAAAAGTAACTGCGAGTGATCGCATAACGCACAAACCTCTTCCAGGGCAGCAAACCGTCGTCTGCGGCACTGCACCGATATGACACCAATATGTTGCGGAACAAGCACTCTGACCACTGGCACACGTCACTGGCTGATTATTCGAGTTAAGCTGCGGATTTCCGAGGGCGCACGGATTTTGGAAAACTGCAAAAACCGAAAGAAGCAATAAAACGATAAAGTGGCGAAGCACCTAATTACTAAACACATGAAGCAAAAAGAAAAAACCAAAATAAATACAAACGATTCTTGGTAGTGAAAAACTGCTGCTTAGCATGAGACTATTTGATTAGCTAAGACCAGATCTTACTTTCACCGAAACTGTTAGTGGCCTGGTTCTCTAAAAAGCACGAATGAAAGTAGCCTTGAAGCGTAAAACTTTTTAGCGCACGGAAAACAAAAACAAGAATATTTATAATTCCGAAAACAATTGGCAAATTCTCAATGCTCCCATCAGCATAACGGTTAAGCGCCGCGAGAAACAATTCATTTGAAGAAATACCCTGATTCAGGCAGCTATATTTTAGAGCTAATCACCTCTACTCGCTTGGAATCTGATCATTCTGAAGACATCAAATATTTCCTAGAATGATCTCTTCACTTTAGTGTTAAAATCATTCACAACTGTTTTCGTCCCGAAGTGAAACAGTTTGTAAAATAGAATATGCCTTTATGCAGCAATATAAAATTTTTTACCACGGCATGTCTCCTCACAGTCTTGTTGGCTAAGGAAATTGTTTTGAGTACCCTTCAGCCCACCGTACGAGAACGGTACACATTGCCGCGTTGCGGTGTTCCAATACCATCGTTGCAAACTGTATCCGCCTTGTCCTCGTTCCAGTGGTTGCGCACATGGATCGCCACCTGAATGGGATTGCAAATTCTTTTTGCGGTTTAGTTATAGGAAACGTTTTAATGAACTTATTTTAATATATTCGAACTTAAGAATATAGAAGATTTAGTAACGAAATCATAATCAATATAAATTCCAGCAAAATTGGTTTGTTAAATAACCGTATGAATTTTCGAGCCAAAAGACATGTTCATCATTAGCAGCCTTCTCAAAATAAGTTCCACAACAAAACAGATAATGTTCAAAAGAGCTTTAAACTGTAAGCACTCTATACTGTTATCGGAGAAGTGACTAAATTTGAGAACTAGTCAGTTGTCTGACAGCAAGTGTAACAACTAATGTGTTAAGTGGGATTATGGAAAAACTTTTTCCGCTATCTCCTTCGATACAGCAATAGCCAGAACAGTGAATGAGTGCAGGTTCGAGCCATATCCGCACAAATTTTTCACTTGATGCCAGAAAACAAGGTTATCAGCCGAAACTCCGGTAAGATTCAAGCAAGTGTTGTCGCCAAAAAAATGGATATTTCCTCCGCACATTTAAAAAGTTCTTTACAAATGCAAAATAACCGTCAATCCTTGTAAAGAAAAGCTGAAATATATCGAAGATTACCTATGAAACACAGCAGTGCAACAAAAAAGGCGAAACACTGCACAAACACACATACACACGCACGCAAACAAATACGCAGAAACAAACACAGCAAACTGGCAAAACTAGCTGTAAAGCAACAAGCGGCAATGCGTAAGTTTAAAGCACCACTCACGTCAGTGTAGCAAAGGAAAAAATGAACCTCTTTGCACAATTTACTATGGTATAGAACTGTATGATACATCGAGGTACATGCTAAGTACAGAACGCATGATGTAATCGAAGCGATCCGTTTCTGTACTAAATGGAGCAATGCATTATTTTCCAAAGCAATTATATTTTAAAAAGTTTTTGGTCGATAATCAGATATGTATTGCTTGCTATCTTTTTGTCGAATATCATTATCGCACATTACATTATCGCATTTGTCGCATATCATTATCGCATATCACAAAAGATAGCAAACATTCCAAAAATGTTTGCTATCTTTTGTGATATGCAATAAATGATTTTCATCGAAATAAACATGAGCTCAATGAGACGGTTTGAAATGAAAAAAAACAAAAGCCACCCGAAAATTTTGGAACAACAATAATCAAACGAAGCTGCTGTTTTGCGAAATTCAGTAAATTGCTTCTTTTGCATTTTGACAAATTCAAACTTCGCGCAAAGCGTATTATTACAATGTCGCGTCCATTCCTTTATACCATGTGTTTGTTTTTTAGTCTGTTCGGTAGTTTCAACTCGAGAACAACCAAAGTTGAAGGTTTGAAATGCGGCATATATAACCTATGTCCTACTTTCATCATCTATATCCAATTTTGGACCATTGCATACTACATCTCTTCAAACAATATAGAAAGTTTTGCAGACAGTTCCACCGTTTGGATCGCGGAGAAACGGACCTTTACAGAAAGATTTGTGAGAGCGATTGGCTTGAAAAAAAAAAACACGAATCCTCATCACTTACGAACAATTCATGGAAGTGAACACTCTAACAATCGAGCCACCCTGATGCCATGATATATACCCCAGTTGTTCTACGACCACTCATTTTTTCACCGCGTAAGGTTGAAAAAAAGAAGTCAGGAATCCTATTGTCAGCTATCAATTGGCTATTAGACTATGAGGGATTATGCGAAATCTGAAAGCGAACAGGCTTATTCGTTTTAAAATGTAGAGGAATGTTCGAGTATGCCTATAGTTCTTGTTGAAGATATCTCATACTCACTATACAGCCATTCCTATAAAATTGAATAGCCGCGCGTAGGAAATGCTAGCGGCAAACACTAGTGCCAATAGACGATATGGTTAATCGAATACAGCGATACACATACATCAGTGCACTACACTGCAAAAGGCATTAAGAGCAACCGTGTCATTGCTTTATGGTATAAGATTTGCAGAAGCAAGCTTCAGTGTGAGCTGCGTTATTCCGCTTGCGACGTAGCACACAACTTACCTTGGAGATGACAGGAACGATCAACAGTCTAAAGCAGATCAAAGGATTATGACCGCACAACAATGAAGGTCTAATCAGAAAAGATCCCGCTGCACTCACAACAAGCGGGAAGCAATACGTTTCTGAAGATCTGTCGGCCACTTTTGCTTGAGCAATCATCGGCCGTTATCATTGGCGACTGTGCTCATCACAACAGAAGGCAGAAGCGAATGACGGGAAGGAGTCGTAGAAAGGTTCCCCACCACCCCCCTCCCCCAAGCCTAACGCTTCAAAGCTCACTAGGCCCAACATATGTATCTCTTAAAATTTCTAATCCAAAAAGAAATTAAATAATGTGAAGGATTTATGCGTGAATTGCCAAAGTACGAAATATATGAGTTCAGCGAGAGTGACATCCCCCCCCCCCCCCCCCCCCC